>CM062813.1:410558470-411158470 GCA_031772625.1 Pinus tabuliformis
TAAATAATGTTCCCACAATCTTCTCGAGGTTAGTAATTGCACCGTTCAAGAAGATTATTCATAAATTCTTGGAAGTATATTTTGATGATTAGACTGTGTTCGGATTGGTAAAGCACCATGTTGCAAGTTTGTGCCTCCTGCTAGATACATATCATTGGTACAGATCACGGTGAACTTGAGGAAATATATATTTTGTGTGCCTTTTGGGATTTTGCTGGCCATGTTGTATGTAAGGAGGGATTGATGGTGCATCTTGCGAAGATAACAATGATTATGGATTTAGAAGCTCCTAAGAATGTTAAGTAGTTGTGTGCAATGCTAGGCCACACAGGATATTATAGGAAGTTTTTCAAGTCTTCTCCCAAGATCACTGCGCTGACGGAGAAACTATTAAAGAAGGATTCGACTTTCTATTGGGATGATCAGTGTCAATAGAGTCTTGATGTGTTAAAGGACAGGATGGTGATTGCGCCCATCTTAGTATTTTCGAATTGGAAGAAAGAGTTCCATGTGCATGTATGTGCCTCATGTATTACGTTGGGTGTTGTATTGACCAAGCCCGGTGAAGGTGATATTTATCATCCAATAACATTTGCAAGTAGGAAACTATCAAAATCTAAAAAGAATTATTCCACTACAAAGCGCGAAGGACTCGCAATGGTCTATGCGTTGTAGAAGTTGCGACATTATTTATTGGGTGCACGTTTCAAAATGTACACAGATCACTGTTGGTTTGTTGGGGCCTGACCCAGGTTTAGAAGTGGCTTAGCCAAACAAATCCCACACTTCTGGCCCTTTTGGCAACAACCCATGGAGTGTGGACTCAAGTCTCAGCCGAGGTAGTATGGGAGGGTGCTTGAACCAGGTTTCTACACCCTTGGGATGTATTGATATGGTCTAGAGGGTCGCGAACCATTCTGCGCTCCTGTGCCACTCTGCACAGATATCTATCCTTCACATAGATACCTCCCAAATCTTATTATTTATATGGATTTATTGTACATTAGAATTAATTTGCAAGGTCTTTAAGAAAACATTTAATAGTAACAACCAGTGCGTGCAATCATAAATATGCATAAATTCATAACATAAGAAACAAATAGATTTGTGATAAAGCACAAAATGATTCAGAAATTCTTATCTTTATTTCTCTCCTTTCCAATACAACCATATCTACCCTGCGCACTCAGCTGCAGGGGTCTGCGCACAAAACTGCAGACTCTACCAGGCCTCTGCACAGATAGCTGCAAAGCCTCTATCTATCTTCCCACACCCTCGACTCGGACTTACAGACGCAAAGAGAATATTGCCTTCATAAACCCTTAACCTTTAGATCGAAAACCAAAAACGACCTTCTAACAACAGAGCCTTGCTCTATTTATACATTTCCACGGTTCACGGACCATGGGTAACCCGACTTACTTTCTATTTTCTTACAGTATTTTCAGGCAGAAAACCCTTTGACTTGACTCATTACAATTTTCTCTCTGCGCACCTCGCAGAGCCTTTACCATATTATTACCCAAAATTGTGGACTTTAAGCCACAAAACCATTACGTGGGGCCTCTTCTACCCAAAAAGCCCCCAAAACATTCATTGTGGCTTGTCCCAAGTCACTTGGATGGTGCGACAATCTTCACGTGGAGGTCATTCAACAACTTCTGTGCTTCACTTACACTCACAACAAAAGTTTCTGCCATCTATTGTACCCATTCTACGTGAGCCATCGATGCGTTAGTATTAGTTTTAGGTACTTTTCAGGGTTCATATACTGCTTGCACGTGGACTAACTTTCCCGCGATGTTGGGAGACCGAGAATGCCTCATCAAACTGAGGTTGGATGCGTTCTTTAAGCGTTGTTTCCTTCTCCCAAGCGGTATCAACTTACACCTTGAGATCCTGGGCCTCCCTCATTTTGGCCAATTGCTGCGTGATGGTGACTGTTTGCACAGTCCCTTGAACTTTGTCATAAGCCTGTTGTAACTCCTACGCTTTTGTCTCTATCTGCTATAACATTGGGTCTTCCTGAAGGGATGTGAGCATAAGGAGGGACTTATCCAACAATCCCAAGCAATCTTGTATAGTGCACTTTATCACTTCCAATCCTACTTTAGTTTCAACGCGACGCTACTCTCGAACATCCGGGGGTGTGGGTAGCTGCGCCTTTAGTCTTAGCTCTGCAATTTGTAAATTTAATTCCCACTGAGCTTTTGAGGCCTCCTCTTGGGCCATACAAAATCCTGCAACCATGTGATGAATCTTGTCAATTATTGGAAGTTCCGCTGGGACAACCAACTCCGGTACCTTGTTGCAGGCCTCTGCCATGGCCTGTTCAACTTCCTGGTTGTGTGCGACCAAGTCATTGCACTATATACTGACCTGATCCATATTTTCCTTGTGATCCATTAATATTTGGAGGGCGCAGCATTCCTTGGCATGAAGCTCAGTGGTTATCCCATCCTATGGTTGGTATAGGGTTTCTCTACAATGACCAAATTCAACCCCCAACTTCGCATGTCACCTTCGGCTTCTGCTACGACAGCGCCTGCTAGCAACACTAATGTGTTCATTGTGTGGGTGCGCACCATCTACTCGGCTATGGCTATGTCATCTATTATGTTTAGTATCATCCCTCCTGGGGGTCACACCTGTAATGCCTACAGTTACACTTTGAGCTCCCCCAACACATTTGTCTACTTTGTCATTAGCTCCTCCAACACACCTGTAGTGACATTGTGCACCAGTTCATTCTTGTCAAGAAAATCTTTCTCCAAAGTCTTTGTTGTCTTCAACTTTTTGCATGTATGTGGCGATTCCTTAATGCGCGGCCTCTTAGCTTGGGTTGAGTTTGAGGGAGGGTGTGTACATTCCTATGTCTCTATTTCCCTCAGCATGTCCTATTCCGAGGAAATTTCCTGATCTTCCATGATCTCCTCGGCTATTACTTCCTCAATCACCTCCTGCTGCGAGGCTGCCTTTTGTCCCTGGCGTGTCCTTTCCACCAGTTTAGTGAGACACAGTTGGATTTCCTTCTTTCACTGCTATGCTACAATCCTTCCTAATGCGTCCATGTTTAGGGTGGACCACTCTAGAGGGCATGCTACCAGTACCTCGTAAATTTCATCGTCCGTTGCAATGAATGGAAGCTTTACCCATGTTTGTTTTGGATCCTTCCATGCTCTGATATATAGGTTATGCATGTCCACTTTGAACTCGGTCGTGCTTTGCAAATTTTTGTATACTATCCGAGACAACTGCAATCCACGAGTGATTCATGTCTGGATACTCACCTCCATGAATATCCAAAATACCTTGATCTCACAAACCCTCGTGGCATCCTTTATAGCCCAGAGCAAGTTATACCACACTGCTTCAGGTAGGTTCTTTTTAATGTTGGGAAACTCGCTACCCTGTGGCAATTCTCCTATGTCTAGAAGGATTGATAGTAACAACCATGCATAATGGAAAGTCTTACCATTCTCCAGTGCTTCCTTACTATTCATCTCATAGAAACTACACCCAGATGAACTGAACCCCTTCTGCACACTACTCCACAAGCATAATGACAGGGGCTAGCAACTCATCTGCGCGGCAGTTCCTCATGAGTTTAATGGACAGGAGCTGGGTGGTGACTCGCACCCCTCGATCTTTGATGCTTGTTGTTACATACCTGTGCTTTCACTTTTCCAGCTTATATTTAGCCTTCATTACTTCTGCAAGACCCACATTGCTACTTGTTCGGGCTATGTCTGTGGGGTCATTCCATTTAATAGGCAGGTGGGTAATTCGATGTACTAAATCATCTGTGATGGGAATCGGCTCCTCCAACCAGAGATACCCCTCATGTACCAGACGTAGTAATTGTCGAATAACAAAAATTATGATGGTCGTGTGGTGATAGTGGGGTATCCACCTCAGATTGACTAATCTGGCCTTCTCCACACCTCGTAACCACTTTCGTGATAGTAATTTGTCTTCAACAAATTGGGAGAACTTCTTGCTGTCCACAAGATCCCAATCTTCGAACTTGATACTCGGTACTTGGCCCAGCGGTAGACCATCAAACCTTAGCTGATCCGAAAGAAGTGGGGTCTGAAGCATACTCTTCGCAGTGTCCAGGTCCTTCAGTATCTTGGTTGTCCCATTCCATGGAGAGATATATGGTGGTAGTGAAGGTATTTGGAAAGCATCCTCTTCTTCCTCATCCTGTGCTTCAATCTGAGTGATTAGGGCTTGCAAATCTTCTTCGTCCTCCTTGAGTTCAGTAGTGACTGCTTTTCCCTTTTCGGCTACCGATAATTTATTGAATCTCAGTGATACCTAGACTAGCCCCACAATCTTCTTGTCTTTTTGGGGTCACGGTGTGCGTGTGGACTTTGGAACCTCGAGGCCCACAACTACTTCATTCAGCTCCTCCTGGGTCAGATACAGCTCTTTCGCGAACCATGCTCAGGTTCTAGCCGTGATACACATGGGAGAACTGGTATCTGGGTCTTTGTTGGTCTTCAGTAGCTCAAGTCTCAAAAATCCCAATGTCATCCATGGGTTTATATAGGAACACAAGAATTTGAGTGTAACCCTTCCCTCCACTTTCAATTCATTAAGATCTTCTTGGTGGCAGATATTTTCATATCTATCTTGGAACTCCTACCTTATCACCCGTTGCCCACTCCTCTCTGTCATAACTCGAACTTCTTGTCATGAATAGTGGTGTTAATGGTCACCTAACAACCTTCCCGCATGACAGTGCAGTCCCTTTAGCGTGGCTACGATCTTACTGACCGACTAGTCTTAGATGGAACCTTGTTTCCATGCAGGCCTTCTGTAGACTTCTTTATATTCCCATGCCTCCTTTCGACTATTTAGAGTGTTAAGACTATGCTTTCCACAGCTAGTCAGGTGGTCAGACACTAGGTGCGAGACTTCAACTGCCCTGCTAGCCTAGGCTGCGGGCACCTTTCAAGTGCCTTCGTATCTGTTACCCCATCGTGCGCTACTATATATGGTACATTCCTCTATTTATGCGGTCGTAGCCATGATAGTAGGGTTGCAGCTCGTTCTAGTACCGAAGTAGACCTTGCCAGTCCTGGTTCCCTTATTTTCAGATTCACGTGGTCCGCTTGTGCGACGTCAATTTTCATTTTTCTAATTTCTTCATCAACATTGCACTTTTCCTCCACAATCGTGCCCACTCTTCATCTATTTCATGAAGCCTTCTCCCATCGTGCCGAATGGCTTCCTGCAACCACCGAATTCCTTGGCCCAAGACCTCACGTGTAGTTCGAACTACAGAAGTTGCGGGTTGGGGAGTTTCTTCTGTCCTTTTTGTTCCATCTTGTATTACCATTGATAAGATCATCTTTGCCCCGTTTTTTTTGTTGATGGTTTTATAGGCCCTTCGAACCCCTGGTATCCGCAGATTCCCGTTGGGTCATTTTATCAGGTGAACCGATTCATGCTCCCCCCTATTTTCCTACTGGCTTTGTCGCGAACCGCTTGCAAAATGCATCGCTGTGGCAACTTTGGATTTTTTATTCTTAGTAGGTTAGGTGTTTGCACAACATACACCTGCATCCTACACCACCAATGGGCGCTCACCCTGCTTTTTCCTCCAACCCATACACGCACCTGCCTTCTACATTCCCGCCACTTTCTCCTAGTCTTTTGGCGTGTACGCCACCCTTGTGTAGTTGTTGCGCACAGTGCCCCCGTTTGCGCACCTTGCTGTTTTTATTCTAGAGTTGCCATTTCGCAGTGGTCTACAAGTTCCTCCACATTCGTTGTGCTCACATCTATTGGCAACTCCCTTGCTTCTATCATTACGTGGTGTAGTAATCTAACCATCATATTATAATTTAGCATGGTTACCTCATGCAGTCAGTTCTACCATCGCTCAATCTCTTCATCTGAGTCCGACGTGCAGGAACTGTCATGCTCCCATGAGATTCTCCCGTCTGCTATCGAATTCACCTGATCCTGATCTTACATCGTGATATGGTAGATACAGTCCAGTTCATCGTCATTGACCTCACTACGCACAGGCTCAATATAGCAAGCCCCTTCGGCTGGGTCTAGTGGAACCACTACGCGGAGAGACTTTTTCTTGAATATAATTTTTCATCTCTTTAGGTCGATGACTCCATTCATATTCGTTGCCTAGTCTATCCCTAACAATGCAGGATATGGGTTACTGTCATCCACAATTTTTATTACCTCAAAATCTGCTTGTGTGCTCGCACCTTCAATGTCTACTCTGACTCTTTGCAGCCTTCCCATATGTAAGATCTTCTATTGGTTTGCCATCCATAATTGAATAAGAGACCACTGTAGTGCGTGCCTGCCCATGCGCTCCTAGGTCTATTTAGGTAGAACATTCGCATCTGACCCCAAGTCCAGAACAACCTGATCCATCTCATAGTCACCAATCTCGGTAGTCAACCACATTTCCCACCTAGTGCAAAAAGCATGCTTGCCTAGTTTTCAGACCATGCGTGGTTCACCCAACCCTGTGCACCTAGTTATTGACTGTTGCAACCCCTTAACTTCTTTATTGTCCATTAGTAGCTTCATCCATGTCTCTAAAAAGGTACTTAACATAGAGGGGTCTATTTCTGTCTCAATTTGATCCTTGCTACCTAAAGTAGAAGCCTCCGTGAAGCTCTTCTTAGCTTGCATAAACGTTTCCTTCACGTGTTCAAAATCAAACTTAGGTCGCTTTGTTGGGGCCTTGTGAACCCATGTATGCTCCTCAGGTTGCCTCCCCTTATCTTCTCCTGTAGTTGGACCACTTCTGAGCACCATGTTCATGTTAGGGTCTTCTTCGCACGGTTCAGCCTTCATCATTTGGACGTTCTGACTGGGAGTGGCCTGAAGCACCCCTCTTTCATGCATTTTTGTAATTAGTGTGGGGCAATCTACCGCTTCATGCTCAAATTGATAACAATATGAAAAACATGTTCTGGTTGGGTTTGTGCAAACACGCATGTAGTGTCCAGGTCCTCCACAATTGTTGCAGATTAATTCTCGACGCCCTCATCTGGGTCCCATTCCTCCTCGTCCCCATTTGCTTCCCCGGAATCCACCACACACTATTGTTGTAGCTGGATCCTGACCTCACGCCTCAATCTGCATCCTGTATGTAGATGTTCACTCCATCAGCAACTCATAAGTTTAGCAATTTTGTTCGTCATGGCCCATCGATCTATAGAAATTGCAAAAGAGCTACTTTGGGGGTTAGATAAGTTTCTGCAATAGATGACAGTTGTCTGTGGTGTGCTTTCCTCCCACTTGACAGATCGTACACCAGAGTGCGGGCGCTGCACTTAGTGCCACTTGTGCCTCTAGTTGCAATGGCATTGGTCCCCCCTGCCAAATAGTTCGCAAATATCGAACAATGATCCTTATCATGGCCCTGGCCCTTACATTTTATGCACCACACCTCTTTGTGTGCCTCTGACCAGGGTGCCTTATCTTGTTTCAAACTTTGCATCTCTAAGCATAGGTTTTGTAGTTGCGTGTGGATTTGCTAAACTGCCAACCCGAGATCTTGTATTGGAGTTTCATGCAACCTCATTGCTATCTCTAATGCTTCAGCTTGGGTTGAGATCTTTTGATGTGACAACACCATCCTCAGATGTGGTGTCAAAGACACCACAAACCACATGCAGTGTTGTGCATCTGTTAACATCATGTTGGCTTCATGGATTGTACTTTTCAATCTCTGATCCAGATCCCATGGGGTTTCGCCAGGTAGCATCATGATCTCCTTGAACCCGCTGATCGACTGTGTCTCTGATTTTGGCCGGCTAAATTCTTTGTTCAATGCATCCTGGATCACCACTATTCCTGCAATTGCGTGATTGCTCAAGTACTTTATATACCATGTCAACGCGCGATCCTGCAGCATGCTCACCAAAATATACTTTTTGATGTTATCATTCGCAACACCTTGGGCTTCCCATACTGCCTTTACCACGAACCAGAACTGATCTAGTTCCTCATTTCCTACGCCTCTAAATATAGGCAACTTGATCGCACTTGCCATTCAAACCCTCTATGGTGGCGGAGGTGGGGTAGGTAATGATGGGTTTGATGTAGGTGAAGTAGGTGATGGCATGGACGGTGGTGGTATCAGTGGAATGCACTGCTTTATCAATTGGACTACGCTTCTTAGAGAGAACCCTACGAGCTCCTCCTCACTTTCTCGTGAAAGTGAAATCAGGGGACTGTTTTCTAATCCTTCGATCCCTCAGTAGCCTCTTTTGCTCCGCGTTACCCTAGACAGTAATGGATGTGCATAACCGTTTTTTCACATAAAAACATTTTAATCCAAGTATTGAATGATTTGATGTACTTACCCCACGGTCCTTAGAGAAAGCACCTTTCTTCTTCACTGTAACTCATAGTTGTGTTTCTCGCAAACTCGGTGATAAACACTCCTATTATTCGATCCAACCAGTGATCTACTACCCGCGAAATTTTATCATCAGATGCCTCTAGCCTGCGCACCAACTCTGGAGTCCACATGATGGGCTGATCTATTTTGCACCTTCCCTGCCTATCAGCTAGCCTCGTGATCCACTCATACAGCTCTATCAAGAAGGATGCCAAGGAGATCTCATGGATTTCTGTGTATATGTAGTGATCTAGCCACCTCTCCTCAGATGTCTATGGATTTCTATTTTCCTGTACCACGAACTCGTGAAGCTTCTGATCCAACCAATATCCAAGTTATTTCTTTGTAGGGTTCCAGTCTTCCAACATCAAACATCCCTTAGGTAGATCCTAGTCCCAGCAATAGAACCATTTGTTGGCTTGTTGGGGCCTGGCCCAGGTTTAGAAGTGGTTTAATTAAACAAATCCCCCACTACTAGCCCTTTCGGCAACAATCCGTGGAGCACGGACTAAAGCGTAACCTGAGGTAGTATGGGAGGGTGTTGGAACCAGGTTTTTGCACCCTTGGGATGTCTTGATGTGGTCTGAAGGGTAGCGAACTGTGCCACTCTGCACAAATATCTGTCCTGCGCGTAAATACTTCTCGAATCTTATTATTTATATGGATTTATTATAGATTAGAATTAATTCGCAAGGTCTTTAAGCAAACATTTAACAATAACAACTAGTGCACGCAATCATAAATATGCATAAATTTGGAACATAAGCAACAAATAGGTTCGCGATAAAGCGCAAAATGATTCGAAAATTCTTATCTTTATTTCTCTCCTTTCTAGTACAACCATATCTTCCCTACACACTCAGTTGTAGGGGTCTACACACATAGCTGCAGACTCTACCAAGCCTCTATGCACATAGCTATAGAGCCTCTATCTATCTACCCACACCCTCGATTTTGACTTATAGATGCAGAGATAATATTGCGTTCACAAACCTTTAACCTTTAGATCCAAAACAAAAAACTGCCTTCTAACAATAGAGCCTTGATCTATTTATACATTTCCATGGTCTGCGGACCATGGGCAGGCTGACTCACTTTCTATTTTCTTACATTATTTTTGAGCGAACAACCCTTTGACTTGACCCATTACAATTCATGCTCTGTGCACCTCGCGGAGCCTCTACCATACTATTACCCAAAATTGTGGACATTAAGCCCCAAAACCATTACCTGGGGCCTCTGCTACCCAACAATCACTCCACTCTCAAGTACATAGTCAATAAGCCTGTATTGGCGGGGGTAATATGTAGATGGTTGTTATTTTTCCAACAATATGACTTTGAAGTAATAGTGAAGCCTCGACAACTGAATGCGGGACCAGATCATATATCCAGGATTGAGACTAGTGAAGAACGAACTAATTTAGATGAAGGATGCACTGATGCGTAGCTCTTTGTTGTGTTTGTTGTAGATGACAATTTCGCAAACACTATTCAATTCCTAAGCACTAGAACAACTCTGGAAGGGTATTCTACTAAACGGAAGAAGGAATTGGTGGTTCCTACTGCTGATTTTTCTCTTATTGCACGACACTTGTATATGATGGGAACAGATGAACTATAGTGCTAATATGTTCCAGAGTTTGAGCACATTGCGAGGCACATGGAGGAGTGGCAATCAGACATTATGCACGTAGAGCAACCACAAAGAATATTTTGCATGCAGGGTTATGGTGCCTGACAGTGCATAAAGACTCTAAGGAATTTTGAAAAGCATGCGATGCTTATTAAAGAACAAGAAAGCCTTCACAAAGAGATGAATTTCCATTGAACCCTCAGGTGTCGTTACAAGTATTTGGCAAGTGGAATATTGACTTTGTAGGTCTGATACAACCACCAAGAAGGTAGACAGGTGCGTAGTACATTATTACTATGATGGATTTCTTAACCAGATTGGTAGAAGCGCAACTAGTAATGGATTGTATTGTTGCTATAGCTGCAAAATTCCTGTTTGAATATGTCTTAATTTAGTTTGGGTGCCCTAAGGTATTGATGAGTGATAGGGGTACACATTTCCTGAATGAAACAATCATCGTGATGCTCGAAGAATTCTAGGTATACCATATAAAGAGTATTCCTTATCATGCCTAACCCAATGGTACAATGAAAGCATTGAATAATATTCTGCAGAATGCATTGACTAAGGTTTGTAACGTGAAGAGAAATGATTGGATGTATGCATCTCGATGGTTCTATGGGCATACAGGATGACATGCAAGAAGTTTACAGGACAAACTCTATTTAGGATGGTGTATAGGATCGAGGCGGTGATGCCTATGGAATATATTTTTCCAAGGTTGTAGATTGCATCTTTGACAGAGATGAAAAATTGCGACACCTTAGAGGAATGGATCGTGTAGTTGATGTAGTTGGAAGAAGATTGATTTCTTTCCAAATTTCACCAGTAAGTGCAAAAGGAACTTGAGAAGGCCTGACGTGATAGGAACATTAAGTTGTGCACATTTGAGGTGAATGATTTGGTTCTTCTCTATGATAGTAAGTTCACAAAGTTTCCGGATAAACTTCAAATGTGCTAGTTGGGACCATATGTAGTCAACAAAATCACAGATGGTGGCGTAGATCAGCTCGTGAAGCTAATTGGAGAATTGTTCCTTGGAAGGGTGAATTGGAGGTGACTGAAGTTATATACAATGGATCCTACCATTATGCAATGACTACATGATAGTAGGACAGTCTTAGCACTCTAGTTAGCTACAAGGGAGTGCAGGACTATAAACTACACTGCCCGAAGAAGAGGAAACCATAGTATGCAAGCTACACAACGGACGAAAAAGGTACAATAGAAGAAGTTGCAACCAAAGAAGTTGTGACCAAAGAAGGTATGATAGAGGAAGCTGTGATGTACGAGCTGTACAATGGGGATTGGTGCCATCCTTCTAGGTCCAAAACTAGCCGTTGAAACCACTATTCATGATTGGATAGCGAAAATCCCACTAGGAAAAGTAGGTAGGTGACATTTATGGTGAAAATATTTGGAGATCTGCTGCCAAAGATGTATTTATAGTCAGAAAATTGAGGGAATGGTCAAATTCGAATTCAAAATCAACCATAAATCTAGCATGTTGGGGTGCCAAAAATGCTTTTCCTTCCGAGAATTGCGTACAAGCACTATTCTATTCGCACTATGAATCAACAGACGTGGGAGAATTTCATTGCAAGCCCAACATTTGTGAAACTACCTGAGGAGAAGGAGAATCTTATCCTTGAATAGATGGCTAAGACTATTAGTTCTGAAGATGATGTCTCTCAAGCCAAAGATTCTAAAGTAGTCTCAATGGAAGCTACGCCATCTATGCCTACGATGTCGAGGTCACCTAGGCAAATGAAATCAGCTGCTAAGGAGAAGCAGAAGAAACCACAACCTGTACTGGTGAGGCAGTCACTGAAGAAGGACCCTACGGAGGGTAGACAAAAAGAGAGGAAGGACAAGGAAAAGCAGTCACAGGAACTAGTGGATTTGGAAGTAGAAGAATTTTGCGATGGATTTGATGAATTCGATGTTGATGAGGGCAAGCCTATCACTAGGCTCTCGGGGTAGATCCCTCCATGGAAAGGGAAAGTGAAGGTAACCAAGGACCCAAATTCGGGAAAATTCATTGTCTCTGCATGCTACTGCCATAGGAAGTGGTATTTGAAGGCGCGCTCTTAGCACATATCCCGGTGTTAAAATTAAACAATTGGGATCTCACCAACCACGATAAATTTCCTCACTTGGCCACCAATAAATACATGACCAAGATTTACTATGAAGAGACTGGGGTCACCAGGTTGGAACTGATGAAATGGGTAAAATGCATCGAGAAGGCTAGATTGCCACACATGTTGTGTGTGCCACACTTTCACAGGTCAATTATTAATATTGTATGTGTGTGCCAATTGCTCACACTGAGGCATGATGGGTGTTTGTGGTTAGGTAAACCCATCCCCATAACAGACATTCTAATCCATAGAATTACAATTTTTCCCTATAAACGGGTGGATCTAGGTAAGTAATTTGGAGGCAAAAGAAACGAGAATGAGCATGTAGGTAAAATGAAAACCGAGTTTGGGTTGATCAAGAAGTCGCGCGGATACTCTATCTGCTCTATCATAGACCAAGTAGTGTAGTTTGGAACTTATATCTTAGCAAGGAAGTTCATGAGAAAATGTTGGGTAGACGAGGTTCTGGTGCCAGTAATTTCATTGGTTGCATAATGTGCAAAGGCGGTGCAGAGCAACGAGGCACAATACCTTTAGAAGGAATTCTTAGCAAACTACCATGTAGTGCAAGAGGAAAGCAAGGCATTTCCCTATGCTTGGCTCCTACTGCTGATTGTACAGGTTGCATGGTGACTACCCAAGGATAGTCAATTCCCTCCACAGGTAGATGATTTAGTGGAGGCAACAAATTTTCCTTTGCTGATGGTGACAAAGGATCTGGATATGATCATGGAGTTAAAAAATTTCTGGATATTAGCTAAGATGGTCCTCCGCATAGTGATAATTCAAAGGCCAAGGTTGTCTCCAACCTTGTTTGAGCAGTTGCGAGCGTTCATGGAATTTAAGGCCGAATTTCATAATGTCTCCATCCATGCAAGGTGAGACCCTAATAAACTCTTGCACAAGTTTCCATACATATTTTCAAAGATAGACTTACATGATATTGTGTGGAGCTGGCCAGCAGAGTAGTGACAACCCATAGAACTTGGCGCAATTACCAAGAGAGGTGGGGAAGGCTCCTCTGCAGAGACGATAACTGCATAAAAGTAGAAATAAGTATCATAGGAAGTGACGTGGGAATCAGTTGATCATAAGAAGAATGAAGATATTGCTAAAGTATTTACTGCTAAGGAAACTACCGATAAAGAGTGTGCTATGAAAGAGGCTACAGTAGAAGTTGAAGCATCGACATCCCAAGACAGTGAAGAGAAGGAACACTTTGATCCAGAAGGAGTTGGGGTGATGCGTAGAGAACTCTCGTCAGGTTGTCAAAGCACCAAGAGGGGATGAGTTCTCGACACTGGAAGAAGAAGAAATTAGACAAACAGGCACATGAAGATCCAATGGTCCTCACTAAAGGCGACATGGATGAGATCGGGGACAAGGTTAGAGATACAACAACAAAACTATTGCAACGGTTTGAGTAACAGTACATGAAGATGCTGGGGAATGTCCAGAAGTACCTATGCGAGTTTCAGATTGAAACATGAAGAATTTAGGTGAGTGTTGGACAAGAGAGTGGGGTTTAAGAGAGCCTGCAGCAAGTGAGCGTGAACGTCATGGAACTAGAATGGACTCTAGACCTTAGAGTCATTTTCTTACCCGAAGAAACATTACGCGCAGAGTCAGAGGAGGATAACACCCAGCTTGGAAAGATCAAAGGAGTGGGTATGAATTGAGCCGCGCTACCACTTTAGATCTCAAATATGATTTTTATCAGAGAAAATCATGTGTTATCGGCGATAATTAAAGTTAAAATGAACAATGAGCAGATCTTCACTGAGAAGGTTTAGTGTCTCAAGGAAAAAGAAGAGCTAGCAACACGAATCCAGAGCCTAGAAGGAGTAATTACAGAAGCGTGTAATTCAGTACCGGAACTACGTATTATAGAGGACATGACTGCGTCAGTAAAGGTTCAGAAATTGGCCACTGTAGTGTGATAGTCTAAGCAGGAGGTAGTCTAAGTCACTTTTGATTTTCAAATGAATAACTCAAAACTTCAATTGAAACTGCAGCAAGCTACTCTGCAAGATGTCAAAGAGAAACACAGCGCAACCATCAGAGAACGCATGATTACTTTGGAGAATGTAGTATCAGGCTTCAATGATCTTTTTAAAAACTCAATGGTGCTATGGACCACATTGTAGGGGGACATAAACCCGTAGAGATTGGGTACAAAGATCAGGGAGGCACAACATAGAGGTGATCAGATCAGGGTGACTGTGTGCACTTTGGAGTCAGTCCAGCACTTCGTGCACTCAAAGGAAATGAAGGTGCTATAGGCACAGGTTGTGGAGTTGCAGTGCAAAGAAATTTTTTTGAAGGCTCGGATTCAACCATAGAAATAGGAAGCGAGCGAGGTTAGTCCAGATATCTAAGAGAAGATGGAGACTCTCCAATAGACACAAAGGACCATGTGCCTCACAACGGTGTGGCCAACTGTTGGGCCACCAAGTTAGCATACAGTTTCACTCCATTTTCACCTTTATTCTCATTTTGTCACCTCATTTCATCACATTATCATTATATTTCCATTACCATATGGGTTCATATTTTCATTTTCCAAAGTTATTTATTTTATATATTTAAAGTGAATTTATGATTAAAAGTTAGAAAAATAACATGTATTTGCTTATACCTAAAGCTGGAATGAGTTTGGTGACATGTATAGGTGATTTTGAAGGTTTCAAGACACTCTTATGTGTCCTTCAAGACTCAAATTCGAATTCTTTGGAAGATTTGAAGGAGATTTGGGATAAGGGTCAAGAATATCTCATGGAGAAAAATCATGGATAAAGGAAAATTTGTCTCATATTGGTTGTAAACCTATGAAGGATTTGCGTATCTAGGAGGTATTGGTGGGTCTCCATTAATGGGTTAGTTGCTTATGTTTTTGTATAAATAGGAGTACCTCCTCCATTCCAAATAGATGACTTTGGAGAATGTATCCTAACTTATGATGGAATGGAATAAAGTTTTCTTTCTACAATTTTAGATATAAACTGTCTTAATGTAGTATATGAATTTATGTAATAGTTTGTCACTTTGTTCATAAGAGAATTGAGCTCACTCTAAAAGGATCAAAGAAACATTTTATTTCATTACTGATTTTGTCTTCATTTAATTACTTAGATGTTTGAATATTTGTCACTATTAATGAATGAATTTTAGTTTAAATATTATCAGCATATGAAAGGGAAAACAAGGGTCTAAGTTAGCCTCTCTTCCATTTGATATGAGTAATAATTGAAATTCATTCTCTTTTTCTAGTTTCAAGTTATTTATGAATTCTTGATTTTTGATCCTTATGAATGAATTTCAGTTTCTAATCAGGATAGGAGGGGAAAACAAAGAGTCTATGTTAGGCTCTCCTTCTATTTGGTCTGAACAATAATTAAAGTCTATTTCCTTTTCTTTATTTCAAGTTATTTTTGAGTTTATGCAATGATAATGTTGTTGGAATATAACTATGAGGAAGGTAAACGAGGACCTCCTAAGTTAAGAGCCTCTTCTCTAGCTTTCTGTACATCACATATTGTTGCTCTTTAGTTTCTCTTCTCAAGGACAGTAGTATGGGTAATGACAACCAGGACCTTTCGAATTGTGAGTCTATTCCTTTGCTTGCTGCATCTTGAACTAGAACCTTTTTAGTTTTAGAAGTTATTTGTAATATACATTTCTATTATTTTTTTCCACTCTAAACAAACCTCCTACAAAAATGTCATCCATGGTCCCATATATTTTGGTTTTCTTCTAAGTTTAGAAACCCCTGGGTTGACAAATTAAATGACAGGGATTTAACAGACAATTAAATCACCCAACACCAACTATAGAGAAGTTGGCCCAAGAAGTGCAAGAGGTCATCGTACAGAGCACAACAGCTCTTTAAGTCCTGAAGATGGAGTTCACTGAAATGCACCATAAACTGGAGAAGCCATCTGAGGTACTCGAGGGAGAGTCACCATATTTGTGTTGGGGACCTGTTGGGATGGGATCCCTAGGGTCAAATTTTGTCAAGTAAAGTCAAGTTAATATTTTTTGTGAAATAATGCAAAGTATCTGCAAAATGAGGAAGCGGAGCATGAAGCTAAGTAGGAGTCAAAGGGGCATTAGTCCCCTGTATGGGTAGGCGATAAGTCAGTTTTGACACTCACCCATGCTCCACAGACCATAGTATTATAATAAAAAGGGTATATAGTTGAGTCTTAGCGACTCTTAACGATAAATTTTGATAGAGAATCATTGTAAGGGAAAGGTGCTAAGGCATAAAAGATATTTTTCCTATACTCAGGTGAAAGGGGAAGGCTCCTAGAGCTGAGTGCACAAAGACCTTGACAAGTCTGCAGCTGAGTGAAAAGGCCCTTGCACTTGAGTTCACGGGGATAAGAATTCTATATCTAAACGTTATATCTTAAAAAAGATTGGTTTTGAGAAATTATGTGCATTTGTTCCTTGTTTAACTACTTCTGTTTAAGTTTATGAATCTTCACTCTATTATCTCTTTCATGTGACTTAATGCTTTATTTATGCGCAAAAAGGATAGATTTGTAATGTTTATGTATAATAAGTATAATTAACCCCATTCACGGAGATGGGGAAGAAATATGATAGATCTATTCTAGTTAACTATTCGAGAAAGGTAGATTTGTGCGACAACAGATCTAGATCATAAGGGTTGCATAATACCTACTTTATTGCATGAAAGTAGTAAAACTCTATCTTTTATGCCTGTTAAATACAAGTGAAGACCTTTCCAAAGGTCTGATGGACAGTTCAATAGAATTGTAGTAGTAGGTAGTCAAAAGGAATGAGTCTACGTGAAGGCATATCTAAACTATAAGAACTTTGGGAAGACCATCACACATGCCTCTGGTTGCAGAAATCTGGTTCTAGCATTCCCCGAATACTGCTTTGGGTTAGACTACAGCTTGCACTATGGAGGCCACTACATTAAGGGACTTCAGTTAGGGTTTTGTTTGTTGTAACGAGTAAATATGAACCTGGCTCAAGCCCCCTTAAGTCAATACTCTCCTCATGTCTCTCTTCCTTCCTCTTCTCTCCCTTGTCTCCCACGTCCCTCTATCTCTCCACCCTAATCACTCTCCCTCTCTCTCTCTCTTCTTTCCAACTCTATCATTATCTTCCTCTCCCTCTCCTTCTCTCTCTCCCCTCCATCTCTCTCCTTTCCCCTTCCCTCCCTATCTCTCTCCTCTCCTATTCTCTCTCTTCCCTCCTCTCCTCTCTCCCCCACTCTCTCTCCATTTGTCCCTTATCACAACCTATCTCTCTATATACACCTCTCTCTCTATGTCTTTGTTATTTCCACCCTCTCTCTCCCCCCTCCAACTCCATCTCTCTCTTTCTATCTCTCCCTCTATCCTTCTCTCTCTCTCTCTCTCTCTCTCTCTCTCTCTCTCTCTCTCTCTCTCTCTCTCTCTCTCCCCCCTCCAACTTTTTCACTATCTCCCTCCCTCTCTCCCAATCCCCCCAACCCCCAAATCTATCCTAAATTTGATCACATTGTCTTATGTTTAAGAAATTATCTAAATTAAAAAAAATTATTTGGTTGTAAAATATTAAACATATATTTTGGATCAATCATGTCAAAGAAAATAAAATAATGAAAAACTTAAAAAAAATCATGCACTATAAATAATCTATTACTGCTAGTCAGTTTGCTTGAACTTATCCCTTGGATCCTTAGCTAAGATGGATATATGTTGTTTCTTTACATATATTTAGCTAGGATGGATCTATATGCTTCTTTAACCATCATAGATCCATCTTAGCTTAATTTTATTAAAAACTTAAATTAATTTCTATGGGAATATTTGTAGTAGTCATGAGGATAGAGGGTTTAGATATATCTCAAATTGTAACACTTTCCCTTTTATATTCAATTAAAAAATTGTTCTAAAATTAGATTAAAATAAAATATTTTTACTATGAAATATGTTATGGTTTTTTGGCATGTGGTATTGATAAGCCATGGTATTTTTCCATGGTATTGTAACAAAGCCTATTCGCAAGTTAATATCCATGGTAAAGTGAGGGTGAATATCGATGGTTAACAATCTTGTCATATTGTTATAAAATATTTTGATCGTAAAAAAAGTTATGATTTTTGGTCATGTGGCATTGATAAGCTATGGAATTGTAACAAAGCTTATTCACAACCTCATAATATCAATGAAAACGTGGGGGCAAATTTCCATGGTTAAGAATCTTGTCATATTGTTATAAAATATTTCGATTTATGTTTTTTGGGCATGTGGTATTGATAATCCATAGTATTGACCCATGGTATTGTAACAAGGCCTATTTTTTACAAGTTAATATCTATGGTAATGTGGGGGCGGATATCCATGATTAAGCATGCCAAGTTGATTGAATAGAATGAATAGGGTTATGGGCAAAGAAAATGTCTCGGAGGCACAATTAAGGCCCTATGGTTCAACAAAGAGTGTGGAAAAGGGTAATAGGCACCCATGGAAGCATAGGGATGAGGTCATTTTAGAAGTTTATGATGAGGAATGGGTTCAAACAGTTGACTATGAACATATCCCGTTTAGATGTCACAAATTTCATGAACATGGGCACCTATCTAGAGACTTTCCTCTTAATAGAGGGGAGGAAGATCTAAACACCAGTAAAAGGAAAGATAAGATAGGTTTCACAAAAGTCGGAGGAAAAGGAAAAGGAGGGGGAAGGAAGACACAAAAGAACCCTACTGAGAAGGATATCAAAACAAGAGAGCACAACAATTTTGAGATCTTAGGAGAAGAAAGTGTAGATGGATGTGATCAAAGAGGAAAAAGAATCAGACAACAAGGGGGAAACAAAAAGAGACCAGCATGGAGTTCACTCATGAACAAAATGAACACATGATGGACCCTTTGAGTAACATGGAAATAGAAAAAAACCATCATACAACTCAAAGTGAAAGTGGCATAGAGGACCAAGACTTACAGGAGATCCTGGAAAGGCAGAGCCTAGAGCTGGAAAAGTTTCTTGAACAAGGAGGAAACTTGGAAATAAACTCCATACCTCAGGAGGACGTTGACAAGGTACAACAACTATTCCTTAACAAGTCACATCAAACAGCTGCAGGAGTAAAAAGAGGACATGATAACCAGGAAAATAAAGGGACTTCCACAATAGGATTAATAACAGGAAAATTAACAAAAAACCCAAGAAAGAGGAGGGGAAGAAAAAGACAGAAAGAACAAACTATTGGAGTGTGGCAATGTCATGATTGACTCAAGAAGGATTAAATACCTTTCCAGTTACTCAATCCCCACCTAAATGAAAATCACAACCCAGAACATTAGAGAACTAGGGAGTACGAGAAAACAGATGAATCTAGGTAACAGAATCAAAGAGGAAAAACCTGACATAGCATTCATACAGGAAACAAAATTCTCAGTGGAGAAGATCAGAGAAAAACATAACAAATGGTTAAATAGATAAGAATACCTTGAATTGCAAGCAAATAAATCTGTTGGTGGCATTCTCACTCTCTGGGATCCGTAGAAATTTGGTGTGATTAATGCGAAGGCTTCCAGACATCACCTCTCTTTGATTTTTGAACCAATGGGTGATAGTCAATGTTACATGATCACCAATGTCTACGGTCCTCAGCCAATGGAGGACAAACTTGGACTCCTCACCACTCTAGAGGATATGAAGAAAAGATACCTAGCTCTACCCTGGATTCTTGGAGGTGATTTTAACATGACAAAATCACTCATGGAGAAGAAAGGAGGTACAAGAACTCTTTGTAGGGATTCAGTTGCCTTCCAGAACTTCATCACCAATATGAAACTGGTTGACATGGAAACCAACAATGGAATATTCACTTGGAATAACAAAAGTGGTGGCCCTTCCCAAGTAGCCTTAAAATTAGACAAATTCATTATCTCAGAGGAACTTCTTCTCACTGGAAGTAGCCTGAATGCGCTCATCCTACCTTTTGGAGGTTCAAACCACTGGCCTATCCAATTGGAAGCTTCTCTATTTGGTAAACTGAGGAACTCCCCATTCAAGTTTGAGAAGTCTTGGCTCTTACACTCAAATTTCCTCACAAACATTGAAAAATGGTGGAAGGAAGAACTACCCCTTCAAGGTACAAAGATGTTCCTTCTACATAGTAGGCTCAAGCACATTAAAGGCAAGCTCAAAGAGTGGAATAAAAAGGAATTTGGAAATATCATCAAAGCTAAAGGAGATGTGGAAAATAACTAAAGGAAAGAAACCAAATTCTTATCATAGAAGGCTATACAGATGAAAAGAAAGAGATGGCAGAGGCACTCTAGCATGATTGGGAAAACAGATGTCTACAAGAGAAAATATTCTGGAGACAGAAATCCAGAGTACAATGGATTAAGGAAGGGGAGAGAAACACCAAATTCTTCTACAGATCCACCATAGCTCACAGAAACAACAACAGAATTGTGAAACTCACATATTAGCATGGAATTGAAAGAAACACTCATGAAGAGATGGAAGAGGTTCTAGTCCAACATTTTCAGAGAATTGCAGAGGAAACCACAGAAGATAGATATCAGTTTCCAAAAATATTTACTCAATACATTCCTAAATTGGTTTCTAGAGATGACAATTACAATCTCAACAGAACAGTAATAGAGGAAGAGATTGAGGAAGTCATTACAAAGATGCGCAATGGGAAAGCACCAGGATCGGATGGATTCAATATGGACATTTTCAAAGCTTGTTGGAGGATAGTAAAAAAGGATATTCTGGAGGTTGTGGAAGACTCTTGGAGATTTAATATGGTATTGAAGGCGCTCAATGAATCTTTCATAACCTTAATCCCCAAACAGGAAAGGGCCACCTCTCGAGACAGATTTAGACCTATAGTTTTATCTAACGTGGTGTATAAAATAATATCCAAAGTAATTTCCAAGCATCTCAAACCACTCCTCCCTACCCTAGTGTCAGAGGATAAAATGGGTTATGTGGAAGGAAGAAAAATTATTAATAACATAATCGAAGCAGAGGAGGTGGTTCATTCAATCAATACTAATAAACAGGCAGGGATGATAATTCAGCTGGACATAACAGAGGCCTATGATAAACTTAGCTGGTTGTACATAAGAGCAGTTCTAAAAGCTTATGGCTTTGATCAAAACTCGATCAAGTGGGTCATGGCTCTAGTTACCACTGCCATTTGCTCAATTATTCTCAATGGCTCTCCCTCCAAAACCTTCAAGCCTACGAGAGGACTCGGGCAAGGGGATCCTTTCTCTCCTTTCCTTTTCATTCTAATGATGGAACGGTTAGGAAGATCAATCAGTGCTGTTAACGAGGAAGGAAGAATTTAGGGTCTGAGACTTACTCAAGGTAGGGACACGGTGACACATTAGCAATTTGTAGATGACACTATGCTTCAAGGCACACCCACAGTCAAGGAAGACAAAGCATTTAAGCAGATTCTAAGTGAGTTTTCCATGACAGTAGGCACAAAGGTAAGTCTCACTAAATCGAATATTTTCTTTTTCAACACAGATATTTCAATTCAAATTAATTTTTCTAGGATTTTGGGCTTTCAAAGAGAGTCATTGCCCGTGAAGTACTTGGGAGTTCCCCTCACTAACAAACCATTACACAAGGAAATCTAGGAGTCTATTCTAAATAAGCTAAAAGGTAATACTAGAAAATGGACAAATAGAGCCTTAAATCTAGTAGGGAGGCTGATTTTGACTAAGGCTAGCCTCCAAAGTATCCCTATCTATATGCTATCATCCATTCCGACACCAACTCGTGTAATTACTAATATAAGAAACATTCAAAGAGATTTTCTCTAGGGGAAAGGTGAAGAAAAGAAGAAATGGGCCCTAGTGGAATGGGACAGGATATTCAAACCAAAATCCCATGGTGGCTTGGGTCTTCATGACCCAAGAATTCTTAAGAGAGTGCTAGGAGCCAAAATCTAGTGGAGATGGCTAAACGAAATTCAAGCCCCTTGGGCTAAAATATGGAAGCAAAAGTATGCAAGAGATTGACAGGAGAAGAACCTCATAAGAATGACAATACCAGTAAAAGGTTCTTCAATTTGGAATAGAGCTTGGGAGAATAGGGCCCTAGTCCAAAATCATAGTTTCTGGGAGATCAAAAATGGAATTTTTTCCTGGTTCTGGGAGGACAATTGGTAACAGGAGGAAAATCTCTGCAGTGAATATGTAGCAGACATTCACACAGATACCATCAACAAATGTTTAAGGAAGGTAATGGAATGTTGGGATGACTTAAGGAACAATGAGAAATGGAGAATATGAAACTTCCAGATTATAGAGAAAGGGGCAAGATGCAAACTCAAGCTATAGTCCTTAACAATATTTTGGAAAAGAGGAAAGTCTTAACCTCAACCTTGGAAGATCAATTAATATGGGAAAGGAATAAGATAGGTCTCTTCTCCCTTAAGGAGGCCAAAAGGATAGACACAGGACTTAACTATCCAAACACTTATAAAAGGTGGAAAGAACTTTGGGATAATCCTCATTGGATGAAAGGCAAACTGTTCAAGTGGCTGGTTCCATAGGGAAAGATTTTAACATGGGATAACCTAAGGAAAAGAGGCTTTGTTGGCCCCTCAAGATGTCACCTATGTGGACAATAGGAAGAAACCACCAATCATCTCTTGAACATATGCTCATTCAACAGAATACTTTGGCACCGGGTTGGTGATGTCTTCGAGCAGACAAACAAAAATGTAAATGACATCATTGCTACATTGATAAATTGGAGGAAAATTTTTTCAGAGAATGAGATAATAACCTCTGCCTAGGCACTGACCCCAGGGTTCTTAATTTGGAATGTTTGGAAGGAACGCAATAATAGGATTTTCAAGGATAAGGCAAGCCCAGTGAGAAGCATTCTAAAGCTAATCCTTAAACAACTCAAACAGTCTATGCATATTCTGGGAGGTGCTGATACTGGAAAACTCATAGGACAAAGAGAGGCCAGAATCCTTGAAAAGTTAGAGCTTAAGGTCCATATCCCTCAGTGTTCTATGCAGATCAACAAGAACACCTCTGCTGGAAAAGCTTCCAGGCATCCCCCTTCTCATGGATTTTTAAAATTTAACATTGATGGGGCCTCTAAAGGAAATCCAAGTGAAGCAGGTTATGGTGTGGTCTTGAGGGATGAGGAAGGAAAAATTATGGTCATCTTCCATAGTTATCTAGGCAAAGAAACCAAAAATATGGCTGAGTTCATGGTGATGGAACTATGCTTGGAAATACTACTCAAGCACAACATTCATAATGTCATCATTGAGGTTTACTCGGAATTAGACATAAATTCAGTGAAGAGGGTTAATGTTAGCACTGTACTTGTGAAAATGTCAGGCCACTGGTAGCTTCTCCAAGTCTACCAAAGAAGCCAATTACACCTAAGGATGTTACGAACTCTTAGGCTAGTGCATGTCCACAGGGAAGCCAACAAAGTTGCAGATTGGCTTGCCAATGACGGGGTTCGAAACAAACTTATTGACCTGTGCTGCTGGTGGGAGGAGGTAACGGATGACTGGATGAAGTAGGAATGCTCACCCTGGGCCCTGAGTGATAGACAACAGTTTTAGGAAAATTGAAGAGACAGAATCTTATCTCATGTCAACGATGAATAAGTTCACTTCAGATAGTCTTTCAGAGGATTTACATTGCTGGTTCTCCAAGGGTGCTTCTAGAAACAAAGGTAGAAATCGAGACAGTAGTTATCTACTCACAGGAGAATGGATTCCAGGTGACATTCCATGTCAAAGGCCATCCTTCTGGCCTGGTTTTCCTTGTACAAGATGGCGGAGGATAAAGGAAGATATTACTGGGGTCAAAAACAACTTGAGATATACCACCTACTCTAGGCGCCCTCTATGGTTTTCTCGGATGAAAAGCTATGCCATAGAGCTTATGGCGCATGGAGGGGGAGAATAGGGTTTACCACCTTCTTTTCTAGGTATTACATGAGTGGTGGTGAGGTTTGATTTGTTTTGTGGCTGTCGGATCCTGAGAAGGCAGATCTACGGCCACCTTTTGGTGTGCATGTTAGTGGACCCATGACGAGCGCCAGAAATGGGTAATTATATGGGTTCATTTTGCCTCCTAATTCGACTTAATCCACCATTATCATTATTTTATTGCATGTTTTTGAATATATTTATGCTAATAGAGTGAATTGGGTTAGTCATTTTTCCATGTAGTCTAATGTGTGCTTTATGAATATTTTTTGGTCAATTTTGGACAAAGTCAAGGGATTTATGAGAAAATGGTAGCAAATACTCGAGGAAAACAGGTAAGAGGATTTGTAGGGGTGTGTCTCCTTCATTTATGACCCCTTTCCTTGAATCCTCCATCAACAACTTAGAGCACAAAGGTCCACATTGATGCATCCAAGGGGCAGCTAAGAAAGTAAAGAAGGACTGCTATTTATCTCCAGATCTGGGAAGCTGAGCTCCTTGATTTTAGGAGGAATTTTGGAGAAATCCATTTGTATAAATATGGGGGCTTATAGCCTCAGTAGGTTAGCTAGTAATTAGTAGAATTCTCACACTTTTGTGCAACACTTGTTAAGCTCATTTTCGAGCTTCCTTTTTGAGAAGAATTCATGTAATGTGACTTTCACTTTTGATAATGAAGATGAAACAGTTTCTGAGCCAGCACTGATCTCTTTCAGATGGCTAAAGCTCTTGGGTTAGGGCCAAACAAAAGCTACCTAACACCTCTTGCTTTGTACTTATATGTTTTTGCTTCAGTTCATGAGTTAATTTCTGTTACATAGATTAATTTTACTTTGTTTAGATTAGGTTGCTTTCGATGGTTTGCATAGCTATTTTTGTTTGAGTTTCTCAAGTAGGTTAATGCAGTGATAGAATAAGATTCAAAAATGCCAACAACATGACCTGATCTCCTTTCTCCTTTTCTGGGACTATGATTCAAGGTCAAGGCACTAGTGCTGCCACCAAAAACACAATTTTTCTCTCCCATGCAATTTCTAGTGTGATGACTTGATTTGGAAAGATTAATGTATTGCTTCAGATTCAGTTGCCTAGATCATTTCCTATTCTCTTACAATAGATCTCTTTGAATTCTTTTCTGTTCAAAGGTTACTATTCAACATTTTCTGTTTGTAGATTAGAAATTAGGTCAAGCTAGAGAAATTTTTGTTTTCATGGTATAGTTAGTCCTTTCTTTGACCAATTTTTGTAAGTAGATGTGCAGATCTCTTGCAGGACACCTCACCTCACCACATATCCATAAAGTAGCTAGCATCAGCTCACTTGTCATAGATTCCCCAAGTCATTCACAACATTTCCCCAATCTGCCCTAATTTTTGCATTTTTCTCCATAAGCTTCGCTCTTGCCATTTGAACAAATCCAACCATGATGTTCCCTCTTGATATTCCTTGACAAGCTCCAGACACCTCAACACCGTCATCTAGCCTTCAGTTATGCCTTCCCACCATTTTTCCACCTTCAAAACCTCCAAAAATAGCTTTCGGCCTACTCCTGTAGATCCCCTACAGCCTCCTATAGAATTCCCCGTAAGTGGTTTTTTGAAATCCGATTTCAATGGAAGTGTTCAGAAGGGTACTAGGGGCTTCTTATGACATCTCCATAGCTTCATCCACCTCTATAGAAACCAAGTCCATCTTCCCTCGCCACCAAACCTCTGCACAATCACAATCCAATAAATTGCAAGCATAATAATTTCACATAAAAGCACTCAAAAAATACAAAAAGATGTTCTTTTCTTATTTTCTTTTGGGAATACCTTAAGTAGATGTGATTTACCTTTTTAGTAGTCAATGGCACTCATTTCATCAGCTTCCATCTCTTTTTCTACAAAATTAGGGTTAGTTGGATAAATTAGGGTTTGCTAGGGTTTGCATTACATTTCAGTCTTCCTTCTCCTTTTGCAATTTGAATAGCCTTCATAGAGTTACCTTTCTTGTTGAATTGAGACTTCTGTGATCCATAACAGTTATAAGAAGACATTCGGCGTAAATCACATATAGAAAGACCTTTGTCGATGCGTTTCGAACCTGCAAGTGTGGCTCATCGTCATGACAAGTTGAAGAAATAGATCCAGCTTTTCTTTCATCACAATTAAAAGCTTCTTCTAAGAATTCATAGAAGTTGGCTTAAGCTCCTAGTGATCTTGCGCTAGTTGACCAAGTGACAGCCTGCAGTAAGAGCTAGTACTTGTGCATATAGCACCTTCACTTCCAAGTTTGTTACGAACTACCGGGTTGATAAAAGTAATGTAGGAAGTCCGAGGAGTCACAACAGTATTGCTGCAATACTGGTGCTCACCACTTTTTGGTGCCATTACCAGGGAAGCATCAGAGTATTTTGTGATTACTGCTTTCTTCTATTTCTTCTTGCAACATTCTACTAAAGTAGTTTATTTCAGCAAAAGTAGAGTAGTTGTTTCTTTCAATTTCTGCATTTCCTTGCTTTCGTTTCAATTCTGCTATTTCCATTTCAGCAAAAGTAGATTATTCATTTTCTTGCTTTCATTTAAATTCTACAATTTCTATTTCAACAAAAGTAGACTAGTCATTTCCTTGCTTTCATTTCAATTCTGCAATTTCCATTCCAACAAAAGTAGATTAGTCATTTCCTTGCTTTCATTTCAAATCTACAATTTCATTTCAGTAAGTTCATTTTAGTTAGTTGCAATTTATTTGTTCAATAAATTTCAGTTTTGCAGGTAGAAGCAGAAAAAAACAAAAATTACCCAAAAAGAGATTTCCTTTCATGCCTCGTAGGAATAGAGATAATTCAAGGAAATTCCTACCTAACACCCCCACCACATCACAAAGTCACCCTTCTCTCTTCTTCGGTGGCAGTGCTTGAGAAGAACCTATAGGTGAACAACCAAAGATATACGAAGATCCTATAACAGAAGAAGAGGAAGAAATCGTCCCTCCTGAGACCATGGCTGAAAACAGAAATGTTAGAGGGAATGGGGAAAGAGTAGAGGGTACCTTTCCCATCCGAGAGACCAACAGAGACAGTAAAATGAAGAACATAAGTCCTTAAGCCTTACCTCACTTCCATGGGTTGACTATGGAATATCCTGATACCTTTTTGTTTGAATTTGTTGTTATCTGTCGAACCTATGACTATGCAAAATATGAGCAAAAGTTGAAACGGTTTCCTTCTACCCTCAAGGATGTAGCATTGTGCTGGTTCATGGGGTTACCTGGCAACAGCATCACAACTTGGGCTCAAATGCAGCAAGCCTTTAATAACAAATACCGGGACTATTGTAGGTCAAAGGATACCAAGGAAGAAATCTTTCAAATGACCATGGGAAGCGATGAATCCTTGGAAGATTATGAAGAGAGGTTTCACCTCAGTCATAAAAGGGCCAAGTGCACACTTGACCCCGAATCGCAGAAGTTGTTCTTGCTCAGAGGAGTCCCAGAAGACCTTCTAGATACCCTCAATTTGTTGGCCGGGGGGGACATCTACCAACTACCTTATGAAGACATAAAGACTGTGTTTAGAAACCATTCTAGGGTAGGGAGAAAGAGAGGTAGGGGAAGTCAACCCTTAGCTAGTACATCCTCATCTAGTTCATCCCTTAGAGGTGAATTTGGAAATCTGTTGGAAGATTTCAAGAGCAATTTGATGCAGACTCTTGCCATGCAAATGGATACCTTACATATCAAAATGAAACAAGAGGAACTAGAAAAGGCCTTGGCCATTTTTTGTCCTATGTGCACTAGAAGGCATCCTAGGAATGAATGTCCATTGAACTCTATAGAAGTGTGTTTAGTTTGTGAAGAAGACCATTCTACAAATTAGTGCCCTTCCTTGCCCAGACTTAAAGTTGCATACCACGGGGCAGAAGGAGCCACTAAACTACTCCATTTCATGAACCAAAGGGGGCCACATGGACCCAGACCTTACCAGCAGGGAATGCAATGGACATCCTAGACATATTACAACCCCAATCAAGCCACTTCCATGCCTTCTTGGGGTCCCCCTGCCCATCCTTCCTGGTCCACACCCCCTGTCGGGCAAATAAATTGTCCTTGGGGAAAAGATCGATCTCCCTAGTATCTCTGGATATCTAGCGACAGGAAAACCAAACAAATTCTATCTTTCTCTAAATATTGTGATTTATAAATAAAAACCAAGAGATGTTTTAGACCCTACCTCAAGTCCAGTGATATTTTGTGGAAGCCACACTCCATTCGTCCAAATGAGCTCCCTTTTAAAAAACCTACAAACACAAATAGGCACACATCAAATAACACCTGCATAGCCAATATAATAAACCATATTTATCATGATGATCAAGGAATTCATGAAATAAACCATAGGAGACAATTTATTGAGAAAAATGAATCTGATTGTATTAACTTTAAACAAAGAAGAACCTTACAACCTTGGTGCCTTGATGTTGTACAAGCTCCTCCCAAGGTCTAGCAAGAATCTCCTCTACTTTGACAAGCTTCACACCCTTCCCAAAGAGATCAAAAGGTATGTAATCTCTCCTCTCAAGCTCAATTAGGAAGTCTAAATTCCAACATCATCTACCCTAAAAAATATTCTGTTATGAAACCAGCTCAAGAAAAGATAGAAAAGATAGATCAAAGCCTTAGAATTCAGCCTCTTCGAGGGGGCAACCTCCTTTACATTACATAAATGAACAATTCTTGGATGATACAAATGAAAAGACCTCCTTTCTATATATAGGAGTCTAAGGGGTCATAACATAATCAGAGCCGACATAAAAATAATAATACAAGGGCACAATAATAACAATAGTGGGCTTCTATGGGACACAATAGTAACAATATGGGCACTACATGGGTACATCAATATAATAAGTGGGTTGTGCTAATAACAATAAGGGGTTACACTAGTAGTATAGGGGCCTAACATGCCCCTCTCCTTCAAAAAGCATTGTCCTCAAGGCTTGAGTAGTTCTCGATGCTTCTGTATAAAATTCGTGTCCTCCCATGTGGAATCTTCAGCACGTAAGTTCTTCCACTTGATGAGATACTCTGGAATTTATTGATTTCATAGTTGTCGGGTTCTTGTTTCTATGACTACTCCAGGTTCCAATATGTTTTTTCCTTCCTCTTCAATTTTTAGCAATGTTGTTTGAATTGGGATATTTTGCAACTTTTGAATAAGTGGCCATACTTCTTCGTCCTTCTTCCATTCATCCCTTGCTTCGTTTATCCAATCTGGTTGGATAATAGAAATAGTACAAAACAATGCTTCCACATCCTCATCCTTGAAGAGTCTTCCCATTCAGTAAGGTCACCATTTTTTAAGTGCATGTAGTATTGCCAACATTTCCTTCTCATAAATAACTTACTTGAGATGTAGCAGTAAAAATACCCAATCACCTACATCAAAACATTTTTCACTACGATGTTGATCTACCTGTTGTTTCATTTGATTTTGCACTGAGGTGGTGTTATCCTTTAAAAGTTGGAGAACTTGTTGTTGATGCTCGATGTGATCTTTCACTGCTTGAACCTTTTTATTCTTGATATGTCCTTCTATCTCTAGAGTTTGAGGAGTGGCAATTTCTTCCAATCCTTTACAAGATATGGTCAGATTCATTTCTTGATGCTCTTTGTGATCCTTCACTTCTTGAACATTTTTCTTCTTGATATGTCCTTCTATCTTGATAGTTTGAGGAGTGGTAATTTCGACCAATGAATTACAAGATATGGTTGGATTTATTTCTTCTTTCTCGATGCGATCTTTCACTTCCTACACCTTTTTCTTCTTGATATATCCTTCTATCTTGAGAGTTTGAGGAGTGTTAATTCTTGTCAATGCTTTACAAGATATGGTCTGATTCATTTCTTCTTTCTCTGGGGTGGGGTCCTGGCATATATCCTCTTCTTTTGATGTTTCTTGATCCTTTTCTTCCTCCTCTTCATATTCTATGTAAAATAATTTCTTCTCAGCACACTTATGACCTTTAGTGCATTTGCTATCACAATTATAACAAAGCCCTTTTTCTCTTTTGTCTTCCAATTGTTGTGGTGTAACCCTTGTAGGTTGTGGAAGGCTAGGAGAAACAACACTTCAATCATTATAGTTGTGAGGGGTATGCTTCCTGGTTTCCATAATTTTTCTTTCCACTATGTCACAAAGCCCTTTTACCATTTCCAATTGTTGTGGTGTTTCTCTAAAGAAGGTGTTGCTCTTTGTATCCTCATAATGTGCTACCATTTCCTCCGTGAAAATTGACCACGTAACAAGTTGTTTACGAGAACAAAGCCCTTCATACCCTACAAATTGATTCGGTTCTAAATATGAAGATGCAATACATACCTTTTGTAATAGTGGTACACCATGTAGATCAAAATATTGCTCCATCTACAGTATCCAATTCACCGGATCCTTGCCATCAAATTTCTTCATCTTGCTTTTTCTTGATTTTAGGAGCTCGATCTTGAAACGACTGTAAATCTGTACTTTCAGATCTTTAAGTTCTCAAATTGAGGTCTGTAGTAGCCCTCTGTGTCCTCTTTCCAATGCCACCAGTATGATCCAAATTGGATTCTCCAAGGAAGCGTTATGCACAATCTCCTAAGATGAGCTGATTATAGACTAGTTCAGTAGACCGAAATTGTACGATGTGCCACAAGTCACTGTTTGGACCCTTGGCTCTGAAAAATATCTACAAGAAATGACACTCCATCCTATTTCTATACCTTCTTATGAAATTTCAATCCGATGTTCAGAGAGAAAGTTATGACGATTTTCCCCAGGTCACCTGTTTGGAATGTAATTCAGGAGTCTACAAAGAGACCAACTTCCTCAGATCATATCTCCTCAAATATGGCGTGAAAATCTCCGAAATTTGGACCCGAGATTCCGCGAAATGTATTCTCAAATGGGTTTTTTTTTTAGCTTCTGAAACGTAGCAGAAAAAAATTTATAGTGAAAATTCCACGATGACCTATTTGGAGCAGCGAAACCCTAGAATCCAAAGCTCTGATACCAAATGTTATGAAACTAGCTCAAGAAAAGATAGAAAAGATAGATCAACGCCTTAGAATTCAGCCTCTTCAAGGGGGCAACCTCCTTTACATTACATAAATGAACAATTCTTGGATGATACAAATAAAAAGACCTCCTTTCTATATATAGGAGTCTAAGGGGTCATAACATAACTAGAGCCAACATAACAATAATAGTGTAAGGGCACAATAATAACAATAGTGGGCTTCTATGGGGCACAATAGTAACAATATGGGCACTACATGGGTACATCAATATAATAAGTGGGTTGTACTAATAACAATAAAGGGTTACACTAGTAGTATAGGGGCATAACATATTCAACTTTCAACCTCCCTAGCAACCAACTCAATGCCTCAATTTATAGTGAAGAGGAAGGAAGTTACTGATGAGCCCCAAAAATGGATAATTATATCGGCTAATTCAACCTCCTAATTTAACTTAATCCACCATTATCATTAGTTCATTGCATGTTTTTGATTATATTTATGCTAACAGAGTGAATTGGGTTAGTCATTATGCCAACAAGTCTAATGTGTGCTTTGTGTAGTGTTTTTGGTCAATTTGGAGACAAAATCAAAGGTTTTAATGAGCACTTGGCAGCCAAATTCGTGGGAGAACAAGGGAGAGGATTTGTAGGAAGGTGTCCCCTTCATTTATGGGCCCTTACCTCGAATTCTCCACCATCAGCTCGGAGTTCAAGGGCCACCAAATCGATTATCACAAGGGCAGCCAAGCAAGTCAAGTAGGACTGCTGTTAACTGCAAGTTTTGGGCAGCCGAGTCCCTAAAGTTTAGGAGGACAGTTGGGTCGTCAATTTGTATAAATAAGAGGGCTTAGAGCCTCATTTCAGTTAGTCACTTTATAGTCATTTTGTAGTCATTTTTTTAGTCATGGTGTAGGCATAAGTTAGCTAGTTTGTAGTTTGATTTTTAGGCAGTAGATTAGCTTTGCTCTCAGCACATTTTCAAGTTCTCCTTGTGGACAGCTTTTGGAATGAAACATTTCTTGCCCAATAAAGATGAATCCAGCTTTTCACCAGCTCTAAGTCTCTCTTAGGGGGCTGTAGCTCTTGGGGTTGGGCCCATCTCAAGTGCCTAGTACCTCCTTTGTTTACTTTCATGTGTCTTTGCTGCATTCTTAGAATAAAATCTTCTATTTAGATTTAAATCTTGTTTTGTTATTTAGGTTGTTTTTGATGAGTAAAATAACTTTTCATGCTCAGATTTAGTTGATCGGTTGCTAACAGAAAAATCTTCAAGAAAGGGGCCAACAAACATCTGTGGTTTCACCTCTCCCTCAGTGGGATCATGAGCTGTGACTAGGATGACTTTGCTGCCCACAAAAACACTGATTTTTCTTTGCCATGCAATCACTAGTGTTTGATCTTCATGTGTAGAAGTTGGTTACAAGTTCAGACTTTCGTTTGCTTAGTTGCATGAGTTAAAATACATGGTTTCACTGCAGGTCACACTTCTGTTCATTCTCTTTACTGACAGCTAGCAAATTAGGTCAACGTAACTAGGTCTTTGAATTTACAAGTCTTTGTTGGTTTAGATTGGAAAAACGACTTGCAAAGCACCTGTACCACTCCTTCATCTGCTTATTCTCCATCAGCACCATCCACTCCACCCTCTACTTAGAATCCTTAGCTCACATTTGCCACATTCGCTCACATAACCCTAGTTTTTGTACATCATTGTTTCAGCCTTCTTTTAGCCAACTTAGCTATCTACACCTTCTCACCACTCCATCCACCAGTCCCTGTGCCACTTCAGACCCCTATCCTACCTCCATATCCATTCATGCATCTTCCCTCACTCACCCATCTTCCAAAATCCAATTTTTAAACATCCTGTAGAAATTTCTAAACATCTTGTAGAAATTCCTGAAACATCCTGTAGAACCCCTGCAGACTTCCTGTAGAAGCTCACAAATGAGGTTCTTGATAGCCAAACTCTGTGAAACTCTTTGGAAGGGTGTTAGGGACCCCTTAGGCCCTCTCTGAACCTTCCCAACCTCTTCCAAACATTTCCTCTCGCCAATCCACCTCTGCACAGTTAAATTGTATGCATGATTTGTGACAAATTATTCAAAAATAGAAAAACATGTTTTCTTCAGATAGCGATAACTTACACACATGCATTTTACCTTCCTAGAAGTCAATGGCATCTCTTTCAGTAGCTTGCATCCTCTTTTTCACATCAGTAGGGCTAGCTGGTAAAATTAGGGTTTGCTAGGGTTTGCATTTCCTTTCTGCTTTCCAGTTTCTTTCTGCAAGTAAATTAGCCCCTTTCAGTTAGCTTTCATTCATCAGTTAAAAAGCTTCTTCTAAGAGCTCATAGAAGTTGGCTTAAGCTCCTAGCGGACTTGTGCCAGCTGACCAAGTGATAGCCGCGGCAAGAGCTAGTACTTGTACATACAACACTGTCACTTCCAAGTTTGTTATGAACAACCGGGTTGATAAAATTAAAAAAGGGAGTTCTTAGAGTTGCAACATTATTGCTGCAATACTGGGGCCCACCAGTTACTAGGTCCACCTTCAAAAGGATAGAGTCCTCCTTCAAAGGGATAAGCTCCTCACATCAAGGGGTTAGCTCCTTTAGTTATGGGATGCATGAACCACCTAGGAGCGAACTTGCCACCTCAAGATTCCTTCTAGAAGCATCCAGAATTAACCCAAAGTGAGTTTTTAATAATAAACTTGCACATTTTTGACCTTTACAGGGGTCCGCACCCTTTCCTTTAGAGACAGAGTAGGCAGGTTTGCAGGGGACATGACCAGGGGGTGCGAGACTTCAGGTAATGCTAAGAGAAAGTGCAGAACCAGAGTTTTAGAGATTTTCAAGGACTTTCTCTCATTTTTAAGGCTTGACATGAAGAGCTGAGGTTTAAGACTTGCATAGGAGGACAATATGAGTGGTGATAGACTCACACTGATTTCAGAATGTTATGGTGATTATATTTTTTACAACAGATTGCCCCCTAAAGTATGAAGTCTGTAATAGATAGTATTTGTCATCTAAGAAGAGTGATGTACTTTATCATTTCAAGGATCGTCTTGTGGAGAGCCTGGTTGGAACCTGTAAAAACATTCAATACAATATATATATATATATATATATATCATCGCTGAGGTAAGCATTCCCATACTCAGATAAAAACTGATTACAAAACTAACTAAACTGCTCTGATATAGGAATGATCTTGTAATACATCACAAGTATAGACATATGTAGACACAGTACGGACGCAGCCATCTGTTTATGAATAGTCCACTGTATAATGAATAAAAAAATTCCTTGTAGCATGAATGGTGGAAACTAGATCCAGGGTCTTGATTTCTACTTCCCAAAATAGTACGATTCTATCCATGTGAATGAATGTGTCGAAGTCGAACATGGTAGAAACAACTTGATTACCAGTCATTGATGTAAATTGTTAACAAGTGTGAGAGAAACCACCAGTAATGTCAATGGCTCTCAAAGTACTCAGTATAATCCATGAAATGTGAATAGATGAGTTGATGTCGAACATGTCACGGAATCCTTTGATCGAAGGTCAATGATGTAACCTGTCGTCAAAGGTGAGAAACCTGCCATTGAGGCATGCAGATTCCAAGGTACTGACGATTCCTAGATCATCTTTCTAGATAATGAGCTGAAGTCGATAGAAAGCTATCCGTCGTAGGCAAGCCCAAAACATGAAATCATAGATCAAGTTTGAAGAAATATAGTTGCAAAGACTAACTCATGGATGGTCAAGATGGATGACAGATATTTTGCAGATGAATGGTTTATTTGCACTGACCTCTTGAACACATAATGACACTTCAGATGGTTTGGTGACAATTGACCCAAAGCTAATACCCAGAAGCCAGCTGAAGACTTTCAATATGGTTTGATTAACTGTTAGGCAAAGGATCTCCCAACCCAGGTGAACAAAAAGTGACGTGTTCAAGAGGGGTTGAATGCTTTTCTGAGACACAAAGTTTAACAAATAGGTTCATTTTTCTCTCTTTTACCCTACCATTTTTGGCATGTACCTCTTTATTTTTTAACAAGCTTGAGGAGGATAACATTTGCTTGGTTAAAAGCTCATCCTTCGGATGAGTCCAACTTAGTTTAAATTCGAACCCTAAGAAGGAGTGGTATGTTCCTGTTTGTAATTGAACATGTCCTTTACTGTTAAATTTTAATGAGTCCAATATAAGAGAAACTTGGTGTTTTTCAATCCTAGGGAGTCAGAAGAAAAAGTTAAGAAAACTCCATGGTTGTCCTTTTTCGTAAATTTGTGTCTCCCAAGCCTGAAAAAGTATCAAATAATACTTGAGAGAACCGCTTGACCATTACTATCAAGGAGTACTTTTCATAATTAGTGTCTTTGATCCAAAAAAGTAAAAAAGCAACCAAAGACACTTCGTTTTATAACCAATATCGAATTTGAAATGACAAAAATCTGGCAATATTTTCATGTTTATACGGTCAGAAAAGAGTTGTAAGTGGACCGTCTTTTTAGTTCCATTTTAACGAGCTTAAAGAGAAAAACTTGGCAATCTTTTCATATTTTAGGAGTCAGAAAAGAGCTTAAAGATGACTCTAATGTTTTTTGTCGAAAATAATCAATTTTTCCTGAAAAATCTGATATTCTGCACGAAAACTCAAACATTACTCATACCTGTTTAAAATAAATAAAAATGCTTCAAAAGTTACCTCTTTAAAGTGAAAAATAAACAAATTAAAAATTCATTTATTCAAAAAAGCTTATAAAAAGGGCTTTTGTAATTGAATTCAGAGTGAGAAAGAGAGCTTTTGGGTAAGAAAATTCCCGTGAAGATTGCAGAAAATCCATCTGTTGGAATCGAACACCGTCACCTCCAGGTAATCCACATCACTTTACTCTTGCATTTAAACCATTTGAATTTTTTTTTTAGGTTTATATTTTGATTTTTAAGAAGAAATTTGTTTAAAAGTCCACTCGCGGGGGTCCCCGGCCCGGAATGCACCCACTGTTTAGGCAGAGTGTGGACCTACGCACTGTCTCTAACTAGAGAGTACGGTCCTCGCTACATAGGTTTTAAAATTCCAAATTCTTCAAATTTCGCCCAAAAAATTCGATTTAAAATGTTCTCATCCGCCTTTTCTTTCAATGTAGGGTATACACCATGCTTAGTTGGCGGGAATGGGAGCATGAAAATGTGGACCTCATTGCAATCAATCATCAACCTTCAATTGATGCATTAAAGGCATGCACTTTATTTAAATTCTGGTCCATACCTAGCCTAGTCCCGAATAGAGTCAATTGTTCACCTCTCTTGGGCAAACTAGTCAAAAAGGAAATGTCCTCTGGCTCCATTTCAAGCTGGTGGCCACCAATAATAAAACACTAGTCCTGTACATTCCACCTGTCCACCAGCCACTGCAGAAAATCTACTTGTCCCCAGTGGAGTCATCATTTTGTCGGGCAGATAAATCATTCTTGTGGACAAGACCAATCTCCCTAGTATCTATGGATATCTAGCGACAAGCAAACTAAACAAATTCTATCTTTCTCTACATATTGCGATTTATAAATAAAAACCAAGAGATATTTTAGACCCTACCTCAAGTCCAGTGCTAGTTTGTGGAAGCCACGCTCCATTCGTCCAAATGAGCTCCCTTTTAAAGAACCTGCAAACACAAACATGCACACATCAAATAACACCTGCATAGCAAATATAATAAATCATATTTATCATGATGATCAAGGAATTCATGAAATAAACCATAGGAGACAATTTATTGAGAAAAATGAATCTGATTGTATTAAATTTAAACAAAGAAGAACTTTACAACCTTGGTGCCTTGATGTTGTACAAGCTCCTCCCAAGGTCCAGCAAGAATCTCCTCTACTTTGACAAGCTTCACACCCTTCCCAAAGAGATCAAAAGGTATGTAATCTCTCCTCTCAAGCTCAATTAGGAATTCTAAATTCCAACATCATCTACCCTAAAAAATATTCAGCTTTCAACCTCCCTAGCAACCAGCCCAATGAATTTATAGTGCAGAGGAAGGAAGTTACCAGGTCCACCTTCAAAAGCATAGAGTCCTCCTTCAAAGGGATAAGCTCCTCACATCAAGGGGTTAGCTCCTTTAGTTATGGGATGCATGAACCACCTAGGAGCGAACTTGCCACCTCAAGATTCCTTCTAGAAGCATCCAGAATTAACCCAAAGTGAGTTTTTAATAATAAACTTGCGCCTTTTTGACCTTTAAAGGGGTCCGCACCCTTTCCTTTAGAGACAGAGCAGACAGGTCCATAGGGGACATGACCAGGGGGTGCAGGACCACAGGTAATGCTAAGAGAAAATGCGGAACCAGAGTTTTAGAGAATTTCAAGGACATTCTCTCATTTTTAAGGCTTGACATGAAGAGCTGAGGTTTAAGACTTGCATAGGAGGACAGTATGAGTGATGATAGACTCACACTGATTGCAGAATGTCATGGTGACAATATTTTGTGCAACACCCCCTCCTTAGTCATATCCATCTCAATACCATGCTCAACCAGTTGCTCAGTCATTTCACTCTTATTCTTAGGCACAGCCTCGATGGAATGCACCTCATTAGGGGTCGAGGCCCCAATACAACTCTCCTCCCACTCTTTTGCCTCCACCACCTGCTCAACCTCAACCATCGCCTCCTGCTCCACCAAGGCAACCCCAAATACCTAGTCAACCAAATCCAAACCCGAATAACAGACAGGCCCAGCAGGGATATAGTGGGGAACCATCATGCCCGACCTATGTTGTAGAGATTCAGGAGATTAACCTATTATCTAGGAAAGTTCTCCCAAATAACCAGCCTCCCCCTAAGGAGGATGAGGAAGAAAAAGAGGAAAGTGAACCAAAAGCCATTCCACCCTTTCCTGAGAGATTATCTGGAACAACACAACCTACCCTAGAAGAAACTAAACTTCTGGGAGAATTGAAAAAAATTATGTGTAAAGATACCACTTCTCCAAGCCATAATGGATGTGCCTATATACAATAAGATGATCAAGGAGAAGTGCTTCAAGCATCTAGGTAGGCGCAGGAGAGATGCCCCAACTACCAATGTCATAGGACAACTATCCAACCTGATGTTGGGGTAGGTATTCTGTCTGAAATATCTAGACCCTGGTGCTGGCATTATGATTCAGGTTTGGCGCTATGGCACAGGTGTTGTACTTGATGACACTCACTCAAGTGGCAAATCTCTGTTCAGACTTTGAAAATGAAGGAAAATAAGGGGTTCGCAAGTACAATGTTCAAAAGGTATGGACCAGCAGGCACACCGTTCAAAAAGTGCGGTCATGTCCGTAGGTTATCCGAACAGAAGGTGCGGACCCCGGTTCACTCACTCCAATGCAGAGAAGCGCGCACACGTGGGAATTCTTATGTTTGGCCCATGGTATTTAGCCCGACATTCGTGATCCTATGGTTTTGATCCGTGGTATAGGATCTAAATTATTGAACCCCGGTTTGGATCCCTTGTATTGGTTTTCGATGGTTTTGTCCCATGGTTTGAATAAGGGCATACCTATAAAAAGGAAAGGAGATCACTTGGCTAGTCACTTGTGAAATTTGAATATCTTAAGATCTAAAATTTTGGGTGATCGGTTTGAAAAGCTAGATCTAAATCAAGGTAAAATTTAAGGTGAATCTATTGATAGGTCGTGATCTCTCGGGCGCATGATCAGATCTGTGGATCTGACTGTCTGTGGCACATTGGAGGACTGTTAATTTGGCTCTATTCAGAGGTCCGCAGGCGATCCACAGTGAAGGTGCGGGGGTCGACAACGTAGCAGAAGGCACAGGTGTGGGGGTCCGCAGCGAAGCAGAAGGCGCTGGTGCGGAGGTTCGCAGCGAAGCAGAAGGCGCTGGTGCAGAGGTCCACAGCGCAGTAGAAGGCACAGTGTAGAGGTACGTAGAGGAACAGAAGGACCATGTGCAGAGGTGCGCTGTCAGGCAGACAGTGCAAGTACGGATCTGCGTAGAGGTATGCAGTGTAGCAGAAGGAGTAGGTGCGGAGGTACACGGAGCAGAAGAAGGACCAGGTGCTGATCTGCGCAATTTGGACACAGAAGAGTTGCGGATATTCGAGGGTTTCTATTGGTGAAGTTGCGGACTTTTCTTGAAATATTTGTTGGCTGCCTTTTATCTATCGCTGAAGAGTTCTGGGTTTAGATTACTGGTATTGCTATTCTAGTTACTGCATTCTGAGAAGTTATTGGTTGATTCATTGGTTGATTGAAAAAGGACAATAGTTGGTTCACATGTACTTGATGATTATTTGATTTTTATGGATCCAGTTTGAAAATTTATGAAAAGTGGTCCTTGGAAGAAAAGAAGTAGGTCAACACCTACGTACTAGTATATTAGCTAGTACAAGAGCTAAGGGGGTTGTAGCTCCCTTCCAGGAGAAACTGGAAAACGAGAGAGGGTTGTAGCTCTCAGCAAGTTGCAGCCTGCATACTGGTAAAGGACTGCACCAGTACAAAATCATTGTGAAAGAAGTTTCTAATTGAAAGAAGATAGAGACATATTGCAGCAGGTGGTTTTCACCCACATTGGGTTTCCACCTTATATCTGGTGTTCTTTGGTGTGATTATCTGTTTTTCTTGTTCTTGCTCATTATTATATGGTACTGACATACAAACTAATGATCAATATCTGAATAAATTAAAGTATAAATTTGGAAGATATATTGAAAAGAATTTGATAATACTAATTCACTCCCCCTCTCAGTATTATTTCCAACAATTGGTATCAGAGCAGGTCCTTCTGAAGAAGCTTGATCACTTGAAGGAAGATCCATCATCATGAGAAACTACGAGAGAGAAGCATCTATCAAGCTACCAATTTTTGCCAGGACAAACTTCGTATATTGGAAGGTAAGAGTTACTACCTATCTTCAATCTCTTGGTACAAAAGTCTGGGATATCATAGATATAGGGTACACTTTTCCATCAGCAACTCCTACAGATCCGGCTGAGAAGAAGAAATATGAAACAAATGCAAAGGTTGTCAATACTCTACTAGGATGTCTACGTCAATCAGAATTCGTGAAGGTTATGCAGTATAAATCCGCAAAAAAAATATGGGACAAGATTGTTCTGAGCTATGAATGAGATGATCAGGTAAAACGAGCAAAACTTCAAACCCTCAGAACTTAGTATGAAAATCTCAGAATGCACAACGATGAAAGTAAGGCTAACTATTTCCTTTGTGTAGATGAGATTGTTAATTGTATGAAAAATTTGGGTGAAGAAATAAAATAGGTTGTTGTGGTTGAAAAGGTTCTAAGATCTTTGTCCCCTAGGTTTGAATCTAAAGTTTCTGCAATAGAAGAAAAGGAGAATCTATGAAACCTTAACATGTCATAGCTACACGGAATTCTGACTGCTTATGAAATGAGGAAAGGAGGACCATCAGACAGGAGAGAAGCTTCCTTCAAGGCTTTCGGCAAAGGAGATTACTATGAGTCAGGACACGTGTCAGAAGAAGAAGAAGAATCAAATTTTGTCAAAAACCTTCAACGGGGTGCTGGACGATTCCGAGGTAAGTTACCTTTCAAATTCTTTGCTTGTGGAAGAGTCGGTCACTATGCTACCAAATGTCCTCATAAGGATAAGATTGACAAGGGGAAGGAACCTGTTAGATGGAACAAGAAACAGAATGCAAATAAGAAAAGCTATTACACTCATGAAGATAGTGATGGACTTTCAAATAGTGACGAAGATGAACGAGGTAATAATTATAAAATTTTAATGGCTTTTGAAGATGATGATTATATGGATGCTGTAGATGAAGAAGGTCTTTATGAAGAGATTTCTAATCTCAAAATTTGTTTAGAAGAGAAAAATGTGATTATTGATTCTCTGCAATGTCAACTGGCTGAAAGGGAAAAACATCACGAAAAATTGGAATGTGAAATTGTTAGTCTTAGAAAAGAGATTGAGAAAACAAAAGCTCTTAATCTTAAATTTGTTAAAGGGTCTGAAACTCTGGATGAGATTATCAATGTGCAGCGTTCTCCACTAATCAAGACAGGTCTGGGATATAATGGAGAAGCATCTCAAGCATCCACCTCCAAAAGTTATCTTGATGCAGCAAGGAGGAGCGAGCAAAGGCCTAATAGAAATCATCAGGTAAATCAGGGACAATTTACCTCAAGAACGAACAAAGATTATCAAGAAAATCAAGGGCAAGCTACCTTAAGGACAAACAGAAGCTACAACCAACCACAGGTAAAATCTTCCCAATTTGCCTCAAGAATGGATGTCAGTAGAAACTACAATCGGTTGGTTGATAGATTTGATAATCACAGGAGTTTCTTCAATGACCAATGTTTCTCTTGCCATAACTTTGGTCAAAAAGCAGCTCAATGAGTTGCCTATAAGACAATCATGACTAGAGAAGCTCAAAAACAAAGAAGTATGACTGGAATCACGAAAAGGACCTATAACAACTTTTTTGCCCTCGAAAGTGAAATTGAATGTTCTATTTGTAATAACTTCGGTCATGAAGAGTCTGAATGTAGGAGAAGGTTTCAGAAGACAACTCAAAAGGAACAAACCTCAAATGCCAGAACATGGAGAATGAAGGAACCACAACCAGAAAGATGTGGGATAACTTTATATGTAGAATGACAGGAAAACCAATGGTACATCGAAAGTGGATGTTCGAAGCATATGATAGGTGATAAAGAAAAACTTCAATCATATAGTGATTTAGAAAAAGGAAAGAAAGTTTCTTTTGGAAATGATACCCCTGTAGTCATAAAAGGAAAAGGCACTGTTCAGTTGAAAGAGAAAGTCAAGGCTGGAAATGTTTTGTATGTTGATGGCTTAAAGCATAATCTACTGAGTGTTAGTCAGATGTGCGATCAAGGAACTGAGGTAATATTTCGATCAAATGGATGTAGTGTTTGTGATCTTGATACAGGAAAAACAAGGATCAAAGGCATAAGAACTCCAAATAATTTATACATATTTGAAGAAGGACAACAAAAATGCTATTTGAGCAAGAATGATGAACACTGGTTATGGCACCAGAGCTTGGGGCATCTAAACTTTTCACAGATAAGGAAAGCATGCAAATACCAGGCAGTTCGTGGTCTTCCAGACATCAGAATGCCAGACAATACAATATGCAAATCATGTCAGTTTGGTAAGCAAACCAGAACTAACTTCCCTGAGAAGGAAGGATCAGCTAGCAGGCCTCTTGAACTAGTCCATACAGATGTATGTGGACCATCTAGGAAAAGGTCACCCCGAGGAGAAGAATACTTTATATTATTCATTGATGACTTCTCCAGGATGGTTTGGATAGGACTTATGAAGCACAAAGATGAGGCCTTTGAAAAATTCAAATATTTCAAAGCCTTGGTTGAAAACGAATCAAATCACAAAATTAAGTGCCTCGGGTCTGATAGAGGTGGGGAGTTTACCTCAAATGAATTTTTCGATTTTTGTGAAGAACATGGAATAAGAAGGGAATTCTCTACAGCTAGGACTCCTAAGAAAAATGGAGTAGTGGAAAGGATGAAAAGAACGGTTCAACAAATGGCTCGTGCAATGCTTGATGAATCTGGAACTCCCGCAACCTTTTGGGGTGAAGCTGCATTTGTTGTGGTCATTATTCTCAACAAAACAAATGTCCAGGTGAACGGCACTCAAACTCCTCATGAGCTCTGGTATGGTGAGACTCCTTCGGTAAAACATTTCAAAATCTTTGGAAGCAAATGTTATATTAAGAATAATGTTGAACATCTTGGCAAGTTTGAACCTAGAGCAGATGAAGGGATTCTCCTTGGTTATTCTCCTCACAGCAAAGCATATAAGTTTTACAACAAAAGACTTGGAAGAATAGTTGACAGCATTGATGTAGTGGTTGATGAAGAAGGAAACATTCCTAGGCAAGTAAATTATGAAAATATCGAAGAGGATGAAGATCATCCTTCAAATTAGACTGATGATGAAGAAGAGCCTCAAGAGGCACCAGAGGAACAGATAAGGATAGAAGAGAAGATTCCATCCAGGTATGTTCAAAAGAATCATCCAGAAACTCAAATCTTGGGGCAAAAGGAGGCAGGCGTACAAACAAGAAGAACAATTGCAGAAGCCTCAAGCTATTTGGCATTACCCTCCTCCACTGAACCACAAAATGTAAGAGAGGCATGCAAAGATGAATGCTGCGTCAAGGCAATGGATGAACAACTTGAGCAGATCGAAAAGAACAACACTTGGGAGTTGGTACGTAGACCAAAAGATAAGAATGTCATAGGGACAAAATGGATCTTCAAAAATAAGTTGAATGAAAATGGGGAAGTAATTAGAAACAAAGGCAGACTTGTTTGTAAAGTGTATGCTCAACAAGAAGGAATAGACTTTGAAGAAACATTTGCTCCTGTTGCTAGACTTGAGGCCATCCGAATTTTCCTTGCTCTCTCAAGATTTCAGAAGTTAAAATTATTTCAAATGGAGGTGAAATCAGCCTTTCTGAATGGAGACTTAGAAGAAGAGGTGTACATTGAGCAACCAGATGGTTTCATTCTTGGGAATGATCCAAATCTTGTATGCAGACTAAAAAAAAGCTTTTTATGGTCTTAAACAGGCTCCAAGGGCTTGGTACTATCGTTTGGACAAATATCTTCATCAACAAGGCTTTTCAAAGGGATCAGCAGATAGCAATATTTATATAAAAATTGAAAATGACAAATTGCTAATGCTTGTTGTGTATGTAGATGATATTATCTTTGGCAGCAATGAAGAAACTATGAGTCAAAACTTTGACTTGGTGATGCAGAAAGAATTCAAAATGTCATTACTTGGAGAGCTGACATATTTTCTTGGTCTACAAATCCAACAAAATGAAGGCGGTATCTTTTTGTCTCAAACCAAGTACCTCAAGCAGATTTTGAAGAAGTATGGCATGGAAGATTCAAAACTAGTATGTACCCCTATGGTTACAAGATGCAACCTTAGTGCAAATGATGAATCAGCAGCAGTACATCAACCAACCTATAGATCCATGATTGGAAGTCTACTTTATTTGGCAGATACCCGACCAGACATCATGCATGCAGTGGGAATAGTTGGAAGATTTCAAGCAAATCCCAATGAAACTCATCTTTAGGCAGTTAAGAGAATCTTCAAGTACCTTCAAGGAACTAAAAACTATGGCTTATGGTATCCTAGAGATACAGATCTCACACTTCATGCTTATACAGATGTAGATTGGGCCGGAAGCGTGGATGACAGGAAGAGCACAAGTGGTGGTGCATTCTTTATGGGTTCTAGATTAGTATCTTGGTTCAGCAAGAAACAGAGTTCGATTGCTTTATCTACAGCTGAAGCGGAATATGTGGCTGTTGCATCTTGCTACACTCAACTCCTTTGGATGATGCAGACCATGCAGGATTTTCAAATCACTTGTACACCACCTATCTCCATCTTATGTGATAATACAAGTGCTATTAGCATTTCAAAGAACCCAGTCATGCATTCAAAGACCAAACATATACCTATCAAATATCATTTTCTTCAGGAACAAGTGCTTGAACAAAAGGTCAAGTTAGAGTATGTTCCTTCTAAGGAACAAGTTGCTGATATACTCACCAAACCACTGCCCAGGGAGACCTTTGAATACCTTAAGAAAAAGCTGGGGGTAGTTTATGCATCATCTTGTTGTTGAATCTCATCTGTTTCAGAGATTGTTGGTTGTACGTGAGTTTCATATGGGGTATACGCGTACATTTGCTAGGTTATGGATTGGTTGAAGGTCGAATGGCACAGGTTCAGGGGGAGCATATATTCTTATAATAATGCATTGTTGGCATTATGGTAGAAGATCTTGGAGGAGAAAGTACAGAAGGAGAACATGGATGCTGATCTGAATATTGCTGCTAATATGTCTCTATCTCTTTTGTCAAGGTCATGTATGGTGTATGGTAGATTATGGTTCTTCTTGAATAATTTTTATTTTCTATAGTCAGGGGGAGCGTGATCAGCAAAGCAGAGACTTCAGCATGTTCTCGGGGGGGCATAACCCTTTGCCCTTGATGTCAAAGGGGGAGAATGACTTTGAGGATCTCGAGGTTGCCTTCAAGTCCAAAGGGGGAGATTGTTGGCATTATGATTCAGGTTTGGCACTATGGCACAGGTGTTGTACTTGATGGTAACTCACTCAAGTGGAAAATATTTGTTCAGGCTCTAAAAATGATAAGGGGTTCGTAGGTACACCGTTCAAAAGGTGCGGGCCCGCAGGCACGCCATTCACAAAGTGCGGTCATGTCTGCAGGTTATCCGAACAGAAGGTGTGAACCCCAGTTCACTCACTCCAATGCAGAGAAGCGCGCACACGTGGGAATTCTTATGTTTGGCCCATGGTATTTAGCCCGACATTCATGATCCTATCGTTTTGGTCCGTGGTATAGGATCTAAATTATTGAACCCCGGTTTGGATCCCTTGTATTGGTTTTCGATGGTTTTGTCCCATGGTTTGAGTAAGGGCTTACCTATAAAAAGCAAAGGAGATCACATGGCTAGTCACTTGTGAAATTTGAATATCTTAAAATCTGAAATTTTGGGTGATCGGTTTGAAAAGCTAGATCTAAATCAAGGTGAAATTTAAGGCGAATATATTGATAGGTCATGATCTCTCGGGCACATGATCAGATTTGTGGATCTGACTGTCTGTGGCACATTGGAGTACTATTAATTTGGCTTTATTCAGAGGTCCGTAGGTGATCCACAGTGTAGGTGCGGGGTTCCGCAGTGCAGCAAAAGGTGCAGGTGTGGGGATCCGGAGCGAGGCAAAAGGCACTGGTGCGGAGGTCAACAGCGAAGCAGAAGGTGCTGGTGTGGAGGTCCGCAGCACAGTAGAAGGTACAATGTGAAGGTATGCAGAGGAACAGAAGGACCAGGTGCAGAGGTACACTATCAGGCAGACAGTGCAGGTTTGGATCTGCATAGAGGTATGCAGTGCAGCAGAAGGAGTAGGTGTGGTGGTACATCGACCAGAAGAAGGACCAAGTGTGGATCTGCGCAGTTTAGACACAGAAGAGTTGCGGATATTCGCAGGTTTCTATTGGTGAAGTTACGGACTTTTCTTGAAATATTTGTTGGCTGCCTTTTATCTATTGCTGAAGAGTTTTGGGTTTAGATTATTGGTATTGTTGTTCTGGTTACTGCGTTCTGAGAAGTTATTGGTTGATTTATTGGTTGATTGAAAAAGGAGATTGGTTGATTCACATGTACTTGATGATTATTTTATTTTTATGGATCTAGTTTGAAAATTTATGAAAAGTGGTCATTGGAAGAAAAGAAGTAGGTTAGCACCTACGTACTAGTAGAATAGCTAGTACAAGAGTTAAGGGGGTTGTAGCTCCCTTCCAGGAGAAACTGGAAAACGAGAGAGGGTTGTAGCTCTCAACAGGTTTCAGCCTGCGTACTGGTAAAGGACCGCACCAGTACAAAATCATTGCAAAAGAAGTTTCTAATTGAAAGAATATAGGGACATATTGCAGCAGGTGTTTTTCACCCACATTGGGTTTCCACCTTATATATGGTGTTCTTTGGTGTGATTATCTGTTTTTCCTGTTCTTGCTCATTATTATATGGTACTGACATACAAACTAATGATCAATAACTGAAGAATAAATTAAAGTATAAATTTGGAAGATATATTGAAAAGAATTTGATAATACTGATTCACCCCCCCTCTCAGTGTTATTTCCAACACCTGGAAGCCCTGTAGTCGATGTCCACATCAATGGCACCATAATCCCCCATACCCTGATTGATCTAGGAGCTGTCATTAATGTGGTGACCGAGGACACTATGCTCAAGCACAACCTTCAGGGCTCCCTAAGAAAGACCACAACAATACTACAGTTAGCAGACCACTCCACTGTGACCCCTGAAGGGATCGTGGAAGATGTAATGGTCTCCATTAATTATTGGGAGTACCCTGCTGATTTTCTGGTTCTCCAACGAAAGGAAAGGCTCATTGGGTATCCTTTCATCCTGGGAAGACCTTGGTTGGCTACTGCAGATGCCTAAATCAGTTGTCAAGCTGGGAACATGACAATCACAGATGGGCATATGTCGAAGTAGCTAGTCCTATATCCTCCTGCCCAACCTTTGTTAGAACATGATTTACCCCTCTAGTTGGAGGATGAAGGTGAGAATGAAGTCTATTCTGCACCATTATCTGTAGTGGAAGCTACCATGGGGGGGAAACCAAAAACCGAGGATGATCTTATTGAAAACTTGATTCGGAATCCACCGCCTAGTGTGTTGCCATTAGAAGAGCCGGTGGAAGAAACCCAAGCCAATCCTTTAGCTGATCTCTATGTGGCTAACCCAACCTCTCTTCGAGTTAAGAATATGGAATTCAGCCTAGAAAGAACCTTGAAAATCAACTCATCCCTATCCACCTCTCAAGAGAAGGAACTGTGTAGCTTATTAAGAAACCACTTGGATGCTTTTCCTTGGAGCTATAAGGAGATGAAGGGAGTGCACCCTTCAGTCTATACTCATCACATTTACACTGAGGAAGATTGCAAACCAGTCAGGAAGCCTTAAAGGAGGATGAATCCAGCCCTTAAGGACATTGTCAAAGAAGAACTGCAAAAGTTAGTTGATGCGGGATTCATCTACCCTATCTCTGACAGTGAATGGGTCTCTCCGTTGGTTCTAGTGCCAAAGAAAAATGGGAAGTGGAGAATTTGTGTTGATTATCGGGAACCAAAAATGGCCACCAAGAAGGACCATTTTCCTTTAAATTTCATAGATCAAGTGTTAGATGGCCTGGCAGGGAAGAAGTTTTTCTCCTTCCTAGATGGGTTTAGTAGGTACAACCAGATCCAAATCAGCCTGGAAGACCAAGATAAAACCACTTTCACTTATCCTTAGGGTACCTTTGCATATTGGGTCCTTCCTTTTGGATTGTGCAATGCTCCCGCCAATTTCCAAAGAGTAGTATTGAGTATATTTGCTGAACTGGTTCATGATGCAGTGGAAATCTATATGGATGACTTTATTCCTTATGGTTCTAACTTCCAGGAAGCTTTGTCTAACCTAGGAAAATTTTTGGACAAATGTATTGAAATGAGAATGTCCCTTAGTCCTGAAAAATGTGAATTCCTCATGACTGAAGGGATCGTGCTAGGTCATGAAATCTCTCATCAAGGATTGTAGGTGGACTCCAACAAAATTGCCACTGTCCAAAGGGTCCCACCTCCTCAAGAGGTAAGATATATTCGAAGTTTCCTAGGTTTAGCAAGGTATTATAAGAGATTCATTAAGGATTTTAGTAAGCTAGACACTCCATTTTTTGGTCTTTTGGGAAAAGATGTTGAATTCATATGGATTAACAACTGTCAAGAAGCTGTGGATACCTTGAAAAGTAAACTGGTGACTGCCCCAATTTTGAGAGGTCTAAATTGGGCCCTATTTCTCCACATTCATGCAGATGCCTCGAACAAAGCGATAGGAGCAGCCTTAGGAAAAGTTGATGAGACGCTGCCTTATGCCATATATTTTGTAAGTAAAAACGTGTTGAAGAAAGAATTAAACTACACTGAACCGAAAAGGAGCTCCTAGTTGTAGTCCATTCCCTAAATAAATTCAAGCACTACATCACCAACTATCAAACATTTGTACACACTAATCATGCTGCAATTAGGTATTTAATGAACAAACCAGATGTAAATGCTCACATTATTAGATGGTTGCTTTTATTGCAGAAATTTGATTTAACCATTGTTTATAAGCCGGGTAAGAAAAATGTTGTTGTTTATTTTTTGTCTAGAATAGATCTTCCTGTAGGTGAAGAAGGAATGGTGGATGATCAAATGCCAAATGAACACCTATTTTCTATCTCAGAACTCTCTCCATGGTTTGCTGATATAGCAAGTTACTTGGTTTCCGCACAGTTCCGGCCACACCTGTCCTCAAAGATGAAGAGCAAGATCATGAGGAAAAGTGCCCCTTTCAATTGGATTGGGGGTAATCTCTTCAAACTTAGCCCAGATCAGGTTTTGAGGAGATGTGTCAGGGAGGAGGAAGTTTTTTACATTCTCCTAACCTATCATGGTGGGCCTAGTGGGGGCCATTTTGCAGCAAACCTTGAAAATTTTATAAGCAGGTTACTATTGGCCCACTCTTCATCAAGATGTAAGGTGATATATCAGCCAATGTAACCACTATTAAAGGATGGGGAAACCTACTCGAAGGGATGAGATGCCCCTGCAACGTCAAGTGACTTTCGAGCCATTTGATAAGTGGGGCATGGACTTTGTGGATCCTGTCAACCCTCCTTCAAAGTAGAAATATTATATCATCGTGTGCACTGATTATCTGACAATATGGGCGGAAACAAAGGTGATCAAGGAAGCAACAGAAGAAAAAGTAGCTGATTTTTTAAGAGAGAATATATTCTATAAGTTTGGATATCCAAGAGAATTAGTCATAGATCAAGGGAGTCAGTTTACCTCCAATCTGATTGAAGACGTACTCACACATCACAAAATTAAGCATAGAACTTCCCCCCCTTCCCATCCGCAAGAAAATGGACAGGTGGAAGTCACTAATAGAGCTTTGGAAGGGATTTTGACCAAGGTAGTGAGCAGCAACAGAAAATATTGGGCAGATCGATTGGTTGAGGCAACCTGTGCCTATAACACCCCCTGGAAGACCACCACACGGTTCACACCCTATGAGCTGGTCTATGGGAAGAAGGCTTTGCTATCAATAGAATTTGAATATAACACACTAAGGATGGCAGCTCAGCTGGACCTAGATCTTAGCCACGCACAAAAGGAAAGGTTACTCCAACTAAATGGATTGGATGAACAAATATTGCAGACCCTTAACCACTCAGAGGTAGTCTAGCTTCAAAGAAAAATATGGCATGAAAGACACCTCAAAGAGAAAACATTCGAGGAAGGAGATTGGATGCTGCTGTATGATTCAAGGTATAAAGATTTCAATGGAAAACTGAGGACAAGATGGCTGGGACCGTACATGGTAGAAAGATGCAATGAGAATGGTTCAGCTCTGATTAGGACCATCGATGAGGAAGCCATCCCCATGCTTGTCAATGGGCACAGGTTGAAAATCTGCAAGAATCCCCTCTCCAAGCAAGAATTCATTGAGAATATAAGTAAAACAGTGTTGGTAGTGGAGTAAGTCTCTGCCTCCACTCCACCCACGCCCTAAAATAATAAAAAAAAAAAAACAAAAAACAGAAATAGAAAATAAAATTGAGGAGGCACCGAGGGCAGGCAGTGAGGGTGGAAACATCCTGGAGGTGCCCTAACTGTCTCCTAAAAAAAAAAAAAAAAAAAAAAGAGAAAAAAGGAAAAAAAACGAGAATAGAAAAATTAACTTCTTTTGAATGCATTGCAGATTGCAGGAGGGTCACAGAAGAAAAAAGGACATGGCCAAGTTGAATACACCTTTGATATACCATTTCTCCATTGCTATTGGCTTTTCCTAGTCCCTAATCTCACTTGTTTTGAAAAACTATGCATCCTACAGGAGGCTCTATGCATTTTATGAAGGCTCCTATAGAGATCACAGAGAGCTCGAAATCAAGTCAAGAAAAGGATCAAAAGGCTAGAAACTTGTCCAGAAGACCTGTGGACCCCCCTACCACCATTCTTCCTCCTAACTCTCCATTCCATACTTGCACCACTACATTTCCACTCGCTTCTTTCTTCCCTGCACTGAAAACAAAGAAATCCTGTTTCTTTTGTTTTTTTGAAGAATGAAGAATAAACAAGAAGCATCTTTAACTTAAATCTTACTAGTGCATACCAGATGCTTTTCCTTGATTAACAAAACCTTCCTAAACTACCTCTCTAGTCCTTGCTCAAGCCTCAGCGAAAAGTTTTAGAGGGAGAAGCAGCTATAGGAAATCCTGCAGGATTCCTGTAGCAGCTGATCCCCATAAAATCAAGCTCCAGAGGCGGGGTCACGCAACCACAGATGTATAAAATCCGCAAGGAGCCTGGTTCTGATTGAAGATCACCAGTACGAGGTAGCCAAGCCACCAATTCAAAAGTCATGGGTGCTAGTAGCAGAAATCCATGGATAGAACACCAAAGTCTGGGCATGCAACAGCACAGTAGCACGCAATTCTTGACTAACAGGTAAGTGAATAAACTTGTTCCTCTGTTGCATGAGTATAATTTAAAAATTGCATGGAAAAGTGAGATGGTTTCCATTAAACGATATTGGTTGCCAGCTAACTGGCCACCCTCATCTAGTTCAAACTGTGCTCAGTGGGTGCAATTAGCACGCGTGTTGAATCAACTCGAAAAAATCTCAAAACAGGTAGTGGCGGCATCTAACGGGAATGATTGAAATAATTGTGGTAGGTGGCATAAAAGTTTCATCATGAAACCTAAGTAGGGACCGACAATCCAAATGAGGGTAATGTACCCATCCTTCCACCTCACCTCCTCACCGCAGAACGCTCTCGTAAGCTTAAGTACACTGCAGTCGATCACCTTCACCACCTTTGTTCTCATTTGTGTCGATGCTTTCTCGACTATAGCAACCAACCTACCACCTCCAGAGCCTCGAAACAGTCGCTCTCTATCAGTTTTAGAACCCTTCTACCTATCGGGCTCTACAGGAGCCTTTCTACAGGAAGGCCAGTGAGCAGCACCGCAGAGGAAAACTCAGGATTTCATGACTAATTTGGCCTAAAAAAGGTAGGCATAGTAAAACCCACTCTCCATTTCCATATATATACAAAAGGTGGTGTGAATCCAAGCGAGGTATTGAGTTGAAAAGGGAAGGAAAGTGAGAACAGAGCCTGCCTATGTTTTTTTAAAAATATATACAGTTTCTCCACTTGCTCTTTGCACTAAAAGACTGTCTCCTTCTCCTCCGTGGTATTCTCCTATGTAAAGAAATGATGCAACCCTAGAAAATCAAGCCTATAAAGAGTGACCTTGCATTGGGTATCTGCTTATTTCGAAAAAGGAAAACACACAATTCTGTATGTTCTCTATTTTTTTAAGATGTTGTTTCCCTCAAATAGACAGAGAAGTCATGTGAGTCTAGAGAATGGATTTTGGAAGGAATTAAAGTTGAAATTTGTTTTAAAAAAAAACTACAAAAACTCTCTCCCTGTTCCTTGAAAGAAAACGTCAGTTGTTCCATTGTTTTCGGGATTGAAACTTGCTTCCTCCCTATTCAGCTGAGATATTCCAGCAGAATCTAAAACATCATGATAGGGGGTTTTATGAGGAAGGAGCCTTTGAATTCAACTAAGCTGCATGAACATCCAGAAGTGGTAGCCCTCTTCACTAGAGAAAATTGGATTCCTTTCCTTGAAAAGTTGCATGGGTATGATGATGAAGTCATAGAGTAATTGATATTGTCCTTAAAATCCCACTCAAAAACCCATGCCACAGTCAGTTTCAGGGTTCTAACTATAGAAATCACCCCAGAGTTCAACAACAGGATTACAAGTTTCCCACTTAGACTACCTTAGAGCAAGGAAGAAAAACCACTAGGTCAAGTTGCCAAGAAGACCTTTTTCTACCCTAATGAACATCGTGTGGAGGAAAAGAATGGCATCAGGAGAACAAGTATACCTTATCCATGGGATGAGGTCAGTTATCAGATTATGAAATACATCTCTTGTGAAGGAAGATACAACATAGTTTATGGGTACCATTTCAGACTGTTACATGAACTCAGATATGGCATGGACCTTCCTGCATCCAGAAAACTCAGTATTCCATATTTTCTCCTCCAATCCTTAATAGAATCTAGCACCAAATTGAAGGTAGGGGTTCCAGACCAATTGGCTCACCATGGGCTAATTAAATTGCTAGTGGAGGATGCCCTCCACACTTTCACAATCCCCATAGCCTGGGAGATTTTCAAAAACATGACTAAAGAGGATGATATAAAAACTCTCACCTATGACCTTAGTCCATCTGAAAGTGAAGAGGAAGAACAAAAAGGAAAAGCTGAGAAGGGAATCCATGGAGAAGAAAAGAACACTCAAATGGAAGAAGAGGAACCCCACATAGAAAAAGAAGGAAACCAGATAGAAAAAGGGAAACATGACACCACCAAAGATGAGCCTAAAGTAAATACGAAGAAAGAATCAAAAGTAGAAAAGGGTAAAACCACAGCAGATAAGAAGAAGAGGCCAAGAACTAAGAGGACGAAACCTAAGATAGTTCAAAAAAAGGTTGCCACAGGAAAAGTAGAATCTAAGCAAGAAGAGGAGCAAACAAAATCAGAGACAGCAGAAGCAAACCAACAGAAACAGGAAAAATAGCAAATGAAAAAGAAGAAGTAAAGTAGGAAGAAGTGTCTCCTGAGACACTAGCAAGAGAGGCATCGACTATTCTTGCTACACATAGTACTCTATCCAAGCCCAAAGGAATAAGGAAGAGACAACTATCTATGTTCTTCAAGGCTTGAAAGAGCATTAGAATAAAGATGGGGAAGCCTCAGCCACCTTCAAAGAAGCCCATCATCATTAGAGATGCCCCTACCTCAAAAAATGAGGATACTCCATCCAAAATCCCCATTACCTATGAAAGGGGCGGCCCTAGAGCTTCTACTTGGAAAGAAAGGATCAAACTTATGGACTCTGAAATAGTCCTACAGGAGGTGCAGATCACTCTACACGAGACACTGACAAAGCTTCAAGAGACTGAAAATCTTGAAAAGAAGGCAGAAGAGTAGACTAAGGAGGAAGATAAGGCAAAAGAGATACCAGAGCCTGACCTTCAACCTAACTTAGGCTCTTACTTCAACCTTCTAGAAGGAGGGAAAATCATCCCACAAAAGTTTGCAGTCCCTCTTTTCTTTGAGCTGGAAAAGGAAAGAGTAAGGACCCATACATGGATGCAGATTGCAAAATCAAGAGTGGTGGAAGACATCAGGCACATGGAAAAGAAATTGAGGTAAATGGGCAAAGAATTGAGCATGGTCAGGCATACAGAAAGCACCAGAAGAGCTCGATTGGAGGAATAAAATGAAATGTTAAGGAAGTAGCTGCAAGAAAGGTAACCCCAGGTAGAAAATGAGTTGTCAATCTTAAAAAGAAAGCAGCAGGAAAAGGAACCCCAGGCAGACAGTGAGGCATTAATAAGACAGCAACAGGAAATGGAACCCCAGGTAGAAAATGAGGTATTGATCTTAAGAAGGCAGCTATAGGAAAGGGAAGCCAAATTAGCCTGCATGGCCAGCTAGACTATGGAGGCATTACAGTGCAAGCAACTAGACAAGTCATATGCAGTGTACCTCAAGGATCAGTGGCTCCAATTTCAGATCAAGACACTAGCCAAGAGGGGCACAATACCTTTTCAGGATTATGGCAAATTCATAAATCTATGTGATCATAGTTCAACTGAGGACAAAGGGAAGTTGGGAGAGTTTTACTTACACAACGTGGCCCTTACTGATATGAACCTATGGACCCCAATGCTGTGTTAGGAGACTTGCAGCTGATGGCCATGAAGAGAAAAGGGCAGTAGAAATCTATAAAATGATGGCAAAATAGCTGAATGAACCTTTGATGATTAGAGCAGAGCTAGTAGACCCCATGGCTCTCATCTATGCCCACCAACACCTTGTAGATAATCCTCAAAGTGTCCCCAAATATCTTGCTAAGCAGGCCCAGGCTATTGCACATTCAGAGGACATGGAGAGATTGTTTAGAGATGACTGCATTCATGCTTGCATGAGAAGGTGGAACACATTGCCACACAGCCTACAGATCAGGGAGTATCACTCCCCAAAGAGGATGAGAGAAGCCATGAGGAGAGTGCCACTGTATAAGCACTCTATGCAAGGCTTGAAGGCCAATTGGATTGACCTCGAATTCAGTCCTCCACTGCTGCTAGGACTGCTGGAAGGAGTAAAAGAGGAGGAAGAATAGAAACAATGGGAAGAGGTGGATAGAAAGGTAGGGTACCATGATAAAGAGGAAGATATCACATCAGAAGCATGGGATGTGAGGGAATCTATCAGAGCCATCAAGGATGAATATTTAGACTAGTTTCTCAAAGGACGAGCAACCGATTCAGTAGGGGGTGATGATGAGCCCCAAAAATGGGTAATTATATGGGCTCATTTTGCCTCTTAATTCAAATTAATCCACCATTCTCATTAGTTTATTACATGTTTTTGAATATATTTATGCTAATAGAGTGAATTGGGTTAGTCATTTTCCCATGTAGAGTAATGTGTGCTTTATGCAGACTTTTTGGTCAATTTTGGACAATGTCAAGGGATTTATGAGCAAATGGCAGAAAATACTCGAGGAAAATAGGGAAGAGGATTTGTAGGGGAGTGTGTTCTTCATTTATAACCCCTTTCCTCGAATCCTCCATCAACACCTCGGAGCACAAAGGTCCACATTGATGCATCCAAGGGGCAGCCGAGCAAGTAAAGAAGGACTGTTGTTTATCTCTAGTTCTGGGAAGCCAAGCTCCTTGATTTCAGGAGGAATATTGGAGGAATCCATTTGAATAAATAGGGGGGCTTAGAGCCTTAGTAGTTCAGCCAGTCATTAGTAGAATTTTCGCACTTTTGTGCAGCACTTGTTCAACTCATTTTCGAGCTTTCTTTTTTAGTAAAATTGATGTAATGTGACTTTACTTTTGATAATGGAGATGAAACATTTTTTGAGCTAGCATTGATCTCTTTTAGAGGGCTAAAGCTCTTGGGTTAGGGCCCAACCCAAGCTACCCAACACCTCTTGCTTTGTATTTATATTTTTTTGCTTCAGTTCATGAGTTAATTTATGTTACATAGATTCATTTTACTTTGTTTAGATTATGTTTATTTTGATGGTTTGCATAGCTATCTTTGTTTCAGTTGCTTAAGTAGGTTAATGCAGTGATAGAATAAGATTCAAAAATGCCAACAATAGGCCCTGATCTCCTTTCTCCCTTTCTGGGACTATGATTCGAGGACAAGGCACTACTGTTGCCACCAAAAACACAGTTTTGCTCTCCAATGCAATTTCTAGTGTGATGACTTGATTTGGAAGATTAATGTATTGCTTTAGATTCAGTTGCCTAGATAACTTCCTTTTCTTTTACAATAGATATCTCTACATGTTTTTCTGTTCAAAGGTTATAGTTTAGCATTTTCTGTTTGTAGGTTAGAAATTAGGTCAAGATAGAGAAATTTTTGTTTTCATGGTATAGTTAGTCCTTTCTTTGATCAATTTTTGTAAGTAGATGTGCATATCTCTTGCAGGACACTTCAACTAACCATACATCCATAAAGCAGCCAACATCAGCTCACTTTTCACATATTCCCCAAGTCATTCGCAACATTTCACCAATCTGCCTTAATTTCTACATTTGTCTCCATAAGCTTTTGTCTTGTGATTTGAATAAATTCAGCCATCATGATCCCTCTTGATCTTCCTTTACAAGCTCCAAATAACTCAACACCTTCATCTAGCCTTCAGTTACCCTTTCCCACCATTTTTCCACCTTCAAAACCTCCAAAATTAGCTCTCGGCCTCTTCCTGTAGAATTCCCTGTAAATAGTTTTTCGAAATCCGATTGTAATGGAAGTCTTCAGAAGGGTACTAGGGGCTTCTTAGGACCTCCCCACACCTTCCTCCACCTCTGCAAAAACCAAGTCCATCTTCCTTCGTCACCAAACCTCTGCACAATCACAATCCGATAAATTGTAAGCGTAGTAATTTCACATAAAAACACTCAAAATATACAAAAAGATGTTCTTTTCTTTTTTTCTTCTAGGAATAGCTTAATTAGATGTGATTTACCTTTTCCGTAGTCAATGGCATTCATTTCATCAGTTTCCATCACTTTTTCTACAAAAGTAGAGTTAGTTGGACAAATTAGGGTTTGCTAGGGTTTGCGTTACATTTCAATCTTCCTTCTCTTTCTTCAATTAGAATAGCCTCCATGGAGTTAGCTTTCTTTCATCATAGTTAAAATATTCTTCTGAGAATTCATAGAAGTTGGCTTAAGCTCCTAGTGATCTTGCACCAGTTGACCAAATGACAACCTACAGTAAGAGCTAGTATTTGTGCATACAACACTGTCGCTTCCAAGTTTGTTACGAACTAGCGGGTTGATAAAAGTAAAGCAGGAAGCCCCAGGAGTTGCAAAATTATTGCTACAATATTGGTGCTCACTAGCCCGATAGGACAAAACCACCTATGGTTTACCACCCACATCGGACACTATCTAAACCAAAGTGAGTTTTCTCCAAAAGCTAGCAATTCCACTCAGGAGACAACACGTGGCGAAGGTTGGGAAAAGTAAACTGCCTTCATTGCTTATTATTCTATGGGCTTTTAATCCACGTGATATGGACACCAGCTATTGGATCTGAAGTATCAGATCAATGGTCAGTGTTGATCGTGCTACTTGGGGTTTTACCACGGGATTGGTCTCCACGCGGGTTCTTTTCTGACTACTAAATTGCTAGGAGTCAGATCTTCAGTGAGTTTTGGAGAGCAAACATTGTTTCCACTTACCCACATATGGTTCCATGATAATCTTGACTTGGTTCCTATTTGTGTTTTGGAGGTTTTTTTTCAGATCTTGGAGTTTTTACACTCTCCCTTTGTGGGAATCTGAACCTCTGTGTTTTCACTCTCCTTTGTGGGAGTTCGTTGTATCCTGTGTAATATCTGTAATTTTTTCCTGAGTGAATAGAAGGACCGTGTCTTGCTCTAGCAAAAAAAAAATATCCATGTTTATGAACCTTTTCATATTGTTATAAAATATTTTGTTTGTGAAATAAGTTATGGTTTTTGTGCTTCTCGTACTGATAAGACATGGTATTGGGCGACAATATTGTAACAAAGCCTATTCACAAGTTAATAAAAAAATTAAAACATAACAAATTGAATTTTATTATTGCTATTCATTTAAATTTTTATTATTAATTCAATGAATATTTAAATATTTACACTCATCCCCAATATCATTTTTTACTTTTGCTTCTTTTGTATTGTCCTCTAACACAAAAATAAATATTTATTATTAAAAATAAATCATTTAACCTAATTATAATTTATATCTTTTATTTTATATTATAAATATTTCTTTTATTTTTTCCATTTTAAATATTTATTTCCTTTTTCATTTCAAGGTTAGCACTCGGTTCAAATAAAATGTTCACAAGTTACAATATCACATCTTAGCATTGCATTTTTTTCTACCTTGTAGATATCTGTGTGGAAATGTCAAAATAAATATTTCTTTTCTTTTTCATTTCAAGTTTAGCATTGGGTTCAAATTAAATGGTCACAATTTATGACTATCATGATCTAGTTAGGAAGTATCTCGTCAGGGTTCGAATGTTCACAAATTTTGGGAGCCACTAACAACTTTTCGGTAATGGGGTAATTTGTGAAAGGCCACTAAATTCCAAACTATGTTGATATCTGGAGATAGATCTGTAGGGGTGGGATAAAGGCAGTCTAGATCAGACTTCATGAAATCCTTTCTCGGAGGTTTCCTCCCTAAGGTATATCTCTCCCTCAAAATCCCAACTCCATTAACCTTCTGCAATTTTCTTGTTTTAGTGGGCTTGAGTAATCTATGTGTGGAGAGATGGGTCTCAGTTAGTGTGAATATTCCCATTTGTACTGATCGCACTTTTACAGTTGCAGATCTACAGTTATCTCTATGCCTCTATAAACGTTGGTTGACTGAACCAGAAGCAGTGGGCACTCCTCCTTATTGGAATGGTGGTGGATTATAAAGGTGAAACTATGTGGAGTTCTAGTAAGTTCTTTGGTGAAGGTTTTAGGTTCCTGTACATATGTTAATTTTATAATTTCAGTCTCGGTAATTTCTTACATTCAAAATTTTCAAATATGTAGAAGTTACTTTACACATAGCTTATATGAGAAACATTTTGTCTTAGTGTAACATGTAAAGTTCATATTACTTACAATAGATGCTATTGTATCTTATTGTGCATATGTTAATTGTATAATATCAGTCTCGGTAAATTTTTACATTTAAAATTGCCAAATATATAGAAGTTGCATTACATGTAGCTTAGATGAGAAAACGTTTGTCTTAATATAACATGTAAACTTCATATTACTTACAACTAATGTATATTGTATCTTATTATGCATATGTTAATCGTATAACTTCAGTCTGGTTCATTCTTCACATTTATAGATTGTCAAATATGTTGAAGTTACATTACACGTAGCTTAGATGAGAAAATAGTTTTCTTAATGTAACATGTAAACTCATGTTACTTATATTTGATGCATATTGTATCTTATTGTGCATATGTTAATTGTATAAATTCAGTGTGGGTAATTTTTAACATTTAAAATTGTCAAATATGTAGAAGTTACATTACATGTAGATGAGAAAAAGTTTGTATAACTTTAGTCTGGGTAATTTTTTACATTTAAAATTGTCAAATATGTAGAAGATACTTTTCATACCGGTTTAAAATTCCCCACTGGCTTGTGAAGAGGACCAATTCAAATCTATTACTATTTTTGTTGGAGTATTTGGTTATTAACCCAAGTTAAAAAAAAGTTAGTCTCTTAAATGAAAAAGTCTATTTTGAATGTTATATAGAAGTTACATTTCATGTAGGTATAACTACCCTGATGTAAGTATAATATTCCAACTCCATTTTTTTCACACTTTTCAACATTTTAAAGGTATGTTTAGTTTAGTATGATTATGCAATTAAATAGTTGATATTGTTTTAGACACCTGCTATTTTCAACATTTTGAATTATTAAGTGGGATATTGGGTAGGTAGTTTTAACTAGATGGTGTTTTATAATTTAGGCAAGATACTTTATGAGCAATCTTGAATTGCATGGTTGTTTCCATTATGCATCTAATACTTGCAACTTTTTCCAAGTGAATAACCCAACATCTCGTGTTGAACATGAAGAAAGTACCTCAAAAATTGGGGAAGATTAGTTATTCTATTTCCAGAGGATGATAGGTCGAGAGAAGGTAGCAACAATTATAATAAATGGCTTTTGTCAGGTTGTATTTTATGATATCTCACTATAAATTTCTATTGAAGTAAATCAATTGATGAGTTTGAAGCTTGAAGGTAGTGTTGAATAGGCGTTGCAAGGTCTCTCTATAACACTATATATCTACATGATTCTAATACCATGATATGGTGTCTCAATGACACTATTGTCCAGTGTTAGTTGGTATATGTAAATAGCTTTCTCAACCTACAGCTAAATCATATCATCTATCTTTCTCATGTCCTAAAGGTAAATCGTATCACTATATTTTCTATGAAATATCAGAATGTGTTCAAAGTTTCTCTCAAATAAGGAAATATGTATGTACTCTTGAATTTATCTATGTTATAATAAGATCAAGAATAAAGTTTTCATTGCAAAGAATTGGGATCAACCATGTAAGTTTTATTTACTACATGAAATTCTTGATTTATTAGATCCCAAGTAGTTAGGGTTGAATTTGTTTTTGTTGTAATGCGATTAAGAACAAAGTTGTCATTTCAAACACTAGAATCTACTATGTAATATTTCTTCACTACATGAAATTGTTTATTTGTTAGAGCCTAAATTCTTAGGATTATGAAGAGTCCTCTTTCATGAGAATATTTATGAATGCTCTATTCTTACTCAAAGAATTACATATTAGAGAAACATGGAAAATCAAATAGATGCAAGTGAAGAGTTTATGTTTTAAAATACGTGGAGGAAGTACAAAATCATTTTTAGTTGCCTTCAAATATTTTGGAGCACCCACTAAAGTGATTCATTTTCCTCCTAGTTAATTCCCTTTCTACTATCCGAGTGCTTCTAGAAGCCCTTCTCCAAAGTGATACCTTAACTATCTTGGAGGGAATTTGATTACTTGATTGGAACCCAAAGATTAAAATTTGATTAGGACCAAGGGATGAGAAAAATTCATATTATTCGATCTCTTCTGTAATTTAAAAAAATATCAAACAATTTCCTTTCTATTTAATTGATACAAAAATCACTCCAACATTTGTTAGGATTTTGATACCTTTTTCAATGATTTTTTTCTTTCGAGAGTATTGTTCTCAATTAAGGAAATGAAAGAAATGGTGAAAATGTTGCAATGGAAGGATTTTATGTTTTAGTGGCTAATAATGCCTTGCTAATGTGAAAGGCTTGGTGTTATCTTGACTCAAGATTAGTCGCACTTGACTTCCTGGCATTCCTTTTGATTTCATTTTTGTCATGTTTATATTTCTATCCTTTAAGTTCGTGATCTATTGTGTCTGTAATAGGAAGTATTAACTATTAAGAACTCTCAAAGGTGATATTGAGGGATTACTAACTTTAAATGTCCCTTCTTGACACTCTAGTATTGCATGATCATGCAAAGAAATTATTAATCAATATTAAAGGGAAGATGATTACCATGCAATGTTTCCTGGATTTCCATATAATTACTACATTTTGGCCCTCAATAATATATTTTACGCTACTTATTGGTTGTTACTTATGGAGCTTCCCTTTGGCTCTGAAAAACATCAAGGGGAAATGTCCATTGCATTGGCATTGTAAATTATCAAAGAGGACTTCACCAAAAGCAGTAGAGGACATGGGAGAAATTGGTACAATGAGAAAATAACAATTATAGAATCACTAAGGCACCATAATTTCTTGTGTATTTAGATTCACTCATAACTAACTAGTCATCAAAAGTACCTTTTTTTCAAATATTTTTATGTATACATAAATACTCAAAACACAATTTTAGACTAATTATTCAAACTAATAATTATCTAATAGTCATAATTTTATAATTAAATATCATAATATGATTAATATTATGGGACACAACTATAGGGTTTGACTGTGAGCATCATTATGACAATATATGTACACTTCTCATTCTATTAGACAATAATCTCTTAGGGTGTGATATCCATCAAACAAAATGTACTACTAGAGGCCATTGTGGGATTGAAATATTTTCCTTTACTGTACCATGTCGATATTTTTTCTTGGGCGTTAATGTCCTTCTTCCCTAAGGTTTGGACACTACTCACAACTAGCACCTTCATTAAACCAAGTGAGGTACTCATCTTGGAAAGTTGAATCATTTTTTCTCCACAATCCAATTTGATGCTCTATCCATCTCATGATCCTAGAAACATAGGTCATAATAAACAAGAAGTTTTACCATGGGCAAAAGCATTTCCAAATTTAAGGAACATGAATCTTTTAGGACAAGCAATAAGGATATTTTTTACACTGGTCTTTTTTTTCCTCCATTTGTTTTCACAAGTTATCTATTGTATGATATTCTTAACATGTAACTTAATTGTTATGAGTGTGCCTAAGATTTTCTTGAAGGTTCAATACTATGTTCATAAGGTGTTATTTTATATGGTAGTGTTTTATTTTCTTTGTTTATACAGGTCATTTAGCCGCATAGTGGCCACTATCGCCCAACTAAAAACTATTTTCTAACTCAAGAAAACTTGTTTGAATTTCTTACCTTTCTAGGGAAAAAATGGCATTGACATTATTGATGTTGAGGTATATGTTGTATAAATCCTTTATAGGATACTTTAGTTTATATTGCAATGTTCATCAACTTTGATGCATTATACTCTACATTGCATCTTCTTTTATTTGCATAAGATGAACAAAATAATGGTTGTAAGAAGCAAGAATTAAAGAAAGAGACAATAAAACAGGGGTGAAAAATGCAGAAAGAGAGAGAAGAGAACTAGTCTAGTGATGCCCTTAAAGCCAATCTCTTGAATGAGACACACACATACATACTGATGGTCAAGTCTTTAGAGTTGGTGAATTCACCTACAATGCATTGGAAAAATAATGATGATGTTTTGAAGTGTTGAAACACCATTTCATGTGTGAATTGTATTGCAACCAATATTAAGTTAAAAACTCGTATTGTAATACTTGAAATTTCATATAATATAATTTACATGGTTGAAATTATTTATAGTTTTATTTGATATTATTTAGTATTGTAATAAACATATTTAACTTTGTGTTTTCACATTAGATGAATATGTGCATTGTATGCCATTTATTTAATTTAGTCACAAAATCATACTAATTAATCTATGTTGACTAATAATGAACACATAAAAGAAATCTAAAACTACTAAATCAATGGTTCATATTGATTAATGATGAACACAAATAAAATGAGTATATGGCTAAATTAGTTGTCTATAATGATTATTAATGAAAGTAAATGGAATAAATATCAACAAATAAATTAGTCGTTTATATAATGAATATGAAACTACTAAAAAAAGATAAATGAGTATTGCAAATGATAAATTGGTGATTATAAATGATGACTAAATTTTACATATATACGACTATCATTAGTGAATATACACTATCTTATAACAAGATGAAAAATTAGTCATATTTGTTTGGTGATGAATTGGTTTTAAATCATGACTAAAATTTTCATATATATGACTATTAGTAGCTAATTTACAGTATTTTATATCACGATCAGCATTTTGGTCATATTTATTTAGTCATTAATTCATCTTTTTGGATGATCATATAGTAATATATTTTGTCGTATAGTTGGTCACTAATTGTGAGAATTAATGAATAAATTAATGACCAAATTAATGACTAAATATACCACTATATGATAAAATTGAGAGAACCAATTAATGACTAAGTTACAAACAACTAAAAGTTAGCTGGTTTATGAGATACTGTAAATTAGATACTACTCGTCATCGACTCAAAAATGGTCATTTATTTGCAAATTTTAGTCCTTTTTTTGGTAACTAATTACCCATTTTGTACTAGTATATATGTCAGCGGTGAAGGATTTTTTTTTTCAAGATTCATAAGATTATTATAATTCCTTTCAGCAATAACGATATACTAAAAAACATGACCCAAATTCAACCAAAGTGTTCATGTAAGGGGGACTTCACGAATCTAATAAAGACTACTAGATGTGGTGGCACTAATGTAGATGAATTTCAATCTTCTCTTTGGTTTTCCAAGACCTATAGCAATGAATTTTACTATTTTTCTAGGCACATAATAACATTAAGAAAAATAAAGCCACAATTTCCTTAAATGTAATAGATGCTAAACTACTTCCATTTGAAATATGGATAAGTGGTGTCTTGCAACTAAATTTTTTTAATAACCATAGCTTGACCTAGACCCTCTAGTGTAGGATCTTCAAATAAGATTTCCTTGACAATAATATTCTATTATTATACAACATTAATGACATATCCATCCTAACCAAAATGTGTCATTCTCACTCTATATATGGTGTATATTTATAACAAAATAAGTTCAATAACCTTTAAGGCATTAACATTTTCTAGAATAAGAAGCACTAAAAGGGTGCATCTTATAAGGAATGTGCGCTCTTTACCTTGAACAAATTGTTTGTAATGGAGCTATTATTTATATTTGTATCCACTCAAATTATGTTAGGTACAACATTCTCAAATTTTTAACATAAAAACCAAATCATACCTCAACCTTTAACTGACATTTCCAATATGGGCATAACTTTAACAAACTTGGCATTTTTTGTATGTTTTATGTTGATACTAGAGGGGAGAAAATATATTTCAAAAATATAAATTTTTATTCTTGTCATCCTATGGAATTGGCCTGTCATAGTGTTGAAAGAGAGGATGACAAAAAGAATTTTACAAATTCACCATATTTAAAAATTTTCTAACATTAAAAGAATTCTCCCAAATAGGCCTAAAATAAATCATTGGTTATTTGAGCTTCCTTGTTAAAAAGTATTGAAAATCCAGTAAAATGAGTACATAATTATTATGATAGGATATCTATCTTGGTTTTAAAATTCTTCAATCATTATCACCTTAGATATGAATATAAATTTTCAAGTTCTCCATGTCAGTTGCCATAACGTCTAGACCAAAAAATAAACTATTAGATTATAGGACACATATGTTTAGCATAGTTATTATTCTAAGTGAAAGGATAAGAAGCAGACCTATTTTGATACTAGGACAAACATTGTACTACCGTGTATGGTAATTGTTTTTTATAATGGATGATAAAATATATGTTTAGCAAGCCATCAAGTACTGAGACAATGTGAATGTTCAAGAAACATCATCATGTTATATCATAGAAGGTGATATCAACATATATTGGTATTGTATCATCAATATAACTTAATAAGTCATCTAATCCACTAAGTCAACATCTAGAATCATCTTAACCAAAAATACAAGAACCACAACGCAAATGGTGACACGAAAACAATTTACATATATAATGAAAACCACACTTGTTATCCCTCTAAAATTATGAGGGATAAGAAAGGGATAGCAAGGTTTTGTTTTTATCTTAGTATCTATAAATCAGTCCTAGAACAACGGTTATTATTAAGGCTTGATTCTCTTGAATGAAATGTTGGCTATAGGGTTGTCTTTTCCAAATTCATTTGAGAACAAATGTAGTCTCACATAATTAATTGAAAATTTAGATAATATATCATGTTGTATTTTTGCTGATAGCTAGAATCGTTAAATAATTTCTTATATCGCTTAGTATAATAATTTTCTAAAATAAAACTAACATGTATTTTGTAACACCCACCTCCCAAATCTACCTAAGAAACCGAATAGCCATGGTAACCATGCAATGAGAGGCCGTTATGATATGATTCAACCTCCTAGGTAACCTTAAGGAAATGGAATCAACGTAAACACAACACAAAGACATCCCTTAGGTGCTTCAAGACCCCAGGAGCTAATCAACCACTCCAGGTGTCAAACCCTTGAGTTAACCTAGAATTTATATGAATTAAACCAAAAGTCCCTCCCATGATAAGGAATGCATGCGACTATAACCCAATACTTGCTATCAAAGTATTTCTTTCTAGTGATCAGAGACCTAACTTTTTAGTGCTATGCTACTGACTCCAGCATTTGAGCCACTTTTTTAGGCCTAGAGCCTCTATCACTCGCTAGAACTGAACCATCTCTCCAAATCAGTAAAATAACATGGAAATGATAGTACCAGAGAAAAAACATGGTCAAGACCTTGATTGAACCACTACTAGCCATGAAAGGCATTTTGTCAAACACTTAGTAAATACGTAATCTAAAGGTGTAAAAAACAGATCTGAGCATAGGGATCTCATACTTATCTGAGATTTGCCATGAAGCATTACTACCTTATCACATTAGTTTCCATTTTATCCATTAGCCCATCGAGACATTGATAATTCAATAATAAGTAAGAACATGATGAGAGCCACTATTGGATGTTGTCATAAAACATCTAAATAACTAGCATAATAGTAAAATAAATACTAATGAAGTCATATCCATATAAACCACATATAATTTATCATAATTCTCATATAGATACAAGGAGAAATAACCTTTCATAAATGATGCAAAATCCAACCCGGGATGGGACTTACATGTTCCACCCGACCATAGAATGGTTGAGACAAATCCCTCTTCATCCATTCACTCCCATGCCATATTCGAAGCATGAATGGGGGACTCAAACCAGAATAAATAACTAGGGCATACTGAGGCTAAACCACTTCACCCTCATCAATACGAACCAAGCTTTATCGTAATCCATCTCATATCACTAGGCCAACAGATTAAACACATCATAATATGATTTACCATGATCTCCACATGATCACAAGTGAAAAAAAACATGGTTACCACCAGATTTCTCCACCTACACCATGAGGAATTTTGGTGTCTCCTAGTCTCTTAGGCTTTACTCAAATTTAAACTTGGATCACTAGGCCCTAAACTGAGACCCTAGTCTCTCATGCTTTAATTCAATCTGTGTTAGATCAATATGCCGCAAACCTAGATCCACTCTCCAATATTTACCACATATCCCAACCCAGGATTACTAAGCCCAATGGAGAGAAAACAACCTCTAGGATTTACCTATATCTTGTCATTCACCAGCAAGGATTCCTAGGCCATTAGAGGAAACACAAAATCTAGCTTTACCACAACCCATAGTTCAGTTCATTGTTTACTAGGCCATCTATTTTATCTTTTTGGAAATCCACCTCACTGAGCTTCAAATCCATCTGGAAATCTAGCTCAGCTAAAACATGAGAACCCCATCACACCATCGTTATTTGAAAATTGCAATCCTAGGATGAAAACACTATTCCACCAGGAAAAAGCTCTACCACAACAACAAAAGAACCACATGCAATGCCATGCATGAAAAATCTAGAAAGGAAATCACACATGTAAATAATTACCTATAGATAACCATGTTGTAGTTGCTTGATTCTACTCTTCCTTGCTTGTTATTTCCTTCTTCTTTTGTTCCTTTACTTTATAGCTAGAATCATTAAATAATTTATTGTATCTCTTAGTATGACAATTTTCTAAAATAAAACTAACATGTATTTTGTAACACCCTCCTCCAACATCTACCTAAGCAACCTCCCAGCCGTGGTAAACATGCAATGAGAGGCCACAATGATATGATTCAACCTCCTAGGTAACCTTAAGGAAATGGAATCAATGGAAACAAAACGCACAAACCTCCCTCAGGTGCTTCAAGACCCCCAGGAGCTAATCAATCACTCAACGAGCCCAACCTCTGAGTTAGCCTAGCATTTAGATGAATTAAACCGAAAGTATCTCCCATGATAAGGAATGCATGTGTCTACAACCCTATACTTGCCCTCAAAGGCTTTCTTTCTAGTAACCAGAGACCCAAATTGTGAGTTCTATGCTACCGACTTCGAGATTTGAGCCACTTTTCTAGGCCGAAAGCCTAACTCACTCACCAAAACTAAACCATCTCTTCACATCAGTAAAATAACATTGAAATGACAGTACTAGAGAAAAAAAAATTTGAACAAATTGACTGGACCCCTACTATTCATGAAAGGAATTTTGTCAAACACTTAGTAAATACATAACCTATAGGCATAAATAATAGATCTCAGCATAGAGATCTCATACTTATTTAAGATTCTCTATGAAGCATTATTACCTTATTACATTAGCTTCCATTTCATCCATTAGGTCATAGATATATTTATCATTCAATAACAAGTAAGAACATGATGAGAGCCGCTATTGGATGTTGTCATAAAATATGTAAATAACCAACATAATAGGGAAATAAATAATAATGAAGTCACATCCATATAAACCAAATATAATTTATCATAATTCTCATAGAGATACAAGGAGAAATAACCTTTCATTAATGATGCAAAATCCAACTAAGGATGGGTCTTCCATCTTCCACTGGACCATAGAATGGTTGAGTCAAATCTCTCTTCATCCATACACTCCCATGTCATATTCCGAGAATGAGTGTGGGACTCAAACCAGAAGAACCAACCAGGGAATATTAAGGCTATACCACCTAACCCTCATCAATACAAACTAGGCTTTACCATAATCCATCTCGGATCACTACGACAACACAATAAACACATCATAACATGATTTGCCATGATCTCCACATCATCGTAAGGGAAAACAAGCATGGATACCACTAGATTTCTCCACCTACACTGTGAGTAATTTTTGTGTGTCCTAGTCTCTCAGGATTTACTCAAATTTGAACCTAGATCACTAGGCCCTAAACTGAGACCCCCATTTCTTAGGCTTTAATACAATCCACATCGGATCACTAGGCCCTAAACTGAAATCCACTCTCCAATATTTACCACATATCCCAACTGAGGATTACTAGGCCCAACGGAGAGAAAGCAAACTCTAGGATTTGCATATATCCTATCATTCACCAGCGAGGATTCCTAGGCCATCAGGGGAACAAAAAATATGGATTTACCGCAACCCATAGTTCAGTTTAGGGTTTACTAGGCCATTTGTTTTATCATTTTAGAGATCCACCTCACTCAACTTCGAACCCATCTAAAAATCCCGCTCAACTAAAACATGAGAACCCCATCACACCATTGTTATTTGGAAATGGCAAGGCTAGTTTGAAAACATTATTCCACCTAAAAAAACCTATGCCACAACAACAAAATAACCACATGCAATACCATGCATGCCAAATATAGCAACGCAATCACATATGCAAATCAATACCCTTAGATAACCATGTTGTAGTTGCTTGACCCTGCTCTTCCTTGCTTGCTCTTTCCTTCTTCTTGCCTTCCTTTCCTTTCTTGATCCCATGCATAACCAAAGAAAAAGCTTGAGCGAAGGGCTTACAATGACTAAAATCTTTCCAGCTAATCCTCATAATCCTTTTTATGAATGAGGCCTATATTTTCTTCATTTTCCATTATTTTCCTTTACTTTCCAACTCATGTGAAACTTGTGACATCTCACCTTCCTTTTCTCTTATTTTCCATTATTTTCATAAATAAATGTGACAAAAATGCCATCTTTCCTTTCAAAGTCGTAGTCATTGACTTTGTCAATTTCCTTAGCCATAAACAATCAAATGAACACCCCCTAAGATTACCTACCCAACATTTAGCTTGCAATAAGTGTCCCAATAACTGTAGATATTATTTTTCCCTTTATTTACATTTAATAAAGAGAATTTTCACTAGGGTTGTTACAAAACCCTACACTTTGAGGGAACACTATCCTCGGTGTTCAATGACCCCTATAACCAACAAGATTACTAAAAACAAAACATACTTCCCATGGAGTTTTATAACACAACTCGCTGTAGTATTTACAATGACCATATGCTAAAATGTGACAAACATAACATTTACTGGAGCTTTATAACAAAACTCATTACAATATTTATAATAACCACATATGAACATCTTCTAAACTAGCAAATAAGAAAATACGATGCATGTAGCAATAAACAAAGGAATCCAAAGGCTCACACCCCCACCCTAAAAGTAAAACCAACATCCACCTCCTTCACTGAAATTCCATAATCCACTGCAAAGTCAAATATGCATCCAATGTATAACGCTATAATCCCACACCACTTTTCCTCTTAGCAAAGAGTTACTTGTTGTTTTTTCCAGGGTGCACTCCCAATATTCATCTGATTCCATCTGGAAATGCTAATGACCAAGCTAAATAGATTTGTGACCTTCCATTCTCTTCTACACAGTCCCTCAGGAGATTCGGTCACCCTCTTCCGTGCAATCACTCACCTTTCAAGTTCCTTGAAATGTCCTATCCCTGACGATACATCGCATGGCAAGGCTTCCTCGCATTGGAACATACAAAACCTAGGATTATACTTGCCTTAAAACCATCATACCAGTCATAGGATGATCATGGAAATCAAGGGACACTACTGGGTACCAATGTCCCACAATGGCCCTTCTCCTAAAGTACTCTACAAGCATACTACTACATGTTTCAATTTCTTTTTCTATTGCTGCCAATTCTTACAATCAATTACAGCCACCAATCTAGGCATGTTCATGCATTCCTATTCCAAGCACATAATTTCCATTAGATTCAAATAAATTGAAATAACCTCAAATCATACATCATTGGTAGCTTGTCAATAAGCTATACTTGCAATCTTGTTTATTCGTGTCACAACAAGTCAAACTAGCCTCTTTGAGAAAATCATCATGTGTAAACATATCACATCAGGTTAGCTCAAAACACAACCATCATAGATCAATGTCGTAAATCACATGTAACCATCATAAACCAAAATCATAGATCACATGTAATCATCATAGATGAGAATCATAAATCACATTCATAGTAAAAATGAATAAAATATGGATACTTATCCTTTAATCAATCCTTAACTTCTACCTTTGTCTTTATTCTGTACACACTCTGGATTGGTTTCCACACTAGACAAACACCCACTTCCTTCTCCTAAACCATGTGCATCACACACATACAATCACAAACTACATACAACATAATGCAATACATGCACCTACACCTGGAATACAACATATACACCTACACCTAGTGTACACTAAAAAACAAATACGAATATAGAGTGCAACACAATGAATTCATATGTCACAATACATGAATACACAATGCACATACATAGTATCTCATGCCCACAAAACAACATATACAACATGCACATAATCCCACATGTACACCAGTACCACGTGTACAAAACACCACCTTCACAATGTGTGCACAACATCACATGTACATGAGACCACCTGCACAACTTGTACACAATACTTTATTTACATTACAGAATTGTACAACATGTACATAACTACATGTAAATAGTACCATGCACACGACAGGTATGTGAAACCACATGTACACGGTTCAACATACGTGACATGTAAACAACACCACATGCATACAACGCCACTTGTAAAACATGCACACAACACCATATGAACATATCACCACATGCAAAACATACACACAACGCCACTTGTACATAGCTCTGCACATCCAACATGTACATAGTGACATATGTACACAACATTGCATATCCAATCACGTGCACAATGCCATATGTAATATTTTCACAACACTATTTGTACAATCCTATACATAACCCTTCCTAAACAACGTGTACACACACTATATATACACAACACCACATGTGCAAACATCTTAGATGCAACATGTACAACATATATAGCATGTGCATAGCAATAGTACCACATATCCAAAACCACATTGTCCTTACCAAGAAACCTTGCTTCCAGTGTCTTATCCATACTTATCCTAACATGCTGCAGACCACATTGCTTTCATTTTGTTGAGGTATCCCTTGGTATATCCTGTCCATAACATAAGCATAGGCATAATACAAGAATATAATATAAATTCATATTCACATGATACTGACCTCATATATTTGTCATGACTACTCTTCCCACTTTATTCCTCATAGCAAGGAACTTCTTCATGTCATTCACCTGCATAGAAAATCATTCCCCCAAAAGGAAGATTCTTGATGACCATCTTACAAAGTGACATAGATACATAGATACATACATATATAATCATTAGCATAAAAAAATCCTCATCTTTCAGACAGCGACATACATACATACATGTAGACATATATAAACATCAACATAATCATGATCATAACATAATTACTTAATAACATAAGGTATAGGTTAAGAGAACTTCCTTATTTGTGCACAACATGCACAACATTGAGAACAACAGTTCCCAACATAGCCAAGGCATCTAAGAACTTATATCCATTTACTTTAACTCTTATGCTTACCTTTCTTATGTACATACTACCACCGTACATTTACCACAATGGACCCAACCAGTCCAACTAACTATCATTGTCTTACCTTCTGTTGCGCTTACTCATGCACCGAGATTCATCTATGTCTTACATTACCCTTCGGGTACCACACATCTCTCACCAAGCTCCATCAACTTTCCTCTTCCCCAAACCAATTCTCAAGGCTCAAAACATAAAAGGCAATAACAAGAAACAAAAAAGAAGGAATACCATGAAAACCAATAACAACATGACACCACAAAAAAGTGTCATAGATATGCACCAAACACACGCAAAATCACAAATCAAGTGCAAAATCACAAGAGACAAAAAGCATAAGACTTACAACAAATACCATGATCAATCCCCATGGTTCCCGAGGAAATCTCAACTTGAACCTTCTTCAAGGTTTCATGGCAACCTCTCTTTCCATCCAACTCCCTACATCATACTGTCATAAACACATAAATGTTAGTGCATAAATAAACATAAAAATACACGATTTACTTCATCTTGATGTGCCAAGCATGTTGCCTTGTATTTGAACACATCCACACCCCCTCTCAAGGGACTCCAATCGTTTGACGAATCCACCTGTAACTAGCAACTAGTTGATGTACCTGTCAAATACATGTTCATAACTATAGTACATATATGCATAATGTTAGAAAAAATCAAGGTTAACAAGGCTTCCTGTATGAAAAACTCTCATCTGTTTGGAATTAGGGTTTCCAACATAGCCAAAGGAACTCTTGCCCAATTCATTTCTTTTAGCCTTTTACCTCATTATAATCAAGTCTTACTATGCGTTGTCACATCATCCAACTGTTAGTTATATCAACACATCAACTATTACCTTGTTAGGCTACTACCAAGCATGTTTGTTGCAATTGCTCACACATGTCAACCATATGTTCAAAATATCAAGAAAATAATATCTATCAATTTGAAATCAACATTTACCGACACTAACAATCATGTCATAATCGATAGTCAACCCATAGTCATCAGTCATAATACAAAATGCTACCACTATCACCTACTTACACTCAAGTACATATCAAGTGTCTCAACGCATATGTATTAGTACAACCATCTTAAAACAATATCATTGAACATATATTCATATTATGCAATTCATCAAACATTCAACCAACTTGAAACATACCATGTTAAGTAAATTAACTAGATGACATAATGAAACAATCAAGCACCAAATATACGACATAAGAAAAATCGTACCTTATTGTATCTTACGGGAGGCTATCTTATCTGCACAATCAAGCTAGATAGCGCAATATAACTTCTCACCACATTAGGTTAAACACAAATAAGATCATGCTATCCATAACAATCACTAACTAACATGTTAACATCCTAAATCATAAAAAAAATTGTTTATACATAGAAATAACACATGTACAATTGATCTAGATTAGTACAAAACCATATAAAAATATGTCGGCTCATACCTGAATGTCGTAACCCTAACCATATACATAGCACAATCCAATTTAGCATGATACATATAACATCAAGATCTTAATGTAATAACCATAAGCATCAAGTTACTAACATACAACAACAACACGCTAACCTATCACGCTCATCAACAACATATAACATAATCATGAGGTTATCTCGTATAAAAGAACAATAGGAATGCATAGAACTACCAATTACTATCATTCTTAACTATCCGACACATGTGCATATAACTACACTAATCAACTATCATCTAACACATATGTAACCGTAACAACGAAAGACATGTACATAAACCTAATGTATTTAAACCTAATGGATATAAAAATCCTTGACTTACATACATACATTCTAAACATAGAATACCTATATGACGATCTTGTCTTACCCACCCCAAAGTCAAATTTTGCAACCTCATTATGATGATTTACATCTCCTGCTCTATCTCAGCCAACACATTAGCATCATAATATACCAATATCACCCTAATGGCCTAAATTGCATACCATGGATTCACAATGCATGTTTTACCTACTATTCGTGCATTTTTATAACCAAGACCATACATGCATGACAACTGCCTATAGACATGTAACACATGAGTACCAAACCATATACATATCATCATAGGTAGAGTCCATTCATCAATGCATGACCATATCAACCACACAAAACATTATCTCATGCATGACAACAACCATTACTCCAATATAAACATTGCCACATGTAACCATCAACATGAATAAGCAATGCATAATCAACTGCACAATACACATGAACGCATGTACTTGAGCATAAGTGATCAATACTTGTAACCAACATGCAATACCGATACATGTAATCAAACATATAATAATGCAACCTAACATACAAAGATGTAATCAAGATGCATACAACATGTAAGAAACATGTAACAATATGTAACCAGTCATATACTCATGACGATGCATTCCACAAAATTAACATCAAGTTCCTCATGACAACCTTACTACAACCATGATCAACATTAGGTAATGCAACAAGCACATGGAATGTAAGTTCAAGAGATAGACATGCAACTCACATGCATGCATGACCAACACATAGCCCATCCAGTCAGAGGGGTGAACCATGCTTTGATACCACTATTTAACACCCTCCTCCCACATCTACCCAAATAACTGGCCAGCCGGGGTAAACATGTGATGAGAGGCCACTATGATATGATCTAACCTCCTAGGTAACTAAGGAAATGGAATCGACGAAAACACAACACACAGACCTCCCTCAAGTGCTTCAGGACCCTCAGTAGCTAATCCACCACTCCAAGTTCCCAACCCCCGAGTTAAGCTAGCATTTATATGAATTAAAACCAAAGTGTCTCCCATGACAAGGCATGCATGTGACTGTAGCCCTATAGTCACAATCACAAGCTTGTCTGCCATTGAACAAAGACCCAACTTGTCAATGATATTCCAATGAATCTAATATTTGAGCCACTTTTTTAGGCCCAAAGCCTAGGTCACTTCCCAGAACTGAACCATCTCTTCAAATCAGTAAAATAACATGGAAATGATAATACTAGAGAAAACAATTGTTGAAGACTTTGACTAGACCCATACTAGCCATGAGAGGCATTCTATCAAACACTCGGTAAACATGCAACCTATAGGTATAAATAACATATTTGAGCATATGGGTCTCATAATTATCTGATATTCTCTATGAAGCATTGTCTCCTTACCACATTAGCTTCCATTTCATCCATTAGGTCATAGATGCATTGATCATTCAATAGCAAGTAAGAACATGATGAGATCCACTCATGCTTTCTTTCATAAAGCATGTAAATAACTAGCATAAAAGGGAAAAAATTACCAATGAATTCATAGCCATATAAACCACATATAATCCATCACAATTCTATTATAAATACAAGTAGAAATAACCTTTCATTAATGATGAAAAATCCAACCTAGGATGGGACTTCCACATTCTAGCTGACCATAGAATGGTTGAGACAAAACTCTATTGAGCCATTCACCCCCATGCCATATTCCAAGCATCAATGTGGGACTCAAACTAGAAGAACCAACCGGCGCATACTCAGGCTAAACCACCTCACCCTCATCAACAGAAACCAGACTTTACCATAATCCATCCCAGATGACTAGGCCAACACAATAAATACATCATAACATTATTTACCATGATCCCCACCCGATCACTAGGCCAAACAAGCATGAATGCCACTAGTTTTTTTCACCTACACTGTGAGGAATTTTCATTTCTCCTAGTCTCTCAAGCCTTACCGCAATCCAAACCTAGATCACTAGGCCCTAAACCTAGATCCTAGTCTGTCAGGCTTTACTGCAATCAAGAATGGATCACTAGGCCCTAAACCGAGACCCACTCTCTAGGATTTATTGTATAACCGAACCCAGTGTTATTAGGCCCAATGGAGAGAAACCCACCTCTAGGATTTATCGTACATCCTTCCATTCACCGAAAAGGATTCCTAGGCCATCTAAGGCAACACAAAATTTGGCTTTACCACAACCCACAATTCGGTTTAGGGGTTACTAGGCCATGTGTTATATCATTTGATAGATCCACCTTACTAAAATTTGAATCCATTTGACAGTCCAAATCAACTGAAACATGAGAACCCCATCACACCATGGCTATCTAGAAATGGAAAGGCTAGGATGAAAACATTGTTACACATGGAAAATCCTATGCCACAATGGTACAAGAACCACATGCAATACCATGTATGTGAAATCTAGTAAGGAAATCACACATGCAAATCGATACCTGTAGATAACCATGTTGTAGTTGCTTGATCCTACTCTTCCTTGCTTTCTCCTTCCTTTTTCTTGCCTTGTTTTGCTTTGTTTATCCCATGCATAACCGAAGAGAAAGCTTGAGCCAAGAGCTTACATTAACTAAGAACTTGCCAACTGATCCTCAAAAGCCTTTTTATGAATGAGGCCTCAATTTTCTTCATTTTCCTTTATTTTCCTTCATTTGCCTCCTCACATGAAACCTGTTGTTATCACTCCAAAATTTATCTAGAGTTGTTGTGAATGAAATGATAGAGGTAACCACAAACCAACTTTGGAGATTAGGATCTAGCCTTCCTAATGCTCATAAAGGGATCTCTCTTTATGATTTAACTTTTTTTAGTCAATTGATTTTAGGCTAGTTATGATTGTACTTGGGTTTCAGTTTTGATTTTGTGGTGGGACCACTGAATTATATGGATATAGGGATGTCTTTTACCATTAGGCTATGGGGTCAATTGTCAAGAAAACAGGGTTGGATCAAGTTCTAAAGATAGTGTTCACAAGGTAAGGTAGCTGAGTAAATTTAGATCTTAAGGCTCAATGGTGAAGTGGTTTTCAATCGGATCCAATGAGAAATTAAGGGTTCCTTAAACTGGATAATGATGGAAATGGTAGGGGTCAATTGAAACTAGGGAGAAAAGAAGGATTCCCTAATCTGGATATCAGAAGAAAACATTAAAATGATTAACTGTTCATGACAGAGTGTACTTAAAACAAATTTTGTAATATAATTCTAGTTCATTCATTCAATTTAGATAACATGCAAGTTTGTGAAATACTTGAGAAAATAAAAATTTGACAAAAAGAAAATACTTCAATGAAGTAGCTCAAGACATGAATCTTGTAATGCAATCTATTTATTACTCAATCTAGTCTGTTGACTTGGAAAATTGGTACAATGAACCCTTAGGTTACAGATCAATGGAACTATAGAAATGTCTAGCAATCCACACTCTATACTTCGAATTATGAAGTATTTATACAAAAATAGTTACAAAATATCCCAAATTGTCTTGGAAATTAATCTAGGAAAAAGAAATATCTTCATGAAAGAAGATAGAGACAGATGTTCAACTACTGCAAGCTTTCCCTGTTATAAGATTTTGCTATCATATCTTTTGCTGCCTTTTCTGCTTTGTTGTTTGTATTCACGCTAACTGTTCTTTTTACTTTTCCCTTTTAACTGATACTCTTTCATCTGATACTCTTAGACTAGGCTGACCTGTTGCTTTTCTTTTACTGCGTTGTATTTACATTTACCTTGCATTTTTACAGTAAGTCATTTAATTTCTCCCAAGTCTCTAAATCTAGTAATTTAATATTTACCATTTTTCTATAGATTTCATCTACTTCTGTCTACTTTGGAAAGGTGGGTTTTTTCACATAAAGGTGTTTTACCTCATGTTAGAGGTAAAATAGGTTCTGAAATGTCTGGTACAGAACCTTTCCTATAGGCATCCCTTTCATGGAAGAATTATTGGCTTGATCTCTTGCCACCTCCCTGATTTTCTTGTTGTAGTCTTCATGTGGCATCAATCTATCATTTATCACCAAGGGATTTGGCAGACCTTTCTACCTCAAAGCATCAAACTTAACCATGAACTTGTGTATAGCCAGCTCCATGGTTTGGCATTTATCCTCAAGGTTCATCATTAGGTTGCTCTTGGTGAGAACTTTCTTCACCTCTAGTATGGTGTCGGTCCCGTCAACTATGTCCATCTCTTGCAATTCATATTTATTTTTAGAGTCAAGGAATTGGATTATCCTGATGGCTTCTTCTGGCATGTATCCAAGTTCATCCTTAACTCTTTGAATTTATTTAGTAGCCTCTTTGACTAAATAATTTTGTTTAAATATGTCTTGTATAGATGGCCAAATATCATTGACTAGGTCAATGATATTGGCCCATAGCTATTCTTTAGCTTTGGCAGGTGCCTCCTTTAATGCTAACCCTTTCTCCAAATTCTTCATTCTTTCAGTTAATCTGTTTGATTTCTATACTTTGTTCTTGTGCATAATCTATGCCAGTTTCTTCTCATCCTATAGACTTGTTATTTGTTCTTTTAGTTTATTTATCTCTGTGGTCTGAATGGACATGTCCTCCATGTTTTTGACCTGTTTTCTTACCTCATCACTTGGCTGAGTTGCTGTTGTTATTGAACATGTTGCTGATGTAGATGTTGTTTCAGCTGGAAGTGTTGTAGCCAATGGAGCTGTGGGGTCCAATGAAGTTGCCAAGGTTGATGGTATTGTTGTAATGACTGTTGGAATGGAAGTGGCAATGTCTATCTCAAGGCTGGCTCGTTTTAACTATATCAAACTATGCAATTCTTTCTCCATTTCTTTCAACTAATCATTTAGTTGGAGAATGAGGTCGATGATCTCCTCCTGCTGGGTTTGGCTTTCTAGGACTTCCATGGTTTGTGGATGCTCTGAATGAGGTAGCTTTAGTTGCTTCATCAAAGCAACAATATCCTAATTTTTCTTCTTTATCAGTTTTTCTACAACCTTGACATCATTGGGATTATATCCAAGCTCAATCACCAAGTCTTCTAGTGACTTGATCTTGTTGTCCTTGGCCTATGAGGATTCCTTTTCCAACTTATATTGTGTTGTGATATTATCCAGTGAGCTTTGGATTTTGTGCATAGTTATTTCTTTATTTGTTATGGTGGAATAAATCATGTCACCTGCCTGCTTATGGAACTCAATTTGGTCAATAGGGTGAACATCCCTAGCCAAAACTTCAAATTCAGTCTTCCTGTAGTCTTCTGATGATTTGGGCTGCTGGAGTGTAGGTTGCATGAATTTCATTTGCATCTTACCAGTCTTAATGTCAAACAACGACGTTAATCTATTTTGCTTGGCAGGTGTTTGTTTGAAGTCCTGAGCATAAGTCTTAGCCTTTAATGCCTTATTCCTCAACATAATTTCCTTGTACTTCTCTTTAATATCTTTCCCTTTATCCACAGCCTTACTGGATGATGAGACTTCAATGGTAAGTTTATTTTCAATCAATTGAGTGTTTGAAGTAGAAGGCTGGTGAGTTTCCTCTGAAACTATTGCACCTTTGCTTTTTCCCACCATTGTGTTAGTGTCAGTGATTTCTACTGTCTCAATGGTGTCTTCTTACTCAGTTACAGGATTAATCTTGGGCCTCTTGCTATAACTGATCTTAAACCTATCATCTGTAGTGTCCACCCCTGAGCTAGAACCTTCTTTCTTAGTTCTCTTCACATTTTTGTCCTCATTGGCTGGAGTCTGTAAAATGGGAGTAATATTCATTTGTTCTTCTAGGGATGGAACTTGTAGAAAGGAACTAGTATCAATCTAATTTTCCACATCTATCAAAGTATTCTCCACATCTACTACAGTATTCTCCATATCTATCAAAGTGTTTTCCAACCATTCTGACTGGTTGGAAAATATCTCAGTGTTTGGTCTAGGCTCATGTATAAAAGGACTCAATTTGAATTAGAGCCTTAGTTTATTTATGACTCCATTAGGGTCATACTACCACATAAAACTTCTCTTGAATTTCATCTGCTGCAAAATTTTTCCTGCTTCTGGTCAAGCTTCCCTATTATTACAAATAAAAGGGCCCAATTGGTTTTTAATTTTAAACTGGGTCTTCTTCCTAGCTGAAAGGAAATTGACTTATTCAAAGTTTATGATTTCTCAGAAAATACTCTAATGCAAATATCCTCATGGGGAGGTATTTGGGAAACTTGTAGGGAGTGAGTTGGCATTGATATATTATGATTTTTGTGTGGTCCTGGTATAGATACCAATCTCCCACTCTATTGCTCTTGGCCAACAGTAAGACTCTCTTAATCTCGTCACTTATTCTGGGCTAATAGCTACTAGTTAGCACGTTCATAACTGGATGGACAGATGAATCAATGAAGTCTTTATAAGAAAAAATAATGGAATATCTCTCAGTAAATGGTGTCCAAAAGATGACAAATCTTGGATTGCCTTTGGTGTCTAAATTTTGGATGTTGATTGGAAATTTGTCAAACTGATAATATAGCAACATGTGAAACAAAACTGAAGAGTATTTAAATACTCCCTCATTTGGTATTATGATAAATTGTTTATGGATTCTGTCTCCTATAAACCGAGAAAAGTTGTGAACTGTAGTAGGAGGCTTTCCTGGGAAAAATATAGAAAGGAAAGCAAGAACAACCTCATCCAAATGTTCATCAATGGTGTACGCTATAATGCAAGAGAGCATGGTTATAATTTGTCTGCCTCTCTAAAAAAAAATGGTGGCAGCATATGGAGGACTATCTGTTGGAGTATGAGACTCCTCTATGATGAAAGTTTGGAAAATCTGAGCCTTCTTAGGAAGGTCTAGCTTTATGTAGAGTTCAAGTAAACCTTCAATGGAAAGTGGGGTCTCATTTGGGCCTGGTTGGATCTGCAGCATTTGATCTATTGATTATGCTGTAATATTGAATAAAACCTATTGGTTAGGGGTGACTATGGCTCTTTAACTGGGAAGATAACAAAATTCGTAGAAGTGGATGATTTTTGGGAGTAGGTTTACTTCTGGGAACAAGTACTTGGCCAAATTGGACTCCCATAGGTGAATGTCATCATTTTGGTTCAAAAACTTGTCTTTACTCCAGCAATAGAGTTTCAATAGGTGGGCAGGGGAAGAAGTGTCCTTGATTTGAAATTCTTTGTCGGCCAATGGAAGGTGGTCGATATCCAAGTGAGGGTTTTGTAGAGGTCTTACATCCACAGAAGTTTGGGAAGCCATAATTTGGTTTTTTCAATGGAATTACTCTTTCTATGGCTTTGGAAGTAAGGTCAAAAGGTCTAAAATAGTGGGGAGGGTAATAATAGTATGCAAAAAGGTGTTTGGGTGCAAAGTAAGCTTTTCTTGACTTTAGGAAAGTTTTTTAATTAGTTTAGTTAATTAACCTTTGATAACTACTGTGTAGAACTTTAAATTGCAGGGCCATTTCGGTTCTATCAATAATACCTAGAAATTTGACAGTTTGGGGCACAAATGGGGTTCTGTGGTAGCTGCAGAGGTTACTGAGGCTTCAAATGGCTATTTGTTGCTTCAATTTGGTGTTTGAAACATCGTTGGGTGGCCAAATGTGGTTAATTTGGTTGCGTAGAGGTTGAGGGTGTCAGAATTGGTTAACAAAGGTTTACAATGAAAATGAGCGAAAAGAGTAAAATGGGACTTTTTCAGCCTTTTAACCTATAACTGTTACATTTTGGTGCAATATTTATTGAATGAACAGTGGGGAGTTTTGGTTTAGGTCGGGAGGTGGTTTTAGGCCATATCACACCACTTTTGGATGGAGGGCAGTATTTTTCATGATCACACGATATAACCTAGTGCTGCCACATAACAGAACAATGCTCGACCAAAACCACGAATCTTGCATGCTCTCAAGCCGTTAAATGTTGGACGATGAATCCACATGATATGGTTGTGCACCATTGGATCTAGAGGTGGGAGATCAGAGGGATATCGCGCGGTGAAGTTCCACGGATGGAGTTCTGATGTGATTTGTGGGGGTCAGTGTTTAATTACAATGAATTGTAATTAATCAACAAATAATGATGGGATTTTTAATATAAGCAAATGGTTAATAAAGGTGGGACCATGGGTTATATGGCGGAGTTTTTAACTATACACCAAGGTTTGGTGAGTTAAAAGGGTGTCGGGGAATTATGATGTGGGGGACTTTAAATGTATAAAGTGGGGTATAGTAAATAACTTAGGATAAAAGGGGTTTAGTGGGTTTTTAAGGGGAAAAAGGAAATTAATAAGGGGGGAATGTATTATTTGTGATGGGAATGTGTTTCACACTAGGGAAAGGGGTTTTGGGAAGGGGGAATGATTTTTGAAGGGTAATGTCTAGGAAAATGTGTGAAACTAGGGGAAAAAGGTTGAAATGAGGGGAAAGGGTTTTTAGAAGGAATGAAGGGAATAATGAGGGGAAGTTAGTAAAGTAAGTATGTGGGGTTTTAGTGAAATAAGGGGGAATTAGTAAATAAGCTGTGGTGAGTACCCTCTCTTTCACAACTCTTCCGACACATTAAACATAGGATCAAGCATGATGAATGTTCTTTTGACTTAGCAACCTTGTGCACTTGCAAAACTTCTTCTACCTACCCTTTATTTAGCCTATCATTTTCTCTTCATTCATTGGGTGCATTTGAGCTTGTTGACCCTTTATTTCTTTTTCTTTTGATAAGAAAAATATCTAGTTCTAACCTTATAATTTCCAATGGCTCAGATTAAACTGATGAGCTCATTATTATTCTCTACCTAACTACTGACATGCCAAGATTAAACAATTTGGATAGATATTTATTCTCTATCTATCAACATGAAATTTAAATCATGAATGAATCAAGATTAAACTGTTTGATGATCATGGATTGTGGCATTTTGACAAGCTGCATACAATCTTACTTGCAAAAGGTAAACTCAGAGGAGTGGCATTTGGATGTGCACACTTTCATGATCTATTTTTATCACTTTTTGGTGGGGTTCATATTTAATATTTCTTTTTTTATCTTTGTTTCTTTTTGTCTTTTGATTATTCTTTTAGGACATACCCTCTTTACATTTTTTAGTATGGGAAAACATTTGTAGAAAAGCAAAGGTATGTACAATATTACAATATATACATGGTCAATTCAAAATTATGAACCCTATTATTATAGGAACCTAACACCTGTGACCTTTTACCTTTTTTTAATTCATTTTTCCATTATTTTCTTATATAAAAGTGCCAAAAGTGCCATTTTGCCTTTGCAAAGCCTTACCCATTGCCTTTGTCAATTTACTTAGTCATAAACAACCAAATGAACACCACCTAGGTTGTCGTGCCCAACATTCCGGTTGGAATAAGTGTCCCATCAACTGTGGTTATTATATTTTCCTTTATTTACTTTTATTACATGGAATTTTCATGAAATCTATTACATATTTCCCATGAAAATGAAACCTATTAACTATAATTGGATTCTTGTATTATATCATAGAAATAAATGGCCCAAATATATTTCATATAGAAGTGAATTCTACATACTTCTACTTCCACAATAAATATAAAGTTCATATGTTCTTGAACACCACTTAAATTGAATGCAAGTCAAATCATACAACACAAGCTAGTGGTTTAAAAATAACAATATTAGATCATACGCTAAAGATACCCAGGAAGAAGTGGGAATCCAAATTGTCATTCATATTTGTCGATAATAGATGTCCACAAGATTGAAAAATAGAGCTCCTCTTACAAGAACCTTCAATAGATGGGTGGTAAATTCCCCCTTCAAAAATAATTGAAAACTAAATAAATTTCAATGAGACAAAGACACTAAAAATATATATCTCTAATTATGTAATTGAGAATAATACCATGATTACACTGTTCTCCATGTGAATTTTAAGTAGATAGAATATATGCATGTATGGGTGTTCACACGTACATACTGACATATTAATAAGCATGTAAATATAAGGGAATTAAACCAAAATCAAGACACAAAAAAGTGCACATAATGATAAATGACAAAAATTCAATATTGTAAACATGTTATATATATAAACAATCTATAACAATTTGACATTGAAATTATTATCACTAGGGAGTTCATTTTCTATCTATGAAAATCTAGAATTTCTTAAATTCCTTGCAAAACAAAATGTAAGAGAAAGGACTTAAAGAGGATAAGGAAACTAAGAAGAACCTAAAATAATGGATGCAATTCAGAATACATGGTTCACTACAAATTATGATTGGCTAATAACAACCAATTCAATGGGAATCTACATTTTTACGAGAGAAAACATTCTCATGATTTGAGGTGGTTGAGAATAAGTCTTCAATTATTCATAAATAAAACATCAGTATTTTGAATTATAAAATATTGAACTAATATGAAGGTATGCTTTAATATATGAACATAATACAATCATAACAACATAGTCAAAGTGATTAATATACAACAATCAATGGCCTTAGTTTCCTAACATAGAAAATGATGTCACTTGACTTAGTGCCAACCATGTTTACTTATGTGGTTGTGTTAGTAGACAATTAATGCACATGGGAAGAATTAATATATTTGTAAAATAAAATATTATAATAATTAATAATTAAATATTTAATAAATGGTTGAGTAGGAAATACCATTTTTAGCATGGTGAGTACATTGACCATATTTGACTATGGGTGGCTACATTGATAATGTTGATGACCGTTCACCACAATGGATGATGGTGAATAACATTAATATAATTAATAATTAAATTTCTAGGATATTCTTGATTATGGATGACCATATTATACTATAGTTTTCCATGACTAACCTTGATTGGTTATGATTGACCTTTGATGTATTTCATTACCCTTCTTTCATTATGTTTCATTACCCTTAACATTGATTAAATTGAATAAACTAGTGTGTATTGATGTCGAATTTGGTTCACAATGGTGAACTGTTATTGACAATGGTTGAAGTTAATTTCCCATGTCTAATTGTGGTTGACCATGAATGACCATATTATGGTATGGTTTATAATTGGTTATTATGATTGAAAATTATTTATTATGTTTGGGCATTGTTGATTTTGGTAAGTGTGGTTGGTTATGTTTGACTATGTTTAGATATGTTTAACATCAGTAAGAAAAGGTCTAGTAATGTTGACTTTTTTTAATTGTGATTAAGTATTTCAAATCATTATTGGACATTGTTTCATTTGGTTGACCACATTTTAATATGATCCAATAACCCATTATATAAACTTAAATAGATACTATAATACTTATCGTTGATTATGATGTGGATTAATGGCTAACAATTTGATTTCTAAATGAACATTTTGTCTTCAATATTATCCTCTCATTAATGTTGACAAAGAAGGATGCTTAATTCATATTAAAATCACATTAATTATACCAATTTCCTATAGGTTTAGAACACATCATGATATGTTTCTTCATTTCTTTTTGTTGAATTGCTTCACTCCTCAATGGTTACTTCACATTGTTACATTCATCATCATCATCATCATATTATTTCAAACTATATTTTTCCTCGTGGTTATCTAAAAATATCACATTGATTAAGGACTATTTTACCTTCTCAAATTTCTTATGGGTTATGTTTCAATACAATTTTTTTGAATACGCATGATGCATATGATATTCATAGTCATAAACTTACATGGAGTTTCTATGTTCCTTAATGGTTATGTCACATAGAAAGATTTAATAATGGTTATGCAAGATTTTTGGGGGTCATAAATGGTTCATCTTGGTGGACTTATATTTATTTTCCTCATTCTCGAATGGTTACTTTACATTGTGAGATTCATCATCATGATATTACATCAAACTGCATTTTTCATCATGGCCTTGTGATAATATCACATTGATTAAGGGTTAGTTCACCTTCCAAAATTACTTATGGGTTATGTTTCAATAAAATATTTTTGAATGCTCATGATGCATCATGATATTCACATTCATCAACTTATATTGAGTTCTATGTTCCTCAATGGTTATGTCACATAGAAACATCCATTAATGGTTATGCAACATTTTTGGTGGTCCTAAATTGTTCATCTTGGTGGACCTATGTTGAATTGTATTGCTGTTTTTATAGATTATATTACTCAATTCTTGTGTAGTATTGCAACAATTATCTTTGTTAACTTATTACAAATTGTTCTATTACTCAATGGTTGTGTAGTCATATGATATTCTTGAAGGGTTGATTTAGATTGTTACTTTCATTACTGGATATTTAATATGGCATTGTTTATCATGGTTAACATATCTAATATATGGTTGTCTCTAGATGCCCGTATTTTAGTATGGACATGGTGGACTAGGGTTGATTACGGTCTTCTTTCATCACATATGATGTTGAACAAGACAAAAATTGGGTTGGAATGTAAGTTTTTGTTCATCTCATTATGATGATAGTCAATGCTTGTCACATTATTACACTAGGTTATGCTCAAAACATTGTGACATTTGGTATTGAGTATAACCTTACAATAATTATGTAATAATGTCGTATGTTTTTCATAGAATGATGTTATATACCACAACTATGTTCATTTTATAGTTTTTTCAAGTAGCTATTTTTTTTTTGTCTTTATTAAGGCCCCAATATCTCCCAAAGTACAATATGATGGGGCCCCTCTCATATTTGATTCTCCTAGGTCACTTTCATGGACTTACTCTAAATTATATTTATCAAATTTGATTTTTTGGTGATATAACTTGTGTTTTCTCCTTTCCCTTTAAAATTGACTAGGATTCTTTAATAATTTATTTGATCTTATCCATATCCTATAAACATGTTGATTTTCCCCTTATATATTCTTTGAGAACGTGTAGAGAATTTATTTTTACATCTTAATGGGGTCAATCTGGGTTACCCAAACTTCCCATAACCTAGGATACTCCAACACAAATACCCACAATTATTCTAATCATTTTCCAATCTCACCCAACTCACATATGGGTTAACTTGTCAAGTGATACACGGAGTAGGCCAAACAAGCTTAAGAAAATCAAACTTGTAGTTCTAGAAAAGGCTTTTTATATGCGCTGCAAAATAATTTCACAGCATATCAAAATCTTGTAGTCACTAAAAAATATTTTCATAGTGCCCCAAAACTTTGTCTTTTCGTGTTTGAGGAAACCAAAATGACTTGGCCCTCTGCACAGTCAATTCCCCAATGTCTCAACATGATTCTTAACTCAAACATGAAATTATTATGCCCTTCTTCCATGAGGTTGAAAATCTAACACATTTGGCAATCAAAATCAATTACAAAAAGTGCCTTGACAACGTTCACAGAATAGGTATTCACGTTGCTATAAAAACACTCTATTCATTATAAATACTACACCTTCACACTCCATAAACATAAGGAACACCCCCCATATGTTTGGAACACAAATACAAAAGGGTTGTTAACAACCATACAAAGGTTGACTCACCATGTGTAGAATTCTAATGTGAATAAACTAATAAAGTATAAGATAAGGGATTATTGACTTAACAATCAAATGGAAGACACGTTCCTATGCAACCTTTACTATAGGAATTTGATAAAGGAAACTCAGAAATTTCACCACACAACGTCAGGGGGTCAAGAGAGTCAAAGAGACATTAAGGTAGGGTACTCTGTTTTACTATAACAATGCTCAACTTACACAAAGTCACTTACCAAAACATGGTGAATACTCCATCACATGTTTGGAAATAATTACAATGAAATCCAAAGGTGCATGACTATAGCACATATATTTTAAATTCAAGAGACATAATCTCTTAACATCAATCAATTCATCGTATTTCAATTTCAGGGTCTCAAAGATTTTATACCATCAACAAATCACATTTACATCACCTATCGAACAACGCAATAAACCAACAATGAAAACAAAAACCAATATTTAGACCAACGTCATATATTCTAAACATGTCAGCCAAAACTACACAGTAGTATGAAGTTAAAACTTCATACGCTCATGGGTATATATTCTAGCTCCAATTTCATCTAAGCCAAAGATTCATTTTGACATAAAGGCATACAACCATGAAAAATTCATATTCTCTCTATAAATTGACTCAATAAGTAAAAATAAATAATATCATTAATAATAAACATAAATAAGTTACCAACATAGAGGCTCATAAACACTTTTTCTCATTAATCAAATTCACCATACAATAAAATGGCTGGATACTCAATGTGGGCATGTCAACCCCAACCCTCTCATCCTCTACCTCTTCTCCTATCATTGGAGATTCTCCTCTCTTCTTCCAATGCACTTCTCATCTATTGCACACACTCTTCTTCTCAAACACTCATTTATTTATAAAGAAAGATTACAAGGGTAACCAGGAATTCTAAGGGATGATTCCTTTCCCCTTCCCACATATTAAGGGAAACTAAATTTACATTTACATTACGAAATATTTCCTCTAACTTATTCTAAAAATAAAACTCACATGGCCAGCCATCCCACAATCAATCAGATTAACACTGCGCAAACCGAGATACCAAAAACCAATAACCACCATACTGATATTGATTCCGCGGTAAGCCAAGAGAAATACATGCTACTTAAAATAACAAACAAAAGTTCTACAAATCTGCCATCATCAAAGAGAAGCTTGAAGGAGAACTGTAATAGCAGGTGTTATGCTACAACATTAAAAACAAAGAATGAAGGACTTACGCAGGTTATAGCAAAGACTACATCGGGTTACAATACCATCTTAGCTCAAACACATTCCAAAGAACAACTAATGTAGCCTGAAACACATAAAGAAGGTTTAGCAAATCTACCATCCAAAGAAAAGATGTATTCTATAGCGTTAAGAACAACAGATAAAAATACGCAGGCGCCTTCAACATTTAGAAGCATATACACTAAAGATTGCAGCAATCAAAAAGGTGACAGGCAGAACAATGTGAACGCAACAGGTATGGTAGTAGACAAATCCAACGTAACCAACTCTAGAGAAATCATTTTCTGCGATAGTTTGGATTATGGGAACAACCAAGGCTCAACAGTGCAACAGAAACGGCACAAGAACCCAGGCATAACAGCGTGATCCCAACAGGTATTTCTGCAAAGAACATATCCAGCGTACCCAGCTCTAAAGAAATCATTTTTTTGTGATAATTTCCATTGCAACACTCAGGAACATGAAGGCCTCAACAGCGTAGCAGAAACAGTACAAGAACCCAGGTATGTTGCTAATCCTAAAAGAATCTTATTAAATTCATTAACACTAAGGGAGGCTACAACGCTGACCACTATCACTAAGGAACAGGTATAAGTAAATAAAAGATGCGGGTCAGAAAAGTCCGTGGAAAATAGGGAAAGCATCAACCTTATAACCACAATAACATATCCACCCACCTGTAGAATCAGACACGTAGTGAACCTATCAAACAAGCAAATTGAACAAAAACACCCTCAATCTCCTTGAAAAAGGATTAAAATTTGCCATTTCCCCCATACAATCCCCAAAGAAGACATTCTTTGCAACATAGAGTATGGGATCAGGGACTTACTGGACAACATCAATTAAAATATCGGACAAGATTGTTCCATCATACTAAGAAAATCCCACCCGCCCAAAAGCAACATCTCCAAACAAGAATATTTAGCCCTCAAAACCTTAAACCAAGACCCTGATATTATAGTCCTAAAAACTGATAAAGGTGGTGCAACTGTCATAATGAACACAATTGATTATAATGAAAATATGATAGACCACCTCACCAATAGTGGGTGTTACACTAAATTAAATAACAATCCCCTAAAAAAGATATCCAAAAACGTACACGATGTGATAAAATCAAGTAAAGAACACAATATTAAGAACCTATTAGAAAACAACCCATACACCCCCGAAATCTATGGAGACCTGAAGATACACAAAGAAGGCGTCCCCATAACACCCATTGTTAATACCATCAGAGGTCCAACTTACCAATTGGAAAAACACCTACCTAGGAAGTTAAAACATCTAGTGGGAAACACTAGTTCTTTTGTCAAAGACTCCACCCATTTCATCAATGAGATCAAAGATCTAAACCTAGATGCCAATGATATATTAGTCAGTTTTGATGTTAAATATTTCTATACCAACATTCCCATAAATGAGGCCATTGAAGTGATCCATAAAATCGTAAACTCTGACACAGCCAAATTAATTGAGGTATGTCTCAAATCTACCTTCTTCAGTTTTAGAGATGAAATTTATGAACATACTTGCGGTGTAGCCAGGGGATCCCCTCTATCTCCTATTGTTGCAAATCTATTTATGGAGGATTTTGAAAATAAGGCCATTGAATTTTCCCCATTAAAACCCAAAATTTGGAAAATGGTTGTCGATAACACTTTCATTATTTGGCCTCATGGAAAAGAAAAATTAAAGGATTTCCTACAACACCTAAACAGTCTATCCAATTCCATCCAATTTACCATGGAAATAGAGGAGAACGATAGCCTTCCTTTTCTTGACATCTTAATCAAAAGAAACAAATATGGATCCATATCTCACCAGGTACATCATAAGAAAACCCATACGAAACATTAGCTATAGGCCAACTCTCACCACCATCCATCCCAAAAAATAGGTGTTCTCAACACTCTAGCAACCAGGGTCATTCGTATTTCAGATGAAAATCACTTTGAAGATGAAAAGAACCATCTTATGAATGTATTCATAGAGAATGGATACAAAAAACACCAAGTGATCAAAGCCTTTGAGAATTCTAAGAATCCTAAAAGCAAACAAGCACTAGATGATCATTTAGGCAAGGTACACCTCCATTACATATTAGGCACAACAGATAAAATTGCACACATATTAAAAAAGAACAAAATTAGAACCACTTTCAAACCCATGAACACCATCAGCAGATGCCTGAAATTGATCAAAGATCTTGTTGATCCCAAATGCCATAAACGAGTTTACATGGCTCCGTGTTCCTGTGGAAAAACATACATTGGAGAAACTGTTCGATCTATCCATACTAGAATTCAAGAACATGCCGCCGATATAAAACATAACTGCTCAAAAACCTCAAACCAATCATCACATTTGCATTGAAAACTCTAAGGTGGTAGCCAAAATTGATCATTATCACCATAGAAAACTGAGAGAAGCCATAGAAATAGGTAGAAACCCTAACAACCTCAATCGAGATGAATGATGGAAAATAAGTGACAATTGGATTCCTACTTAACGTCCTAGAACACCCTCTCGTAACCTAACCCTTCCTCCATTAAACTTGACCTCCCTCCTCAACATTCTCCACACTTCACCCCTGTACTAAACACCTACCGTATTAAACAAAGTAGTAACAAACATAATATAATTAATCATAAATAAATAATAAATAATAAATAAAAGTAAGTAAGAATAAATTAAAAATTCATTTTAATATTAATATTGAAATAAATAAAAATCCCATCACATAAATTCTAAAAAAAAAAAAACATATAATTAAATAATAAAAATCTCATCATATAATTAAATATTAAAAATATTAATTTACAGACAAAGAATATCAAATTAAATAATTAAATTATTTTACATTACTGATATTAACATAAAAATTAATAATTAAACACTTCAATTATATAATTAAATATTTCAAACTTAATTTAAATCATTCTATTTTATTAATAGTATATAATTAAATCAAAACCCAAAAATTACAGAAAAAGTTTGGCAAGGTTGGCTTCCATTCCTGTGCATCTCTTAACCCTATTTATTCAAGTCCAATGAGATCTGTCCTACATAATTACTGATATATCCTAATGATGAGGCACGATGGATGGCTCGAAACTTCGATACAAACAATCATGGATGCAAGAAATCTGAAAGAAAACAACACAGAAAACTCACATCCTAATGTAAATATCTGCAAAACATTTAAAATCTCTCCCAACATCACCATGTGACTAGATCTCATCGCATTAGCAAGCTCACATCCTCACTTCATCAAAATTTGTGCTCCATCTATGCACGAAACTCACAACGTACGGAGATATATGACCGCCTAGTCATATGCATATGCATGTGGTATTCTCATGACCACCTCAACTTGTGAGTTGCAGCATGCCTCTGTAGTAACAAGTCTTGACCTTGCAACACAATACCTCATCAAACATTCTTCTGAGTTTTGGATTTTGGCATCTTCTTGGTTCTCTTCTCTTAAACACTCCAAGCAGTCCTTACTCTAGGATGCTACAAATGTCGTCACCTACCTCTACTGTCACCTGCAAATTAAAAATAATCTCTTACCATTTCCTTAATCAACTTGTACCTTATTCTACTACTTCCAGTAAAAAATCTGAACTTTTACTTGTTGCCAAACTATTCAAACTTGCCAAAAAGAATTCTCAAAATCATAGGTTATCTCTTCATACAACCAACTATACCTTCGTGCTTTCCTTTCTTCAATTTCCCCTTCTAATTCAGTCCTTGATTGGAATTTTTTTCTTCATCCTCCTACTTAAATATTCATCTACTTGATCACATGTGTTGATTACACTTAGGATATTCTTTCATGGATGCAACACAGCTCCCTTTGAGACTTTCCTCCAACTGAGTAGTTAACTCTATCTCCACTTCGCCTACAACAAATCCCATTTTCTTTGTTATAGAGACTTCATTTATAACCCTAATATTCCTTATAACTTTGTAGCAATCCTCTCATCATCTCTAGCTATAATTTTATTTCAGTTATTTCTCTATTGTAACACCCCTATTGTTCTTGTTTCTAAATGTTTACTAATTTTAGACATTAAATTATTATTGGACTAAATGGATATGGAAGCCATGATTTGACTTATGTGATGATGAAATATATTATTATTTGATTTAATAAATAAATTTCTTTGAGATACTTCAGAGTAGAGCTCTAGAGGTTAGAAGACTTCTTTCCAGCCTAGAAAATGTTGTTGGTCGTTAAGTCCATATGATGGACCTTCCCTAAAAGTTTCCTAAAATGCCTTGGAGAAAATAATTAAAATAAAGTAAATTAAAATACTCGGAGAGAAAGGTTACGTTAATCACTTGGAGAGAGAATTTAATAAGTGGGGTAGAATAAAGCACCACTGGAGAGAAAGGTGTGCTTTAAACAAAAATAAAAGAATCATTTGAAAAAAAAAAAAAAAACTAAAACAAAAAGGCCTAGGAAAAAGGATAGCATGCCATAAAATACGTTGGCAAGAAATGTATAAAATAAACCACATAGAAATCAAAGAGGGGATTGATTCCCAAATACAAAAATATCTTAGCTCAGGGGGAATTTTTGGAGACATCAGGGGGAACTTTTGGAGACATTTCATGGTTGGGTGAAACATGGTCAATTCCTTAATATTTTCCAAGCAATACCTATGCTTAAGTGTAGTTCTTATTCTCCTTTATCTATTAGTGTTTAAATAGATTCATGATTAGAATGCAAATTGAAGATGGAAGGTATGGAATTAGTTTCACAAGTTATTAGTTTACATGTCTATATCATTTTTTTTTCAAGAAACCTTAATTAATGAGAGATTTGATTTCAGTAACAATATATAATAAATATTGCATGTCTACTACTAATATAGCTCTGCATCCATGCATGTGCTATGGATTAGTAAATTTATACTAATGAACATGTGATTTTTGTAAGTTTTCCACTTAGAAAGAATGTGTGTAGGCATGGAAAGAGTAGTTACAATAGGGTCTGATTATAAATATATTGTCAATAATACATTGTGTATTTACATGTAGACTCAAGGATGAGACAAAGGATATATGCATAATTTAATTTTCCTTATTTATTACATCATAATCAGAAGCTGTATATTATCATCTTCAAAAACTGCAAGGCATGTACTAAGGAAAACATGTCAAATTTTCTATTATAAATTAAAACAAATATTTAAAATTCTAGCAGTCTAGATACATGGAAAAGAACACATTAGTCATTAAGTTGTCATGATAACAATAATTATGGGTTAAAATACAAGAATATCCGAACAAGGTTTTTTGGAATAGTAAAACGATTCTTAAGAGGTGACAAGGGCCACAATATTTAACAAATACAAAACGAAAGAAAGAAAAAAACTATAGCCATCCTTCTACACAAAGGTGAGGGTTTGAAAATGTTTAACCAAGTCCTTCGGGAAGTAATTCATAGCAGGTGGCATTAGGAACATGAAACATATTCTAGCCTTTATTCTTGTGCAAATTCAAAATAAAAAACCCTATAGTGGTAGGTGAATCAGAATACATTAGTACTTGGAAAAGGAGAAAACTTAATTCAACAAGTTACCCTAGATTTTTCTCCCATTTGCAATGAATTACTGGAATGGAATCCCTTCACATCTGCACCTTCTCTACATCCAAGATTGAATATTAGTTAGAACAAGGGAAGTTGTGAGGCAGCAAGTCCCTGCATCAAGTTAAAATAAGCATTTCTTATGCCTTGCATTTGCTGTTTTTAGAGGGGCCGAGGAAACACAGCTCCTGTTTTACCTTGACAACATATTGCTTGCATCTGCCTACTGCTCTTGCTTACTTACGGTAGGGATCGAACAACTCAAGTACACAGTCATGTGCCATACTCACAGTCTTTACTAGAACCTCTGCTTAGTCTAGAAGCTCTAGTCATAGAACCTCTAGTCTTTGCAGCTAGTCAGTGCCAGTTGTCATTGCCGATAGCTAGCAGTCATAGCAAGTCGATCACAGCCAGGAGTAGCCTTAAGGGCATAGCCAAGTAGGTCCTATTTGATGTGGCATCAATGATACACTGATTCTTTAGATTCAAAGAGCGTTGTTATTTCTAATCAGGGCAGTCTGCAGTGCCTCTCCTTTGTGAGCTTGATATGCTAGTTTCGTAATCATCGGCATCCCAGCAGAGACGATAAAAGCATAAAAATGAGAGTTTCAGCACCATGGCAGATCCAAATGCATAGCATCAAGTTAAAATAATCATTTCTTATGACAGATTGTAACATGTGAAGAGTACAAGACAAGCACGACATTATGCCTATGAAGCAGATTATGCCTATAAAGCAGACTGATACTTTTTTCAGAAAGTTTTCATATATATAGAAAAAATGAAACTAGAATACTGGCATCATTTAAGACTAGCACACTTGGAGCTCACTTGTGATATAGCTTTAACTTCAGATTACTGTATTAAAGAACAACTATTATATATATTCCCCTTGTTGCACTCCACATTAGGTGATAGAATGTGTCAATTGTTCAATAATTATCATTATCTCATTGCATAAACAACATAGCCTTCCCCTTAAAGCCTGGATCAAGTTAAATACAGATTACAAAACTCAAAAGTTGGCGTATGCATTTGCAAGTGATCGGTAAACTGAATCTTTCACTAGAGGAAGAAGTTGCGCCTTGACGCAAGCATTGAGAAGCCTTAAAGATTTGCCTGGGGACTCTGTTTTTAAGTATTTGCCAGCTACAGTTAGGAAGAAGCATGCTGCTAAACTCCTATACACAGTCGAAAAAGGGGCACTCATTCCTATTCTCAACCTTGATCAAAGCATTTTCACTCCCCTTTATGTTCAGTACTGCTGTCTCCTGATGCAACTTGTGTTGAGCTGTTTGTATCAAGAACACAAGAATTAATTGGCCAACGCTTTCATGGCATACCTTTATGTTCAGTACTGTTGTTTCCTGATGCAAGTTGTGTTGAGCTGTTTGTATAAAAAACACAAGAATTAATTGGCCAAAGCTTTCGTGGCCCATCAAAGTTCAGGAAATCCATGACTAAGGAGGCAGAGCAAAAGAACTACAACAATATGTGAGCTGTTTGTATCAAGAAGACAAGAATTAATTGGCCAATGCTTTCATGGCATACCTTTATGTTTAGTACTGCTGTCTCCTGATGCAACTTGTGTTGAGCTGTTTGTATCAAAAACACAAGAATTAATTGGGCAAAGCTTTCGTGGCCCATCAAAGTTCAAGAAATCCATGACTAAGGAGGCAGAGCAAAAGAACTAGAACAATATGTAACATATTTTTGAGCTGCAATGCGGACCTCAAGGTGTTGCGTCAACTCATTGCTGAGAAAGTGCCACTCCTGAGATGACATTAAAGTATTGAATATACACAGTTCATTACCTCAAGGTGTTGGTATACTATACAAGTTGCACATTAGTATAGATTCAATGTCATGAGAAGTTTAGGATACATGACTAAAACAGTTGCACATAAATTGTATAAACATGAAGATGTCATTGCAGCGTTGATATGACATTAAAGTATTGAATATACACCGTTCATTACCTCAAGGTGTTGGTATACTATACAAGTTGCACATTAGTATAGATTCAATGTCATGAGAAGTTTAGGATACATGACTAAAACAGTTACACATAAATTGCATAAACATGAAGATGTCATTGAAGCAGAAAGACAATAATGAAGGTTCAAGAAGCTTGAATCAGTTATTTTTCAAGAAGCTTCAATTAGTTAGTTCCTTACCTGGATCGCTTTTGCTCACATATTATTATTAGCACATAAAAATTTATCTATACCCAGGAGCAGGCCCAGTTACGGATCCATTACCTACATAAAATTCAAATCAATTCCAACAATAAATACTCTAAGGGATAATGGAGAACTCGCACTTGCACCAAAAATACTAAATTACCTGAACATGTGAGCACTCTATAAATTTTACGAAATCATCAAGCCTTATAACATCGTCATAAACATAACTCCAAACCTATTGCAAATATTGTAATTTCGATAGGAATACCCACAAGAAGATGAAAATATTGTGGAAACATGTTCTTCAAATCAAAAGACAAAGAATTAAATAAAAGCTGGCCTCACAAAAAATGATGACACTTTAGCCCTAGGATATGGAAATGTGAGAATGAAAAAACTGACATTTTCAAACCTAAAAAGCAGATTTGAACCCTGAGACATGAACTTTAGAAAATGCTTGTTGAACCTCCGCTCCGATAATAATGCTTTAGTGAAGATGATGCCCAGTAAATTGAATTCAGTCTTTCCATTCAAATGAAAAGACATTTGGACACTTATAAACGAATACATCCTGCTGTTGTAGTTGAATCCCAGAGGCTTGCTCATATGCAATGCAAGAACATTACTATGATATTTGGAAGCCTAAAAAGACAATAATGAAGGTTCAAGAAGCTTCAATGAGTTAGTTTTCAAACTTAATTAACATGAATTTATGGAATTTGATGCTAAATTTATAGTGACAGTGTCATGTCACATCACGAAATACAGATTCTAGAAAGCAGTCACCGACCTTCACAAGGTTTAATTTGTTGTTTATTTTCATGAAAAAATCTGAACAATCGCTTGCTGATGTACAAAAGTACGGATATGGCTATGTACAGCCAAGCCTGCATGATATTTGCTGAGTTATCCTTTAATAAATATAATTTGTTGGTAAATTGTTATTTTGATTGAGAAAGTGAAGAGAATCTGTGAACCTATGTACCGTTTTCTTGTACCATTGGTATTTGAGATACATTAAGATGGATTGAATGATAAGCAGAGTGCAAACCTTGAATAAACAAATGGCGAGCATACCAAAAAGCATTGAAGCCGACTAGCTTACGCAAAGGCCACGGAAGTTTGATTACGTTTCTCCTGAAACTGAGTGGCCAGCATGAAGGAGAAGGCCATCAAGGGCACGATAATAAATTCAGTTAAGCCCAACGTGTTGATTAGGGACAGTCTCAGAACTCTACTGTGACCATCAATATAAAAACTAAAGATAATAAACCATAAATTCGTAGTGAGGCAAGCGTAAGGCATGCTGACATTATATATTATGACAGGAAATCATTTTCATGACTTAAGCGCCGATTGAAAAGAATTTGAGGTCTTGGTGTGGAAGACAGAATATAGAGAGCACATCCACTCACATGTCGGGACTCTGCGTTTGAGGTGTATGTGCTCTCCATGATCCTGTCATCAAATTAAGCCTTCAGCTTGGTAAGTATTCCATATCTGAAGTTCCTTACCTGGATCGCTTTTGCTCACATATTATTATCAGCACATAAAAATTTATCTATACCCAGGAGCAGGCCCAGTTACGGATCTATTACCTACATAGGAACAAGTTGGTGTAGCTAGAGCATTAGCAACAAGAGTTTGACGGGTTTAAGCACCACCAATAACACTTGTAGACCGAGCAGCAGTAGAGCTTCCAGTTCCTGATCGAGACCTAGTTCCTGTTCGTATTTGGGCGGATCTAGTGGAGGCAAAGGCAAAGATAGCAACATCTAATCTAAACAAATTAGAGAGCCGGTTGAAGCATGCGTTGCATCCGCTGGAAAGGATTCTGCTAGGCGAGGGCAAAGACAACATAAGTAGACGCAGGGGTGACAGAAGCTATTGCAATTTCTCTAAAGCCACAAGTGGGCACACAACTGTTTGCCAGATTGAGAAAATAGATACGAATCATCTAAACTAAAACAAATTCCATTACAGTGGCATTACAGTGTAGTGTTTGCTTTACAATTTCTTGCTTTCTAGGTCTGATAGCTTTCTTTACGAGTTTTAATCACATAGCTACATGAAGCTGATGACAAAGGAGACATTTGAATAGTCTAGAATTTTAACAGTTTGATGCTACTTACTATTATTGTAGACGATGCAAGACCAAATTGGATGCCTATCAAAGTCGCTGCAAGAACCTCGCAGCTTCTTCCATCTCTAGCTCACAGCGTCTTCCATCTCTAGAGGATGCCACGCCGAACATGAAGCCAGCACATGAAGCCAGCAAAACAATAACATTAATTTGTAAGTAACAAGCAACCAACCAACAAATCCAGCAGAACAACAAGATTTACGAGGTGACTTACAAGCAACCAACCAACGAAGCCAGCGGAACAACAACATTAACCAGGTGACCTACAAGCAACCAACCCACGAAGCGAGTAGAACAACCGCATTTACCAGGTGACGAAGAAGGTGAAACAAACTGAGGCCAGCAAAGGGAGATAAGGTTTAAAACACGGAAGATCACCGCTAGAACTAAGGCAGGCCAGCCAAAAGGGGAAACAAGAAAGGGAGGCCAGCGAAACATGACACCTCCGCATGCATGGACACCTGTAGCGCTTGCATGCACAGCTGCCAATATGCTTAGACCTGCTTGATATATACCAAGGTGTCCGTGGATGCTGAGATAACATTTAATGATGTCCAGTAATGCTAACATTAGTTTAGGTTGCAGGGACTGACAATTTGAAAATATCAGACAAACAAAAATATAACCTATTGTTTTCGCTTCAGATTAGCTTTGGTTTTTGACGTCTAGCTTCGGTTTTTTGGAAAGAGGCCAAATAAGATGAAAAATCAGCATCCCTCTCAAAACTTTGTTTAACTTTGTTTATAGCTCTAATGAGCGGGAATAAAACTTTGGTTATTGCTGATGACCGGGGAATAAAAGCAAGTCAACTAATGCTATATCCTTCGGGACTGATTACTATAATCCATGCCTGGAGAGCAGTGACTAATAAGATTAATAGAAGTTGAAAAATAAATAAATATCAGAAAATTGATCAAAGTGTAGTTATTACCTTATATGGATAACCTCCGTATTGAAACCACTAGTTTCCAATTACAATAGTGCATACGAAAGGATGCATATAAATAAGTATAAGGAATTCCTAAGCACCACTACCAATAAAAATAAGGGGAGGTAAAAGAATTACGCAAAGGCGAAAAGTTAAAGGACCGAGCTTTAAAATTATTAGCCAGGCAATTTGTGAGTGAAATACCTCCTCTCTCGACAAGTGAGGAACAAACGTTCCTGCTCATAACCAAGTTCATGATTAAAAATTCTAGGCATAGATAGAAGAAAAAGGCTGAGGCGCGTTGCAAATTTGCATATTAGTTCCTAGGTCATTAGAACCAAATAAGAAAGTGAAAAGAGCTCGGTTTTATTTGGGGCAATACCATATCACCTGCATTCATATTGTGGATATTTATTGAGTAAAAAATGATATAATATATTGGGAGATATATAAAGGTAAAGGGTTTTCATATTGGCACGTATAAAAAATGGAGCTCAAATTTAATGGAAAAATATAAAAGAGTATAATTTTTTTTATTAAAAAATGGATACTTAAAGTAGGTTTTTTTTTCAATTGGGAAGGTGTATTGGTTTTATATTGGTAGGGAGTTAAATAATGTGACTTTTAAAGGTATTTTCCAATATGTAATCAAATTATGGGTATTGTTTAATATGTCGTGAATGCACTTGATATGTGAGAGGTTCATTAAGTAAAATCCTCATGATTAGAGGTCTTCAATAACCCAAAAAAAATTCTCTCAACGTTAGATCAAAATATTCAACCTAGGTCATTGAGGGTGCATTGGTTCCCAGCCATGTGAAGGACACATCGAAGTAACCTGGCATTCATCCACACTTACACGTATTGTAACCAACCTAAACCATTTTTCCGATATGTAAGAGTGCATACAAAGGAGTCGATGTTTAAAAAACAAAAATGAAGGAAGTTTTAATTCATGTAAGAGCGTGGAAGGGTTTGCAATTAAAAAAGTTTGAAATGATATATTAGAAATAATGTTGGCTGGAACCTTATCAAGTTTTGATATGTAGAATAAGATAATAATATATAATAATAATATTAATATTGCAACATAATAATAAGAATTTTCCAATACGAATATCTAAAGGTAATTATAGGTGTGTGATTACCCAATAGCACATATGTTAGTACATACTCTCACCATGGTCTAAGTGATGAAATAATAAATTACCCAACAAATAAAAGCATGAATCGAAGGTCGAGGGAACTATTTATTTGGCTAACTGATGAATTCCCACTCATTTGAGGATATGATTATTGTTTTCATACAATGGGAACAAAACATTACAAATGGGTTATTTCGATTTTCCAACCATAACTATATGAGGTTATTATGTAAGATTTATGTATCTAAGAAATATAAAAGGAAAAAGATAAGAATGACTCTTACTTCCTCCTAGTTGAATGCTTGACGCATGGAGTGTCGGCATTAGTGTGATGATGTGATGTTGGAGTTCACTGGAAGCATGTCCCTGTATATTATGTATGACATGGGATTTAAGTATAAAAAAATGAATTCATTTTGGGTTCATGACACAGTATAGTATCAGATATGTAGATTGAATGATGAGGCTTATGGGCCAACTTACAGCCGGAAGATATAAACTCACATATGTTAGATTATATCTGGGTGTAAATAGAAGATGAAGGGTCACTTTCTACAATATAATTGTAGGAAGGAGTAAAGGACTTGAAAATTTGACCTACTCAGTAATGGGTTGAAGAAGAGAGATATCAATAATTTTATACTTGCTATTTCGATGTGAGAGATGTATTACTAGGAAGCATTAGGTTTAATTAAATAAAACAAATAATATATGATATAAAATTTATGATTTTTAACTAAATTCAATTTCAATTTTAGTCTTAAAATTAATAATAATAATTAATAATGAATTAATAAGTTTATAATCATATTAGATATTAATTATTAATAATTAAAATTAAAATTTCTTATAATTTTCAATTTAATTCTAATAAATTTAATTTAATTCTAAACATTAATTTAATTTCAAAAACATTAAAATTCTATTTTATCTAAAAATTTAAAAAAATAATGAAAATTAATTAATAGAATAATAAAATTTATTCATAGAATAATAGTAAAAAAACTAAAAATATTTCAAACAACCCATTAACCATGACTTAATTTGGTTAATTATTTAATATGTGTTAATAATAATTAAAACAATTTGGGGTTATTAATTAATAAAATTAAACACTTTACATTACAATTTAATTCCAACAATGTTTTTTTTTTTTTTTGACTTGACACATTACATTTAATTTAAATATTCAACTCAACCCTAATTTATAATTAATAAAAAATAATGACAATTAATTAATAAAATAATGAAATCTATTTTATAATCATTAAATAATAAAGAGCAAAAATTTATTAATAGTCTTTAAAGAAAGCTAGGTATTAAAAACTAAAATTGAAAATTAAATCATTATCTATAGTTTCACTCTCCCTCCATGACAACTTGTTGGTTGCCATTTATTCCCATCATATCCCTCACCTTTATTTATTAACCCTGTTGAGTTCTAGCTTATTCAATCATGAATCTAGCGTGATGATGAACCACACGGGATGGTTCAAAATGTAGATTCTAAAAATATGAATGGGATGACTTCGGAAGATGACACCACACAAAATATAAATAGCAGAAGCCTCAAATCAATAAATAAAACAAACTGCATTAAGAGTTCAATTATATATCCTAAAATACACTTAGTAGGGTGAGATTCAATAGCGAAAGTAAATTGCTAAGAGAGGTAGTAATAGATATAATATTAAGAAGGGGAAAAGGAACGGTAACCAAGAAATATTAAAGGAAAAGAAACGGTGCAAAATGAATTTCTTACGAACTGAAGTATTTATTAGTATATAAGCTAGAAATTGTTTAAGGCTTATTATTGTATACTAATTTATATCATAATAGATTACTCTATATGATGCAAAACAAAAATGTGCATAAAATCATAATTTTTCTTCCAACTACTATATTATACAAAATAGACTATCGGTTGTAACATGTTGTTATCATTATATAAGCCTTGTGTGCCTTACAATCAAGGAACTCAACTGAGAAAGATGATTTATTATATTTTAATATAAGACCTATACAAAGAAATGGTGTTAAAGATAGATTGGTTAGGATAGAGAGAGATGTGGGAAGAAACACAAGAATAATCGATAATAAATACTATACAAAAAAATATGTGAGCTATAAATTGGATTGAATAAAAACCTAGATGTGTAGTTTTATAACTTCAATTTTTTTTTAGCAATATATGTTCAAGTGTTAAAAGTTCATACAAGGATGATACACTAGTAAGTTTCCTACATAATACTGTGTAGTTGAAGTAAGTTGTGACATAAGTTTTGTAGCCAAGACTATTGAACAAGACGCAGAACCTATGTAGAACAACTACCTATTAAATATACTATGACAAGCATAGAGACTGACTTTATCATTCTTTACATGGAGAGGAACTATAAAATATTGAGTAAGGAAAGGAAAAATGCAATATTACAAGAGTAGGAGTAAAATAAATAGTGAAAAATTAGTTTTTACATGCTACCTAAAGTAATTAATAGTCCAGCATATAGAAGAGAAATGTAGTTCCCTAATAGTAACATTAGTAAATTCTAAAGTGTGTAATTTTTTAAGGATAGAATTAAGCATATAGAAGACAAATGTAGTTCCCTAATAGTAACATTAGTAAATTCTAAAATGTGTTGAATTTTTTAAGGATAGAATTAAGCACATACCAGCCAAGTAATGTCCAAAATAAGATAAAACACTAAGTATGCATTTAGAATTGTACGAACGTAAGGTGCATAATTACATGTAATCATGATGTGTACTACTATTTTATTCGAGGAAAAGATATAGTGGAAAGGAAACATGCTATAACATCACATTATAAAAGGCTTGATTAAATATTATAGGCTGATAAGTCAGAGCAAAGTGATACAAGAACCATAAACAAATTGCTCAACTTGAAAAGGAATCTAGAAGAAATCTTCTAGCAAAAATTGGGATGCTATGAATATATATATATATATATATATATATATATATATATATATATATATATATATATATATATATATATATATATATATATATATATTTGTGTGTGTATGTGAAATAATATAAGAATGCATGCACTTAAATTATGAATCGAGAATATCAACAAATTATTGAAAAAGGGTTTTTAACCCTAAGAATGAACAACACCCAATATATCCAAAAAAAAAAGTACAAGATGGGATAAGTGATACAAATATCCACAATACTATACTAAAAAGGGGATTATGAGCTCATATTCTACAAATATGGTTTAGCACAATACAACAGGTATTGAATAGGGAATTTTATTCAACATATTTAATATTAATATTGGCACAAATAAAACATTTCTATTAATAAAATAGATGCTAATAGGATATTAAAGAACAAGTATTCTAAATGTTATACTGTTATGTATGAGAATCTAACTACCATGGATGTCCTGAACATGCTTATTCCATAGGACTCATAGGACTTCTTGACGAACCAGTAATATGCTACCAAGGAAATAGATAAATAATTTTGTGAACTCCTCACTGAAAGAATTAGGAACTAGATCCCTTGTGGACTAAAAAATTTACAAACTTCAAATATGTCAATACCCTCAATAATTGGAACATGTGGTGTGTATGTGAAATACTTAAGAGGAAATTACAATGGCCTTGAAAAGGGAAAAACAATTCTTGATTTAAAACTTCAATGATGGAATGGTTCTCGGATACATACAAAATATAAGATAAAGAAATTGTAACCAAGAGAATTGGTTGAAAAAGGATACCTTAGGAAATTGTGGGCAGTCACATATGTCAAAGACCTATTAAATATGTGATACAAATACATAGGACATAATAGAATATGACCGCAAATTATGGTTGAAGGAAAAGTTAACCACAAAGGTAACAACGTAGCTAGAATAATTGGAGAATATGAAGATGAAAATAATATTAATAATGGCATGTTAACCACCCAAGAAACCAAAAAAACACAAAGGCACTCAAAAATAGTGTAGAAAAGATTTGAAAACCATTAGATATGTGTAGAAATGGATAAGCGTAAAATTGATGAAAGCTAAAATCAAGAGTGGAAACATGTAATTCCCCAAGAGAATCATAATCATCCCTAAAAAGGGAGAATACTTCCTTGATTGGAAATATTCTTAAGAATTAAATGGTCTCCAATTTATATGGAATTAGAGATTAGTACTGTTGTTTCGTTAGAAGCTTCACAAATTAAGATCTTTAGTGAACCAAAAGAGACCATAAAAGTAGTTGATTGGAATGATATCACCTGAAAAAATGAGAATGCTGACAGAATTTCTTGGAGTATCCTTGTAGAGTGGTGAAAAAAAAAATGTTGAATGATGTTGCCATAACTATGAAGGAAAATCCATAAAACTTAATTTTTCCTAGTTGATGTATTGTTTTAATATATATGCACATAGGTGTTAATATGTACTAACATGCTATGTGTTAAAATATCCAATTCTAATAGAAATGAAATTCGAAAATACTCCATGGTTGTGCATAGGTGTATGATGCCCACCAACTTCATAAATAACTTGCAGCGCAGGCCAACATGGGAACACAAGGGAGCTAGCTAAATGAAGGTAGAGGAGAAGGGTAAAAAGGGAAAAGGGTGTTGTAGATATGGGAAATTATATTTTGTTTGACCATGAAAATTGGGTATATCAAGATACCCATTAATAATCTATGTTGGTATTATGAATTTTTTATATTTTGTCTTCATACTTGTGTAGGCATATAGACAGGTATGGAAACTAGTAGAAGAACGCTCACATTGGAATTAACAAATTCCACTTCAAAATGAAATTGACAATAATATAACATTGATAAATGTGGAAGAGATGGTAGTTATGTTACATTAAAATCCACATTTACGTATGACAGACGTGTATTTGATATGATGGTATCAAAATAATAACATAAAATTGAATGTTGTGAGTAGTTATTTAATTATTTTTTCCTCTTGTAGGTGATATGAAGAGAAAAGTGGAAATTCCATATTTTTATTTTCACATGGAATGACGTCCATGTCATTATGAATAGTCATCAATAAATGGAAGAAAGGACATGTATTATTGCGATGTTATAGTGATGTTGCTAACTTTGTTGGATGCAGGTTAAAAAAAGGATGCATGAATGAAAAGGGAAAACATACGTTTAGCATGTATGGAAACATGCTAGAAAATAGCATGGAATGAAGATGAGAGTATGTTTTACTCTGCAATTCAATCATCTCTTAGAAAAAAGTGAAGTGAAATCATTTTGAATACTAAAGAGACTATTGTACAAATCAAAGAAGAAATGCAAGAGGCATTTCCTTTCCATCTTAAGAAAAAAAGTGTTAACTTCATGGGAGGGGGGAATGTAACACCCCTATGGATCTTCTTTATAAACATTTATAAATTTTAGACATTAAATTACTATTCGATTAAATGGTTATGAAAATAATGATGAGACTTATGTGATAATGTAATTTACTATTATTTCAGTGAATAAATAAATTTCTTGGAAGCAACTCGAGGAAGAGCACTAAAGATTAGAAGACTTCTTGCCAGGTTTGAAAAAACTAATTGTGGTTAAGTCCACATTATGGACCTTGTGTTGGGAATAATGCTTAATTTGTTATGTAAATGGTGGACAATTTAGTGAGCAGATTTTGTGTTCTCTGTGCACCAAATTATTAGGGAGGCCAATGCTCAAAACTAGAAGAGTGCTAGAAGATTGGTAGTGTCAGCAGATTTGTTTTAGAGTTAATTGATAAACGTATTAGTAATATTTTTACTATATAATAATGTAGTTAATGGCTTAATAATATATGAGATTTATAGAAGGTTTGTGTGACACAGTGACTGTGTTTTATTTGTTTCATTCTTTTTATGCATTTTTGTTCATAGTTATGTTAGCTTATCAACTAGCTTAAAGAGGGCAATTTCATATTCTACAAGTGGTATCAGAGTAGGTAAAATTGTTTGGGGTTAAATTTTTATTGTTAGAATTTCGCCAAAGTTAATCATGCTGAATTGTAACCATATGCTAGTTCCACAATTTGATGGGATTGATTATGATTATTGGTGCATTAAGATGCTAACATTTTTTATTGGAAAATATTTGTAGGAGATTGTTGAATTAGGTTCTGAGGATCCAGTTGATTGGAATGCCCTTACAGCTAATGAAAGAACAACCAGAAAGGAAGCAAGGAAGAAGAGTGCACAAGCTTTGTTTCACATTCATATAGCTCTTGATAAGATCTCATTTCCAAGAATATCAGGAGAAAAAACTGCCAAAGATGTCTAGGAGACTCTACAAGAAGCTTACCAAGGTAGTGATCAAGTTAAGGTGGTCAAGCTTTAGAAATTGAAGCGAGAGCTCGAGAATTTGAAGATGCAACAAGTTGAAAGTGTGAGTAACTATTGTGTGAGAGTCAAAGATGTGGTAAATAAAATGGCTACACTTGGAGAACTGTAAGTAATGAAATTTTAATTAAAAAAGTATTGAGATCTTTAACACACAGATGGAATCATGTTTCCTAATCATGGAAGAAAGTAAGGATTTGACAAAAGTACAATTTGATTAATTGGTTAGATCTTTGATGTCTCATGAAGAAAGATTGAAGGACACTTTTGAAGGTGTAGAGAAATCGTTTTCCTCTAAATTACGATTTACAAAGAATGAAGATGCAAGTAGTAGTAGTAGCAAAATAAATCAAGGTCAAGGTAAATGGCAAAGAAAACATTATTCAAGAGGTATAGGAAGAGGTGGATCAAGTGGAAGAGGTAGTTTTAGATGAAGAGGTAGAGGTATATTTGATAAGAGAAATGTTCAATGTTACTATTGTAACAGGTATGACCACTTTGAAAAGGAATACAGATTGAAAGAAGGTAAAAATTCTAACTATGCTCAAGAAAGTCATAAGTATCCTCTAGATCATTTATTTTTATCTTATGACAAAGGTGAACATACTAGTAAAGATGTTTGGTACCTAGATTATGGATTCTCTAACCATATGAGAGGGAATGAGAAGTTGTTTCCAGCAATGGATGAAAGTTTCAAATCGAAGATCCACCTTGGTGATGATAAATAATTAGAGGTTGTTGCTAAAGGAGCTATGGAGGTCCAAACAAAAGAAGGTATAAAGAGTATTCATGAAATTTATTATACTCCACAATTGAAGAATAATTTGTTGAGCGTTGGATACCTATGTGAGAAAATTTATAAAGTAGTCTTTGAAAATATGACATGTACTATCTATGATAAGAATAAGGGAAATACGGTGATGATTGTTGTGCCAATGACAAGAAATAGGATGTTTCCCTTGAGGTTTGATGAACATAACAACAATATTGCAAATATGGCTTATGAGGATTCAAGTTGGTTATGGCATCTCAAGTATGGGCATTTCAATTTTCACAGTTTGAAGTTTCTAACCTGACATGCATTACTTTCCCATTTGCCCAAGGTAGAAAAACATAACGATGTTTTTGAATGATGTGCTAAAGGAAAGAATGCAAGGGAAAGGTTTCCAAAGGGCACTACATGGAGGGCTCATCACCCACTTCAGCTTGTTCATTTAGACATATGTTGTCCTATGCAGACTAAAAGTTTAGGTAAGTCATCATATTTCATCACCTTTATTGATGGTTACTAACAAAATTATTGGCTATATTTTTTGAAGGCCAAAACTAAGGCCCTGGATACATTCGAGACGTTCAAAGCCCTCATAGAAAATGAGAAATGGTGCAAGATCAAATGTTTGCGGACTGACCATGGAAAATAATTCTGCTCAAAAGCTTTCTAGAGTTATTGTGATATGAATGGCATGAGGAGGCAACATAATATAGCATACACAACCCAAGAGATGGCATAACAGAAAGAAAGAATCATACTGTGGTTGAAATGGCAAGATGCATGTCACAAACTAAGGGGTTGAGCAATTATTATTGGGGAGATGCAATTGCTACAGCAGTGTACATCCTCAATTGTAGCCCCGCTAGTGCACTGGAAAAGATGACTCCTTATGAAGATTGGTATGGAAAAAGGCCTAATGTTAATCATTTGAAAGTTTATGGTTGCTTGGCTTATGTGCATGTACCTGATGGGAATAAAAAAAAGCTAGATGCAAAGAGTGAGTTATGTATTTTTATTGGGTATAGTGAGACAAGCAAGGCTTATAAATTGTAAAATCCTCTAAATAACAAGCTTATTGTCTCAAGAGATGCAATTTTTTATGAAGGGTGAGTTTAGGGTCATAAAAATGGCCATGTTAAGAAAACAAAGTTCATTTTGAATGATAATATAATTGTTGACAATGATCATGAGCAGTGAGCTAATGTTTCTGTAACTATTGGGTTAACTCCACCAAGCATCCCTTCATCAATTTCTTCAACATCAAGTTGAAGTCCAACTTCTTCTCCAAGTTATACAAGGAAGGTAAGAATATCGAGTGATATTTATGAGAGGAGTGCAAATCAAGCACATGAAGAAAGTCCAATAGGTTAGATAGTCAATTTCGCTTTATTAGCCAAGGTTGATTTTGAACCATCATGTTTTGAAGATGCATGTACTAATGAGGTTTGGATGCAAGCCATGCAAGAAGAGGTGGATTCCATTCAAAGGAATGACACTTGGAAGTTGACAGAGCTTCAACATGACAAGAAAAAGATTGGCAACAAATGGCTATAAGACTAAATTTAACAGTGATGGGAGTGTTGAAAGACACAAAGCAAGATTAGTTGCTAAAGGAATCACATAAAAGTATGGAATTTATTATGAAGGGACATCTGCACAGTAGCAAGATAGGATACCATTAGAATGTTGATTTCATTAGGAGGTCAGACAAAGTGGAGCATACATCATATAGATGTGAAAAGTGCCTTCTTGAATGGGTACTTAGAAGAGGAAGTATATCTAGAGCAGCCACAAGGTATTGAAGTGGAAGGAAAGGAGAATAATATCTACAAGTGTAAGAAGGCTTTGTATGGTCTCAAGAAAGCACCAAGAGCATGGCATGTTAGTATTGATGGATACTTTCATGAAAATGGCTTCCATTGAAGTAAGAGTGATCCTACCCTTTACTACAAACATGAAGGTATTAATATTCTAATCATAAGTTTCTATGTTGATGATCTATTGTATATGGGTAGTAGTTCTAAGATGAACGATAAATTCAAAGTTTCTATGATGAATGATTTTGAGATAAAATATATAGGCATCATGAATTTTTTTTCTAGGAATGGAGGTTAATCAATGTAAGGATGAGATTTTCATTTGTTAGACAAAGTATGCATAGTATATGCTAAATAAATTTTATATGCTCGATTGTAATCCATCTCTTACTCTGGGTGCTCATAGAGAGGTGTTATGTAGAGATGATGGTACTGATTTAGGTGATGAGAAAACTTACAAAAGTATTACGGGGAGCTTGAAATTTCTAACACACACAAGGCCTCATATTACATATTAAGTTTCACTTGTTTCAAGGTATATGAAAAATCCATCTGAAATACATATGAAGCAAACCAAGAGGATTTTAAGGTACGTGAAAGGCATTATAAAGTTTGGTATTCATTACTACACTTCTCAAAAGTTCAATCTTCTTGGATTTAGTGATTCAGATTGGGGAGGTAGTCTTGGTGACCATAAGACCACATCTAGAAATTGTTTCTCTTTTCATTCTAGTTTGATTACATGGATCTCAAAAAACAAAGCATTGTTTCCCTCTCATCCCCAGAAGTGGAGTATGTTGTAGTTACCTCAACAGGAACTTTTTCTCTTTAGCTTATAAAAATTTTGGAAAAAATTGGAGAAAAACAAATTCAGGCTACAGTGATTTATTGTGATAATTTAAGTGCCATCAAGTTAGCAAACAATCGGGTTGATCACATTACGACAAAGCATTTTGAAATGAAATATCACTTCATTCGAGCTTTGGTGGAGAAGAAGGATATTGAATTGAAGCATATAAATACTCAACATCATCTAGTAGATATGTTCACCAAAGCAGTTGCAAAAGATCAAGTTTTTGCACTATGAGATAAGATAGTAAATCATCATTAACAATTAGGGGGGGTGTTGGGAATAATGCTTAATTTGTTATGTAAATTGCTCACAATTTAGTAAGCAGATTTTGTGTTCTCTCTGTAGCAAATTATTAGGGAGATTGCTCAAAATTAGAAGAGTGCTAGAAGATTGGTAGTGTAAGTAGATTTGTTTCAGAGTTAATTGATAATCATATTACTAATAAATTTACTATATAAGAATATAGTTAATGCTTTAATAATATATGATATATATAGCAGGTTTGTGTGACATAGTAAGTGTGTTTTATTTGTTTCATTTTTTGTTATGATTTTTTCTTCATGGTTATGTTGGCTAATTAGTTGGCTTAAAGAGGGCCATTTCATATTCTACAGCTTCCCTAAAAGTTTCCTTAAAATCCTTGGAGAAAATAATTAAAAGAAAGTAAATTAGCATAATGGGAGAGAAATATTATGCTAATCACTTAGATAGAGAGAGTTGTGAACTAGTGTGGAATAAAGCACTGTGGGACTCAATGACATGTTTAAAAAAAAAAATGAAAAAAAACGAAAAAGAGGCCTAGGCAAAGTGTGGCAGACCTTAAAGCAGGAGGCGAACTGTGAGAGACATTTCACGGTTGGGTGAAATATCTCAATTCCTGAATATTTTCCAAGAAGTAACTACAATTAAGTGTAGTTCATGTTCTCCTTTACCTATTCATGTTGAAATAGAATAACGATTAGAATGAAAATTGAAGATGGGAGGTATGGAATCAGTTTCAAAAGTTATTAGTTTTGGAAATAATACTGATAGGGGGGTGAATCAGTATTATCAACTCAATAATTTTTTTCTCAAACAAATTTATATACGCTACTTCAGTGAAGTGAACTAGCGTGTACATGTAACTGTTCTTAAAGAAACCAGCGTATATGCAGAGAACATGTGATTTAGATAGTTTATCATGTGTTGTGCTTAAACCAGTATATTAGAGATTTATTAGACAACGGATTAAAAGAAGAATAAATCATCACACATAAGCAACACACATGAACACCAAGATTTAAGGTGGAATCCCAAGGTGGGTAAGAACCACCTGTTGTTATCGTCTCTTTCTTCTTTTAATAATAAGAAAATATTTTTACAATCTTATACTAGTTCAGACTCATACCAATATGTAGGCTTCTACCTGAAAAAGGTTACAACCTTCTCTTGCTTTCCAACTTCTACTGGAAGGGAGCTACAACCCCCTACCTCCTGTACTAGCCAATTTGTTTACCATGGATCACGTTTTATGAATTTTCAAACTAGATACTCCTAGATCACAACACCACAAGTTGAACACCACATTTCGTCAAATTTTCACACTGGACCCATCAAAGCCTTTTAAACTTAAACTGTGTTAACCAATATTTAGTTAATCTAAACATACAGATCACTGACACCAGAACACTGTGCTAAACCTAGAACCTTGCATCATCATCCACAACCAGCTGTAACCTAAAAAATAATGCATTAGAGTGTATACGCTACTTGGTTGAACCCAACCTGCATGTATATGTAACTTCCTTTAACCCAAGATGTGTATATCTCTAAAGATACTGAATCATAAACTTATGAACCACAGACTGTACCAATCAGTGACATTCTGAAAATCTATTGTCATATTACATATTTCAAAACAGATAGCAACAAGGATCGCCCTTCCTTCTCAATCAATCAATCAAGCAGACTCAATTTCTTTATACAACACTTCTATGTTCATATCTAAGAAGACTTCATTGACAGACAACAGTAAAACAACAGAATTTGATCAAACAGATCAGTCAGATCTGAAAAGAAGCTTTTCTTTTGTATACGCTACTTGAAAGAGTCGAAGCTGTGTGTACATGCCCTTTGACCGAGATGAACTTGCATATAAATCTGGAAATTCTGACTCAGAACTTTGCTGCAATTCCAGACTTCAGACAAACCTAGATCGTGATAGAGCAAAACATCAGATCTGGTCTCAACCAATATCAGATCATTCAAGAATAAGTCATTTCAAGTTTCATGATTCCTGATCCAATGTGGAACTCAAGGTGCACATGAATATTTCACATCCAATCCCAAACATAACCCTGCAACATAATATATACTTCAGATAGAAGTATTCCTTAGGATCTCATTGCTTGCACACCTTGGCTTAATGATCTTCTACTCCTTGTATACTCTTAGGCCTTTCTTAATACCTTGGACCAAAACCACTTAGGACCAATACCTTGGACACAATTTGTAGGGTCAATACCTTGGACCAAATTCCTCAGACCAACTACCTTACACCAAAATACCTTGGATCAAATACCTTAGACTAAAAACATCGTTTTCCAACATGTACGAGCTTTTCCTTCTGTGAAAGTGTGTGTATACGTTATACACTACTTTTGTTCTGTTAGACTGCGTGTATATGTACCTTGGACAAAGTGAACCAGCATATACCTCTCTTTCTTCATTCTTTGGAGCCTGATTTGTAATCCTTTGCTGTCGACCTGCCCCGTTGTGAACTTTCATCTGAGTGAGTTTCCATCAAGGACAACACCTGTATCATAATTCTAACAATCTCCCCCTTTGGACTTGATGGCAACAACAACACCAAGACACTATCCCCTTTGGACATCAAGGGCAAAGTGCAGACAAAGATATTCTCTCCCCTATGTTGTTCATGCTCCCCCTGAGTACATGCTGATTATCTAATTGAGCTCCCCTTTGTACATGTTGAGATGCACTAAAACCATCCATGCTCCCCCTAAGCACAAGTAGAGTCTACAAAAATATTCTCTAAAATAATAACATGACTCTGTAACTCAACTATGTGAGTATGACCTTCCTATCACCAATGACTCATACATACATCCATCTCCCAACTAAGAGGGGATATACAAAATTTAACTCATCTACCCAACCAAGTGGGCATATACCAATTGTTTATACATGACAGAAATATAATTACATCATCCATCCCATGCAAATTGGAGATACAAATTACATTATTTGTCCAATAGGACTCATTCAAATGTCTGAGAAGACATATCACACCCTAGACTTTTACATGACTTAAGAAACAAAAGGTATAAATATCTGAAGCCATAGCTGGTGTCAACAACCATAATGCTAACAATGCAGAATGTGAGTGAAGGCTAATGTTCCCCTTGAACCTATGCTACATGTGCATTATTAACAAGTCTATGATCAAGGCATCTTTGTGAGTTAGATAAAAATTAATGAACAGGGCATATCAATAGACTGTAATCATTAACATCAAACAAAGCACCCATATCAGAGCCTGCCCCACTATTTTTCTTGTTTGAAAAACATATACGCTCCTTGACCCACAGAAACTCATGTGTTTATATGCGACTATACTTCATGAAACACGTGTATAATAACCTTTCTCTGAATAAATAGATTTAACAGCAGGATGATGGAGCAACTTCTTCCAAATTTGTCTGAGATATTCAAATATTTCTCTGGGTAGTGGTTTAGTGAATATATCAGCATTATGTTCCTTGGAGGGAACATACTCAAATTTGAAATTTTGTTCAAGCACTTTTTCATGTAGAAAATGTTATTTGATGGGTATGTGCTTGGTCTTGCAGTGCATGATTGGATTCTTTGAAATACTGATGGCACTTTTATTATCATATAGAATGGAGATGGGTAGAGCACATGTGATCTGAATTTCTTGCAAGGTTTGCATCATCTAAAGTAGTTGTGTACAGCAAGATGTAGCAGCCACATATTTTGCTTGCGCTATAGATAAATCAATTGAACTTTGTTTCTTTCTGAATCAAGACACTAACCTGGAACCCATATAGAATGCACCACCACTAGTGCTTTTTCTGTCATCAACACTTCCTGCCCAATCTGCATCTGTATATGCATGAAGACTAAGATGTGCATCTCTAGGATACCATAAACCAATGTTCTGAGTTCCTTGAAGATATTTGAATTTTTTTTTGACTGCCTGAAGGTGTGATTCCTTTGGATTTTCTTGGAATCTTCCAACTATTCCTACTACATGCATGGTGTTAGGTCGAGTACCTGTTAGATAAAGTAGATGACCAATCATGGATCTATAAGTTGGTTGATGTACTGATATTGATTCAGCATTTGAGATGAGACTGCATTCTATTACCATTGGGGTACATACAGGTTTAGAAACTTCCATTTTGTACCTTTTCAAGATATATTTGAGATATTTGGTTTGTGAAAGAAAAATACCATCTTTATTTTGTTGAACTTGTAGACCAAGAAAATAGGTAAGTTCACCAAGTAGGGACATCTAAAATTGTTGCTACATTACTGAAGCAAAACTCTGACTCATGGATTCGTCATTGCTACCAAAAATGATATCATCAACATAAAAAATAATAATTAGCAATTTATTAGTTTCAATCCTTTTATATAGATTGCAATCTGTTGAACCTTTTGTAAACCTTGTCGGTGTAGATATTTGTTAAGGCAGTAATACCAGGCCCTTGGAGCCTGCTTCAGACCATAGAGGGCCTTTTTGAGTCTGCATACAAGTTTTTCATCATTTCCAAGAATGAATCCTTTTGGTTGTTCAATATAAATTTGTTCTTCTAAATCTCCATTCATGAAGGCTGATTTTACATCCATTTGGTAAACTTTGAATTTATGAAAGCTAGAAAGAGCAAGAAACATCCTTATGGCTTCAAGTTTGAAAACAAGTGCAAAAGTTTCTTCAAAATCTATACCTTCTTGTTGAGCATACCCTTTACAAACAGGTCCAGCCTTGTTTCTAATGACTTCTCCATTTTCATTCAACTTGTTTTTGAATATCCTTTTAGTTCTTATAATATTTTTATCATGAAGTCTAGGAACTAATTCCCAAGTATCATTTTTTTCAATTTTCTCAAGTTCTTCATCCATGGCCTTGAACCAACATTCATCCTTGCATGCTTCTTTTACATTTTGAGGTTCAGTGGAGGATAGTAATGCTAAATAGCTTGAGGTCCCTGTAATAGTTCTTCTTGTCTGTACACCTACCTCTTTTTCCTCTAAAATTTGAGTTTCTGGATGATTTTTCTGAACATACCTGGACAAAGTCTTTTCTTCTACCATTATCTCTTCTTCTGGTGCTTCATTGGTTCTTCTTCAATATGACTTTGATTTGATGTGGGAAAATAATCCCTATCTTCTTGATTGTCATAATCTTCTGTTGATTTTATTTCTTTTGAATTTTTTCATGCTTCCTCAACTACAACATCAATGCTTTGAACATTTTTTCCATGTCTTTTATTATAACATTTATATCCTTTACTTCTGGAAGAATAACCAAGAAGAATACCTTCATCTGCTATGGGTTCAAACCTAAAAAAAATTCATCAATCCTTTTGATGTAACATTTGCTTCCAAAAACATTAAAGTATTTTACAATAGGAGTCTTAGCATACCAAATTTCATGTGGAGTTTGAGTGCTGTTTACCCGAAAATTTGCTTGGTTGAGAATAGTTATGGTAGCGAATGTAGCTTCATCCTAGAAGGTTGCAGGTGTTCCAGATTCATCTAGCATATCTCGATCCATTTTTTGAACTATTATGTTCATTCTTTCTACCACACCATTTTTCGGAGGAGTCTTTGTACTGGAGAATTGCCTTTTTATTCCATGTTGTTCACAAAAGTCAAAAAATCCATCTGAGGTAAATTCCCCTCCTCGATTAGATCTGAGGCATTTGATTTTTCAATCTGCTTCATTTTCAACCAAAGCTTTGAAGGCTTGGAACTTTTCAAAAGATTCATATTTATTCTTTAGAAGACCTATCCAACATATTCTGGAAAAATCATCAATGAACAAAATAAAGTATTCTTCTCCACAAGGTGAATTTTTCCTTAATGGGCCATATAAATCAGTATGGACAAGTTTAAGAGCCTCACTAGCTGACCCTCCTTTTTCCATGAAGTGAACTTTGGTTTGCTTGCCGATTTGACATGGTTTTCATATTGTATTTTTTGTGATGTTGATATCTGGAAGATCATGAACAACCTTGAATCTGCATGCTTTTCTTATTTATGAAAAGCGTACATGTCCCAATCTTCTATGCCATAGCCAATTTTCATCAGTTTTGCTTAGATAACATTGTTGTTGTCCTCCCTTGAGTATGTATAAGTTGTTTGGAGTTCTTGTACCTTTGATCACGGTCTCTCTTATATCAAGCTCATGAACAACAGATTCGTTTGATCAAAACACCACTTCATTTCCTTGATCGCACATTTGACTGACACTCAATAGGTTATGCTTTAAACCGTCTACATACATAACATTTATAGCTTTAACCTTTTCTTTCATGAAAACAGAGCCTTTAGCTTTTATGATAGTAGGGGCGTCATTTCCAAATGAGACATTCTTTTCCTTTTCTAAGGGATTATATGAGTGAAGTTTTTCTTTGTCACCTATCATGTGTTTTGAGCATCCACTGTTGATGTACCATTGATTTCCTTATCCTTATGTATAGAAGGTTATAACACATATTTTTGTTTGAGATTCTTTCCTTCTCCATATATTGGGATTTAATGGAGTTTTCTCCTTTTGAGATGTTTGCTGAAATTTTCTCCTGCATTCAGATTCTTCATGACCAGAGTTGTTACAGATTGAGCATTCTATTTCATTTTCAAGAAGAGGAAAGTTATTATAGGAACTTTTCTTGATCCCTTTTACATTCCTTCGATTTCATTCTTCTCTAGTCATGATGGTTTTGTAAGCAACACATTGAGCATCTTTGTGTCCAAAATTATGACATGAAAAACATTTCCCATTAAACAAGTTCCTGTGACTATCAAATCTATTGACCTAGTGATTGTAGTTTCTATTGATATTCATCTTTGGAGAAAATTGAGTATGATTTACCTGAGGTCGGTTGTGGCTTCTATTCATCCTTGGAGTAAGTTGAGTCTAATTTACCTGGTGATCTACTTTATGCCTTTTTTTATGATTGTCATATTGTTCACTGTTCTTTGCTACATCAAGATAGGTTTTGGTGGAAGTTGATGGCTTCTACGATTGAGATGCTTCTTCAGTATATCCAAGACTTGTCTTTATTAGAGGAGAATGTTGAACTTTGATAATTTCATTTAAATTTTTTGATCCCTTAACAAATCTAAGATTAAGAGAATTCGTTTTCTCAAGGTCCTTTCATAGACCCACAATTTCACATTCTAGTTTTACATTGTGTTTTTACTTTTCAAAAAGTTGGTATGTCAAGGTATCTATAATCATATTCTTTTCTTCTAAAGAGATTTTGAGTTTAGATATTTCTTCATGAAGGTCTTCCTCTTCTAAAGCATCCCAAAAATTATCATCGTCATAAGCCATGAGAAGTCTGTAATCTTGTCAAGTTTCATCTTCATCACTATTAGATAAACAATCACTATCTTCATGAGTATCATAACTCCTTTTATTCAAAACTTGTTTACTATTCCCTTTTGCATATTCCTTTCCTTTTTCAAATTTATCTTTACGAGGAAATATGGCATTCTAATGACCGACTCTGCCCCAAGAAATGAATTTGAAGGGTAACTTATCTCTAAACCTTCCAAAACCCCGTTGAAGCTTTTTGATAAAGTTTACCTCATCTTCTTCTTATGAAATATGTCCTGATTCATTGTGTTCTTCCTTTCCTTTTTATGAAGCTTTGAATGAGGCTTCTCTCATATCTAACGGTCCTCCTTTTCTCATCTCAAAGGAAGTTAAGATTATGTGAAGCTGTGTCATAGTGATATTCTACAGATCTTGTTTTTCTTCTATGGCAGACACTTTGGATTCAAATTTAGCAGACAAGGATCTCAAAACTTTCTCAACTGAGGTAACTTCCTTAATTTCTTCACTAAGACTCTTCATACAATTGACAACCTGATCTATATGTAGGAAGTACTTAGCTATACTTTCATCACTATGCATCTTAAGAGTTTCATATTGAATTCTGAGAGTTTGAAGCTTATCATGTTTTACCTGAGAGTCTCCTTCGTAGCTTAGAATGATTTTCTCCCATATTCCTTTGGCTGATTTGAGCTGCATGAATTTCAAAAACTCTCATTGGGAAACACTTCCCCATAAAGTATTGACAACTTTGGAATTGGTTTCATATTTATTTTTACCTGTCGTATCTATAGGAATTGTTGCTGGAAATGTATATCCTCCTTCCACAATTTCCGAGACATTCGTTCCAAGTGATTTTAGATAGGTTGTGTTTCTTATTTTCCAATAAACAATGTTGCTCCCATCGAAGATTGGTAGTCTAATGGATCCCATGCTTTCTTGCTTATTCATGTTGATAGATCTCCCTTCAAGTGATCAAGCCTCTTCTAAAGGATCTGCTCTGATACCAATTACCAGTAATAATACTAAGAGGGGGGTGAATCAGTATTATCTAATCAATAATTTTATTTCCCAAATAGATTTATATACGCTACATCAGTGAAGTGAATGAGCTTGTACGCGTGATTGTGCTTACAGAAACTAGTGTATATGCAGAGAACTTTTGATTTAGATAGTTTACCATGTGTTGAGCTTAAACTAGTATATCAGAGATTTATTAGACAGTGCAGTAAAAGCAGAATAAAGCATCACACATAAGCAACACACATGAATACCAATATTTAAGGTGGAAACCCAATGTGGGTAAAAACGACCTGTTGCTGTCGTCTTTGCCTTCTTTTAATAAAAAGAAAATATGTTTACAATCTTGTACTAGTGCAGACTCATACAAGTACGTAGGCTTCTACCTGCAGAAGGTTATAACCTTCTCTCCTTTTCCAGCTTCTACTAGAAGGGAGCTACAACCCCTTTACTCTTGTACTAGCTAATTTGTTTACTAGGGACCACATTTCATGAATTTTCAAACTTGATACTCCTGGATCACAACACCACAACTAAAGGCCATGGTTCATCAAATTGTCACACTGGACCAATCAAAGCGTTTTAAACTTAAACTGCATCAACCAATATTCAGTTAATCCGAACAATCAGATCACTGAAACCAGAACACTGTGCTGAACCCAGAACCTTGCATCATCATCTAAAACCATCTGTAACCTAAAAATTCATCCATTAGAGTGTATACGCTACTTGGTTGAACCCACCGTGCATGTATATGCTACTTCCTTTAACCCAACCTACGTATATATCTAAAGATAATGAATCATAAACTTTTGAACCACAGATTGTACCAATCAGTGACATTCTAAAGATCTATTGTCATATTACATATTTCAAAATAGATAGCAACAAGGATCACCCTTCCTTCTCAATCAGTCAATCAATCAGAGTCAATTTCCTTATACAACAATTCTACGTTCAAATCTAAGAAGACTTGATTGGTAGACAATAGTAAAACAATAGAATTTGATCAGATAGATTAGTTAGACCTGAAAATAAGCTTCACTTTTGTATATGCTACTTGAAAGAGTCGAACCTTCGTGTACACGCCCTTTGTCCGAGACAAACATGTGTACAGATCTGAAAATTTTGAATCAAAACTTTGTTGTAATTCCATACTTCAAACAAACGCAGATCATGATAGATAACAAATAGAACAGGTGCAAAACATAAGATCTACTCTCAACCAATATCATATCATTCAAGAATAAGTCATTTCAAATTTCATGATTCTTGATCCAATGTGGAACTCAAGGTTCACATGAATATTTCAAATCTAGTCCCAAACATAACCCTACAACATAATATATACTTCAGATAGAAGTATTCCTCGAAATCTCATTTCTTGCACACCCTGGCCTAATGATCTTCTCCTCCTTATATACTCTTAGGCCTTTCTCGATACCTTGGACCAAAACCACTTATGACCAATACCTTGGACCCAATACCTTGGACCAAATGCCTCCGACCAATTACCTTGGACCAAAATACCTTGGATCAAATACCTTGAACCAAAAGCTTGGTTTTCCAACATGTACGCACTTTTCCTCCTATGAAAGTGCACGTATATGTTATACACTACTTTTTTTCTGTTAAACCACGTGTATACATGCATTGCACAAAGTGAACCAGTGTATACCTCTCTTTCTTTACTCTTTGGAGTTTGATCTGTAATTCATTGTTGTTGAACTGCTACACTGTGAACTTTCATCTAAGTGAGTTTCCATCAAGGACAACACTTGTATCATAATTCGAACAATTAGTTATTAGTTTACATGCATGTACCATATTTTTTCAAGCAACCTCAATTAATGAGAGATTTGATTGTAGTAATAATACATAATAAATATTGCATGTCTACCACTAGTATATCTATGCATCAATGCATGTGATATGGGTTAGTAAGTTTATTTCATTAGTAAATTCAATGAATTTGTGATTTTTGTATGTTTAATGTGAGTAAAATATGTAAATTAAAGTAACTAACTCATATTATGAAGAATATATACATGCACTCAAAGAGTAGTTACATTAGTATTTATTATAAATAGAGTTGTAATAAGATATTATGATTTACATGTAGACTAGAGGACGAGACAAAGGAGATATGGGTAATTTAATTTTATATTATTTATTATATCATAATTAGAATTTGTAAATTCTCAACTGTGTTAGAGTACAAATTGAATGAATGCTGCTAGACAATTTATTCTAAAAAAGGAATGAGTACAATTTAATAGATATATTATAATTATGTTATATTATATAGTTGTTGACTTGGAGATGTATGTTCCAAAATATTTGAGTCTACAATTGGAAATTATGTTAGAAAATGCAAACATATTATCTATGTGATACTCGTCTACATTGGGACAACATTACAAAAGTAATTGTAAAATTTAAAGCATAATATAGATAGAAATGAATTTTATTAAATTCCCGAAAACATGAAATTGGATGGATTAAAATCATACAATCTCACAAAAGAGCTATGAATTAAAAGCGCAATATTTTGAAGACTCATTTACGAGAACTTGAATAAATTAAGATAATATATAGTAAAGTCCAAGAAATATGAATTCGTTAAACTTCTTAAAAATAAATTAATAGTGTTTATGTGTCTATCAAATGAAGTTATCATGTATATGGAGTATATCAAACATACAAAGAACCACAAAGATGCGAATACGAGAAAGGAAATGGGATGGTAGTTATTATAGTGTGTAAGATATCCATAATGTAAATTTGATATGTAAATATACATATATAATTGGAAATATAGTCATTGTAAATAAATTACATGAAGTATAATGAATAATGATAGAAATTCCCAATAATTCCCTCTCATGAAAGGTATTAAAAAGAACACACTGCAAGCAAAGTAATTACTACCAGAAGCTACAACAACTTTATGTAGTCGATAACTATTTTAAACAAGGGAAGATGCGAGGCAGCATGTCCCTGCATCAAGTTCAGTCTGAGAGTTGGTTTACATCTTCATGCATTGGTTTACTTGAAACATGTTCATGGCAGGCAGGAGGACTTTAGGTATTTTCCAATTTGATCCAACTGCCTTTAAATTCGGTTGATAGAACAGAAGAACATAAATATGGATAGAAACAGAGCAGCATGAATAGAGGCAGAGCAGGTGGCAGCGCAACTTGTAGCTCTTGTTTATCAATAGCTGCTTGCGATGGGAGGCATTGTATTCCTATGGCTCTGAACAAAATAAATGCTAACAATTAAAACATTAGACCTATCAAGCAAACAACAGCAAGTTACTGGATATACTGAGATGCAAGTTTCAAGCTTGAAAATCTAGTGCTCAAAATAATGAAACACATTAGTGAACTAGAAGAAGAATTTTGAATGATCAATAGCTTATACATATAAATTCATGGATTGGTTTACTTGAAACATGTTCATGGAAGGTTAGGGTGGCAACACAATCAACTCATAGACCAATACAATCCATAAGGTCTCTGCAGAATATAAATCCATGGCTAGCAAGCTTGAAGGGAGAATCCACTACCTTGAAATTCATTTGAAACAGCAGCAAGTTAGTGGATATAAGTAATGCAAGTTTCAAGCTTGAAAATCTAGTGCTGAAAAACTAGGTGGTGTTCCTAGAGATCACGAGGGATTGATCTCCACAGATTAGAAGGCATTTATGGGTTGATAGAACAGAAGAACATAAATATGAACAAAAACAGAGCAGCATGAATAGAAACAAAACAGGTGGCAGCGCAACTTCTATCTCTTGGTCTGGTGTATGAGTTATGCTTTATCAATAGCTGCTTCAGATGGGAGGCACTGTATTCCTATGGCTCTGAACAAAATAAGTGCTAAAAATTAAAACATTAGACCTATCAAGTAGCCATGGCTAGCAAGCTTGAAGGGACAACCATAACATTTAAAGTATCCACTGCCTTGAAATTCATTTGAAACAACAGCAAGTTAGTGGATATACTGAGATGCAAGTTTCAAGCTTGAAAATCTAGTGCTCAGAATAATGAAACACATTAGTGAACCAAAATAAGAATTTACATGGCCATATTCAGAGAATGAATGATCAATAGCTTATACATATAAATATATTTGACCATCTGTTTTGAAATATCAACACTGAGAAGGCTAACTTGACACCCGCTAAATATATATTCATCTCAAACTTTCCAACTCTGCTAGCATATAAGTCAAAGAATCTTATTGTTATATAACCTCTCAGGTTAGACACAAACATAAAATAGACCCCATACAAAATAAATGCTAACAATTAAGACATTAGACCTATCAAGCACACTGATACTCTTTTCAGAAAGTTTTCATATATATAGAAAACTGTCTCAAACAATTGATAACAACAAAGCTTCTTGCAATGACAACTCTAAATGACTTACAGTGAATCTCCAAGTATGAGATTTATCCTTATGCAATATGGAGAAAAACAGGTGCAGACCAATAAACTGCAACTACTGCCAAACAAAACTGGAAACTTGCATAAGATACTTTCCCTGAAAGGAATACTGGCATCAATGATACATTTATCAGTCCTGAGTTTAGATTCAATGATCTTAAAATCGTCTTATGTGACATTTTCACTCTCAAGCTTTGGCTTCATCCGAACACCGGCTTCCACTGGAGCCCTGCTATTTCCAATCAGGGCAGTCTACAATGCCTCTCCTTTGTCAACCTGATATTCTAGTTTTGTAATCATTGACATCTCCCTGCGCCTGATTAACCAGTAACCCAAAAATCCCATTCGTGCAACGCATTCTTTTTAGAAATCAGAGCACTTACTAATCCATACAAGCAGTGACGTGTATTTGGATTGAAACCAGGGTGGTTTCTTTGGAGAAGAATATAGGACATGACTTTGTGTTCCACCTCACCAGGAACGTTTGCATCAGGGTAGACACTCAAGAAAACCTCCTTTCTAGGTGATTGCAAATTTTTGTATAGACCTGTAACAGAGAAGGAAGATGAGAACTAAGAAAATGCGTAAAAAAATAGGCCTCAGATTTAGAATTTTGACAATCTCTCCTCAAAGTGTTCCAGCATCTTAACCTGCAACACTTGCCAAACAACCTATTAGGAAAATCTATAGCCAAAAGAGAAACAAGTTTGCAAGAGGAAAAGATTTTTATGGAGGACACTTACCTGGAATGGCAGAGATCTTCTCAGAAAATCCATCCGTAGCAAGAATATCCATAACAGAGGGCTGTAGGGTGAGACAAGTCATTGGGTTAGTGGAGAAATCACACCAGTCCAAATCTACATACAAATCGACATTAGACATGGGCATAGGTTTACTCACAGGCGAAAAACTCCACATAGGGGCCGAAGTCGAACCTCCACTGTCCGATGTACAAAACCAAGGAGAGCCATTGATGTGCCACGTTCAACCACGCATCAAAATTAACTCTGTGGGCTTTTCTACACATTCTCAACCACAACATTATCGTAAATTGAAAACGTTGTTTTAATAATAATGTATAAATGAAGAATTAAACAAAATTAACTTTCCTGCTACCTCCTTTTTAATGATTTTTGCTTTCGGTTGCAGAATCCCAGAAATCTCGACACAAATAAAGTAGACTCCCGCTGGCCGAAGAAACCATGTGGTCAGTGAAAGAAAATGAAACATGGCATGCCCATAAAAAACGAAACCTGTAAACATGCGTAAGGAAAATGAAACATGTCACATGAAAATGAAACTTGTCTTCATGTCTCTGAAGAAGACCAGCACGTGGTAAGAGAAAATAAAAATCCTAAAAACACCAGCTCATGAAAATCGCAACAACAACGGTTGTTTAAGCTTGCCTGCCCTGCGTTTTTGCGTCTGGATATTCAGGATCTGCCCTTCCTTGTACTGGTGCTACTCCATCTGCTACTCGTGCATCTCAGGCTCCATATCGAAGGGATCCTACTCCTGCATCTAATCTTTGTCCTGGTAGAGGTAGTAGCTTCATGCCCTGGATACTCCCCTTTATGGACTGGTAGTCTTACCCTGTATACTGTTCAACAATATAAGCTGAAGTTCTGGATATCTGCCTAAGGATGCGCAACCGCAGCAAAGGCAACAGCAGAGATAGCCTCACTAGCAACAAAGACAGAAAAAACAGCACCGTCAGAGGCCTGCACAACAAGAACCCCCGAGGAATCGTGGCTAGCAGAGGCAAGCTCACTGACAGACAAAAACAACACCGTCAGAGGGCTGCACAACAAGAACACCCGAGGAATCGTGGCGCTCTGTCGCCAAGGGTGCTCGAATCCATCATTCGAGGGGCAGCGAAAGATATAGTATTAAATTTTTTGATGCCAAAATGCACAGCATCCACAGTTGAGTAGCTCAGTCGACTCAACTCCTGCTATTACTCTCTAAACCTCTCGTTGGAACACTGTCTTTAGAGTCAGACGAAGTTGGAGAAGCATGTCAAGCTAAACAAAACAAGAGTGGAAACGGTGGCGATGGCCTGGCTTTCATTGTAACAAATGAGAAACATGATTTCCCTGAGAATAGTTATGGGCAGTACTTGGGACTGTTCAACTCTACTGAATGGGGATGCTATGAATGGGGATTCAAATAACATATTGGTGTCAACTCTACCATGAATAGGGATTCGAATCACAGATTGGTTGCAGTGGAGAAGCCAGATCCACCACCGGCAGTAAACGTTTTCGAAGAGGTGAGGCTAGCTTCCACCGCCTTGCTTTTGTATCCATAGCTAGTAACCATTTCAGTTTTATCTCACCTTGTTCATTGTAGGTTCATTGTATCTCACTGCAGAAACACAGCCGACTCTGTCCACAGCAACATCGGCCCATATCAGAAGCACATAACAAGAATGAAGAAGAGGAAAAGGCAGCAGTAAGAACAGCCCATAGCAGAAGCACATAATAAGAATGAAGAAGAGGTGACGGGCAGAAGCACATAATAAGAATGAAGAAGAGGTGACTGTAGTATGCTACAGAAGCCACAACAATTCGGTATCCACAGCAATTCGGTATCCATAGCTGTTGCACAACAATTCAGTATCCATAGTTGTTGCAGAAAACGATTGATCCCGGCGATGAATAAGTTGATCAGGTTGGTTCTGTCGTTGATGAAGTTTCCACCGACATCCTTTCCAGGTCGAGAGCTCAAAGGTGCAAAGGCAGGAGCCATACCGACCATTTGTTCGAAAGATGCAGTCCCCTCAGCATCTCTTCTAGTTCTAGTCCCAGATCCGGTCTCAGTTAATTCGGCTCCTGAGCAGGTCAGGTCCAGGGTATTAACAACCAAGCGAGGCCAGCAAAACATGGGACCTTCGCCATGCACCAACAGTTGCAGCACCTACATGCCGAACACCTGCCTGCCAATATGCTCAAACTAAAACTACAAATAACTCAAACCACAAATAATTCAAACTAATGTTAAGTAATGTTAACATTAATATATGAAATTGTCTGACTGTCACCAATAATAAACACAGCTAAGCAAAATAACCTATGCTCCGGCCTCTTCCACCTCGGGAAGAGGCCAAATAAGATGGCAAACCAGAAGACTTTTCTTATCCTGGCACGACGCATTTGAAAACTTTCCTCTAACCACCATAATCACCAAAATAGCACTTCAAATTAATGCTAAATCAACCAATTTGGATTACTATAGTCCCTGGCCATTGCCAGATGGCAGGGACTAAAAAAGACTTTGGGGTTTCAATACAATCAATTAAGATAGACTAAACTAGAAATCCATTACTGGATTTAAGGATCTTGGTCAAAGCAAACCAATCAAATCCTCTAAAGATTGGAAACACGACAGAACCCTGAAACTTGTTGACGGGCCAAGAAATTCATGTGACCATCCCTATATCTACTAGGTAAACTAAGGAGTTCCAACCTGAAGACATGAAAAATTATTTTAGCTCATCAAGTCCTCGTATGGATGGAAATTATGCTCCATATAACAGTAATTTTTCTCTAGAAATTGTACGTGTACTTGTCAAGAAGGCCAGGAAACAGAAACTTAAATAAGATCACGATTATGAGTGAAAATTTTATGTAGAACAAAATGCAGATATACATTAAGGAATTACTTTAGAGGGTCACATGTATAACTCATACAAAACTGGCTAGACATATACCAAGGAAAACAAGTCAAAATTTCTACTATAAATTGCAACAGTCGTTATTAATTCTAGTAGTCTAGATCACTAGAAATGAAACACATTAGTCATTAACATTGTCATGATACCAAGAATTATGAGTTAAAATACTAAAATTCCCAAACAAGGTTCTTGGGAATAGTATAATGAATTTGGAGAGGTGATAGGGTCGCAATATTTAACAAATACAAAGGAAATATATATATATATATATATATATATATATATATATATATATATATCTATATATATATATATATATAGCCATCCTTCTCAATCGAGTGGCGAAATACCTTTATGCAAAGTTGAGGGTTTCAAAAGGTTTTAACTAAATCCTTGAGGAAGTAACTCATACCAACTGACATTAGCAACAAGAAATGAATTATTGTCTTTATTCCTGCGCAAATTTCAAATAATCTTTACTTCTAGTGCCAAAATAATCTTGTGAAGGAAGAATTCCAAGATCAATAAGTAGGGGTTCTCCACAAGGTGAGGTCCCATATATATCTCACCTTGTTTGGAAAAAGGCCATTATGATATTTGCTCCAATTCCTAAGATGCTAAACACTTAATGTACATGTATTCTACTCTATGAGTAGAGTGAAAATCTTATTATAATTGTGAGTGCTGAAGTAATAATTGAGAGTTTTCAATACAATACTAGCTATATCTCTAGTATTACCTTTTGGAAAATTTGGTTAGGTAAACAATGGTAGAAATATAGACAATCAACTATAAATCGAAATAATATATGAATGAAAGGATGGTTATAGTTCCATGTTCAAAAGAGATATAAGTAAGAATTCATTATTAATATTGGAATAATACACATATTAAAGAAACATCATTACAACAATTCAAGAAATAGTAGGTAATAAAAAAGACATAGACATACAACATTAGAATCACATCGTTTCTCTCAATAGCTCGATCAACAATGGACTCTCCTAGTTAAAAGTCTCTAATGAAGTTCACAAAAGTGCAAGAAATGTCCTTTCTTTTTTAAAAAAGGTATAATTATCAATTGTGAAGATGTAACTTCTTCTTGTATTGGATTAATGTTGGACCTTTTATTTTCTTTCTTGATATTCAATCCCTCAATAAATTCATTGACATTTCTTGTACAAAATTTAATCTTTCCTTTCCATCAGTAATAAGGTAATATTCTCTTTTAAGCTATATTTTGAAAATAGATTTTCCAAACATCATAGGTTGACTATATTATGATGATTTGTGAGAGGGCCATCTATTCCATGGCCACCTCATACATGATCATATCCCATCATATTTTTTCAATATCATTAATGAATTAATTAATTCGATTTACGTTTATGGGGTTCACATACATTACTTCAACCTTTCCTTAGTTTTTCACATAGTTGTTCTATAATGATCCTTTATTATTTATATCTTTGTTTATACATCTCATGCATTCATATTCTCTTCTTGGTGCACTTTACTTACCCGATAACATAATAATATATATTTGAATCACTTTCTCAAGGGCTTCACCCATGTGACGATGTTTATTGTAAGAGACACTAATACTAATATTCAAGTTTGTACATGTTTATTTCTCGGTAGACAAGGAAATGGTGTTACTCTTTTTTTTGCTTACTACTTATTGTTGGGATGGGGATGTTTGAAGGAGATCTTGTTTTTAATTTTTTCTATTTTCAGAGCAAAACATTTCTATACGCTTTTTGGTTGAAATTTTTTTCCTATTTCGTTTGCTAAAATGGTTAGAAATTATGAATAATAAAGATATAGATAGTATAACCTTGGGTGCAACATCAAATTGATTTTGGGCTTTCAGAGAACACACCGTACACTCAGTGTTGCTTGGTTTATCTACTTTGTAGTAATTAGCTTGATGCGCCAATGTATTTATTATTTTTTCGCATTCTTCCATTTCTTGTACTATTTTTACCGCGTATCCAAACTAAATATATTGATATAAGGTTTGAAAATTTTCAATTTTTTATAGGAGTATTTGTGATAATAATCAATACTTTGTCATCCAAAGTATTGAAATTCTATTAATCTACCTTATTGCCTATATCTTCCTTTACTTAAAGAAAAATGGTAACTAATAAATCATGACAACTTTTTGTATGTTTACATGTGATGCTTGTCCTACAATAAATGCTAAAAATTAAATGTGACCCGTTATAATTGTCTACATTGCAAACATTCTTATCATTTATGGGGAATTTATTCACATGGTTTTGATGTTTCTCCCGCTATCTTTTCTTTGGTCCTTCTTTTAATTTTCTCTTCTTCTTTGGACATGAATTCCAAAATCCCTTAAGTTATTAGAAAAACTCTAACCTTCAATACCCATTTTTCCACTTCTTTGTGTCCTTATATTTCATCCTCTCTTTCTTATGATCTTTTATGTCATTTTCATCCTCTTTGTTTGTTTCATATTTTTCATAAAAAAGAAATTACTACTTTAACCTTATAAATTTATTTTTCTTTCCTTCTATTTTCTTACTGTGTAACCTCATCCCTACATTCTTGATATACTTTCCTTAAGTTTTCCTCCTGTTTATTTTTTTTTCTTTTTTCACCTTTCTTTTGTAACCTATTCTTGGTAACATTTATTTATATTACTAGCACTTTTTCATGTTACTTCTTCTTCCTATGTTTCATGTTGACATGACCATGTTGATGGCCCTTAGTATTACAACAACAATGTTAAGTCCCGGAAGGGTTTCAACTTTAGTTATCAACCTCACTTTCATAAAAACTTTAGAGGCATCCACACTATATATGCAGAAGGAAGTATCTCTTTCTCTTTTTTTATTTTTATGTAGGTGGAAAAAATGAAATGAAATCTACATGTATGTAGAACAATTTAACTAATATATGGTATAAGATAAATGTAATTGTAGGAAATGAATTGTTGAATGGAAAATGGAACAAAGAACACTTGCACACTTCTATACCATATACAATGAAATGAAATCATACTTGCACACATCTATGCTATCTATAAGGAAAGGAAAATAACATTGCTGAAATGAAAAATTGTGAATTGAAAACCATAATTTGCATGAGAATGTATTTTTATAAAGAAAATCAAACAAAAGAATATACAAGGCCTCTATACCTCAAAGCTCAAATTATCATGGTTCCAAGTCTACCATAATATACCAAATAGCTCAAATCATGAATTTATTGCAAAGTTGAATATGATTGAATGGCTAGTTACAAGCCACTATAGGAGCCCATATTTTACTATAAGAGACAGTCCAATGAGCATGTAGTGAAGTAAAATGAGAGTCTAAGGAGCAAAGAAGCTTCGGAAAATTTAGAGAATGAGAAAATAAAACTATTGAAAGATCCAAGAAAACCTATGTTACGACTCAGAATTGACCAATTTTGACCTTATATTTTTGCCATAATATTATCCTTTTTCAGTCATAGGTTGAAAGCTTTGATTACATAATGACTTAATCACCCCAAGGTACGAAGTAACTCTCCTCATATCTATATGTTTAATTGTTCATTGCATATTCATGAATATCTTTATATTTATCTTTGGAAAAGCTAATTAAGTTGCCAAGTAATCGTTGGACTATCTAAAGTCTGCAGGAATTATAATTCATAGTTGCTGTAACACCAGAAATAGCAACTACGCAGTTGCTGCAACACCAGAAGCAGCAACTACGCAGTTTCTACAGCCAGCAACGACAACCATCTAAAGCAGGGGAATGTTATTTTTGCAACAACTAGAAATAACAAACGGCAACCATCTGGAGATCGCCAGAATTCCACGCTGACGCGGCATGATCAGCGACTGTCCAAAAAGGGAAAAACACAGTTACAGTTGCTAAAGTATCAGGAACAGCACGGGTTTACTAATTCAGCAACCATGGGGATCCCAAGAGGACGGTCGAAGTTCAGTTACCAGCTATGTAACAGAAACAAACTCAAATAAGGATACACTTTCGCACTGTTATAACAGCATCCTGTAACTCTTATTTTTGGTTAACTGAATGAACTGTGATAATCTATTGTAATAGATGTCTCCTCTATAAAGAGGAGACATCCACATTAGAGAAGGGGGGAGAAAAATAGCTTTGTAAGGGGAATTTTGAAAAGACAACAGCAAAGTCTGAACTTTTATTATAGTTGAATCTTTTGGCAGATGAATAGAAGATTGTTCTGAGCACCTAATCTAGCAATCGTGTTCTGGGGAATTTTGTGAGAGGGACTGGGCCCACCTTCCTCACAAGATTCACCCATTTAATTTTCTGTCAAGTGTGTAAGTGTGTTTGGTGATTTCTTTATGCTGATACTCTGTTTTGGATTCTGTAGCATTACCTCTGATAATTTTCTTTTTGCTGGCACTCTGTTTTGTTAATCGTTTGAAGCTGTACTTCACCGGTGAATTAGAATTGCAGTGTGTATTAGCAATCTGGTTACAGGGGCAGGTGCTGAATGTCCTTGCTTGGAGGATAGGGTCCTGATCCTCTGATAACAGAGCATCCACCACTCTCCTTTTCAGATTTGTCATCTTAAATTAACTGCTTTCATGTTATCTTTACAGTACACTGTTATGACATAACGTGAGAATTACGTATACTACAATTTTTTAATGCTTTTAGAGTTAAGTACATACAGTACGCGGTAGCCTTTGAAATAAAAGACTTTCCCAGGTTGACAATTTAATGTGGTACTTGATTTTTATTCAATAAACAATTCAACTAGCCAACATTTTGCCGTCGTTGCCGGGGAAGGCGACTAAAGATTTCTAAAAGCATTAATGATTTCCTTTTGAGAATAACAGGTGCATGAGAGGACGCAGGAAACCTAATTTTACAGGCGGAAAAGGCGGAGGAGGAAGAAAAACTTTTATTGACGAAATCATCTCAAAGGCCAAAACATCCCAGAGGACAAGTTCCCGGAGACCTCAGATCCAATATTCCTCACAAACAGATCGACAGACGGAGGAAGTACTGGGACCTGAAAGGAAGCTGGAAGTACCAGAATACACTGAGGAACCGGTAGAAGAACCTGAAGGAACAAAAGATACAGAAGATAAAGCAAGTGATTCAGGAAAAAGACCAATGGAGGATAACAGAACAGAAGGAAGAGGGGAAAATTCGCTCTCTACCCTGGAATTCCCTATTGGGGAGCTCCCGAGAGGAGCAACCCCCATGAAAAACATTCCACTCTCAGCATTACCTAACTTTCATGGGTTATCCTCCGAAGACCCAGATGAATTCCTCTTTGAATTCAACATACTATGTAGGAGTTATGATTATGTGAGCCCTAATCAGAAACTAAAACCGTTTCCAGCAACACTAAAAGGGAATGCGTTAAGGTGGTTTATGAGCTTAGGAGCTCAGGCAATCACTACCTGGGATCAGATGAAAGAAAGATTTCTGGCCAAGTATCAAGATTACTGCTGGACAAGAGAAAGGAAGGAAGAATTGTTTAAAATGGTTCAGAAGGAGGACGAGAATCTAGAAGATTTTGTGGAAAGATTGTAGTATAATCTGCAGCGGTCTGACCACCTTAATATGAGTAAAGATATTCTGAAAACTATATTGCTGAAAGGGATACGAGATGACTGCTTGGACATGTTAAACATGCTGGGAAAAGGGGACATTTTCAAGGAACCATTTGATGAAATTATCAATCTCTGCATGAGATGTTCAAGAGGAGCAGTAAGCAGATCAAAAAGCAGGGACAATGTATATTCAAGAGTTCAGAAGTCAGCATGTGGAGGAGCAACAAGGGATGAAATAGGTAATTTGTTAGAAGAATTTAAAACTGGGATGTTAAGCTCTTTTTCTTCACAAATTGATGCTCTGCAGGTAAAGAAGAAACAGGCAGAAGCAGAAGCTGCCCTAGCTATTTTTTGTTCCAAATGCAGAGAAAAACACCCACTCAGCGAATGCCCACTAGATAAGGTACCAATCTGCACGATCTACGAAAAGGACCATGAGACCCAACAATGCCCCTCTCTGCCTGGAATTAAAGCAGCATTGCAGTCAACTGAAGAAGAGGCTGAAGCAGTGTACCTGATGACACAGAGGAGGCAATGGCCACAAAGACAAGGTATGAATTCTAACACAGCATTTAATCGTTGGAATAATGATTCTCCCTTTCAAACAAATTACCCACCCATGAACCAAATGTAGTACCCACCCTTTAACACAATGAATTTTCCACCTATGCAACAACCAAATCTCCCTTTTCTTGATCCTACCATATGGAATCCTTAGGCTCCCCAGCAACCGTATTTTAATCAATGGAACCTAGGCTGGGCAGCCCAACAGATGCAATTTCCTCAACAGCAACAGTCTCTTTCCTTACCATCCAATACTCCTCCAAATAACCAGGCAATTAGACCGCAGCTGCCTGTGCAACCCAACCCCAACCCAAATAATAATAAAGCCTTGCAAGTAATTGATATTCAAAATCAGCCTGTCTTCCCCATGCAATGTAACGATATCCATCTTCGTTCAGGAAGAATTGTTGAACCCATCATTGATGACATCACTGACTCTGATAAAGAGGAAGTTAGAAAAGAAAAACCAGCTAACAATAATGCTGAAACAGTCGAATCAACATCTAACAACAATGATCAAACAACAGATCCACCATTCCCTGAACGATTGGCTCTCACTAAAACACTGGAGCAACCTGCTTTTAACCTTTTAGGTGAACTACAGAATTTATACGTTAAAATCCCATTGTTGCAAGCGCTAAGAGATGTTCCCATTTATGTTAGGACTGTTAGAGATATCTGCATAAAAAAACCTGGAAGAAAAACTAAGGACCCCCTCACAGTTCATGTGATGGGAGAACTGACTGCTTTAATGAAAGAAAAAGATCCTCCTGTGAAATATGGTGACCCTGGTCACCCTACAGTAACAATTCAGGTTGGAAAAACCCTTGTCTCTAAAGTTCTAGTAGACTTAGGAGCTGCAATAAATATTATGACACTGGAAACAACACAATTGCTTCAGTTAAAAAACTTTATTAGGGAAACACCAACCATCCTAGAATTGGCTGATCACTCTACAATTAAACCTGAAGGGGTCATTGAAGATTTAATAATTTCTGTAGAATCCTGGAATCACCCAGCTGACTTTGTGGTGTTACAAACTAAAACAAAGTTGGGGGGTCATCCGCTGATTCTAGGAAGACCTTGGCTGGCTACAGCAGATGCTTTCATTAGCTGTAGATCAGGATCGATGACCATCTCTAATGGACAGGAAACAAAATAGCTTACCCTTTATCCTCATGCTACACCCATGATTAATAATGACAGCTCTATATGGGTAGATTATGAGGATGAAGAAAGCCAACCTATCTTGACTATCGGACAAGCCTTAACTTTCAAAGATTCTACCGAAGATGAATTAATCAGCAGCTTCATTTCTGAACCTTCTTCGGTCAACCCAGAAATGTACAGTCACTTTACTGCAATCTTGGAATCTGAATCTCAGCAGAACTTGGAAGATAAAAATTTATTTCAGACGGCAGTAGGAAGCCCCTCCAAAAGTACAACAATAGAAATTGAGCCTGGCAAAACATTAAATATAAATCCTAATTGAACTGACAATGAAAAACAGCAAGTAATAAAGTTACTCCAGGAAAATAAAGAAGCATTTGCATGGGACTATACAGACATGAAAGGGATCTCCCCTGAGCTATGCACTCACCAGATTTATATTAAAGAGGGATCCCGACCAGTTTTTCAAACCCAGCGGCGAATGAATCCCAATCTAAGGGAAATTGTGAAGGAGGAACTTCAAAAACTCTTGAATGCAGGATTTATATACCCTATATCTGATAGCGAGTGGGTTTCCCCACTTGTAATTGTACCCAAGAAAAATGGTAAATGGAGAGTATGTGTGGATTACAGAGCACTGAATAAAGCCACTCAGAAAGACCATTTCCCTTTACCATTCATTGATCAGGTATTGGATACTTTGGCAGGTAAGAAATTCTTTTCATTCTTGGATGGGTTTAGTGGATATAATCAGATTAAGATTACACCCCAAGACCAGGACAAAACCACGTTTACTAGCCCTTGGGGGACCTTTGCTTACAGGGTACTTCCATTTGGGCTATGTAATGCTCCAGCAATGTTTCAAAGAGTAGTGATAGGGATTTTTTTTGATATGCTAAATGATTCATTAGAAATATTTATGGATGACTTTACTCCTTATGGAGTGACTTTTGAGGATGCACTGCAGAATCTTGAAAAAGTACTTAAGCGGTGTATAGAAGCACACCTTGCCTTAAGCACTGAAAAGTGGCATATGATGATGAATCAAGCTATTGTATTGGGTCACTTTGTCTCATTCCTAGGAATTCAAGTTGATCCAGCTAAAATACAGGTAATTCAGACTCTCCCTATCCCCAAAACACAAACTGATGTAAGAAGCTTTTTAGGACACACTGGATATTATAGAAGATTTATTAAGAATTTTTCCAAAATAGCTTCTCCTTTATTTGTGTTATTAACAAAGAATGTTGAATTTAAGTGGACTGATGATTGTGAAAAAGCATTTAATGAACTTAAACATCAGTTGTCTACAACTCCCATTTTGAGAGGACCTGATTGGGCACTACCCTTTCATATATCCTCTGATGCCTCAGACACTGCAATTGGAGCTGTCTTGGGTCAGGAAGAAAATAGTCTTCCCTATGCCATTTATTTTATCAGTAAGAATATGACACCAGCTGAATTGAATTATAAACTCACTGAGAAGGAATTCCTAGCAGTTATTTATGCAATAAATAAATTTCGACATTATATTACTGGCTACACTACTTTTGTGCATACTGATCACTCGGCCATTAAATATTTGATGAATAAATCAGTTACAAATGCCCGAGTCACCAGATGGTTGTTAATATTGCAAGAATTTGACATCACAATTGTAGATAGGCCAGGAAAATAAAATGTAGTTGCTGATTTCCTTTCTCGATTAAAAACTGATGAAAATAGTCCAGTAGATGATTCTTTTCCTGATGAGTATTTATTTGCAGTATCTGTTCACTCACCTTGGTATGCAGACATTGCCAATTATCTAGTTGCAGGAAAATTACCATCACACCTATCACACAGGGAAAGAAGAAAGATCATCCAGCAAAGTGCTAGGTACAGCTGGATAAGTGGGTGTCTTTTCCATACAGGAATCGATCAGGAAATCCGAAGGTGCATTGGTGGAGATGAAATTTATGATGTACTAAAAGCTTGTCATGATGGCCCTTGTGGAGGACATTTTGTAGATAAAAGAACAGCACACAAGGTACTCAGAATGGGTTATTATTGGCCATCACTCTTCAAAGATGCTAGAAAATATGTCAAGGCCTGTGATAGCTGTCAAAGAATGGGCCAGCCTAATCACAGGGATGAAATGCCACTCAATCCCTAGGTAATTCTTGAACCTTTTGAGAAATGGGCATTAGATTTTATAGGTCCCATTAATCCTCCATCCAATCAAAGAGTGTACATATTAGTATGCATAGATTACATGACTAAATGGGTAGAAGCTAAGGCACTCTTGAAAGCTAATGAAGAAGCAGTACTAACATTTTTATTCGAAGAAATCTTTGTTAGATTTGGATTGCCTAGAGAATTAGTCACAGATGGAGGACCTCCGTTCAACTCTCATGGCTTCAAAAATACGCTTCAGAAATATCATATTAAGCACAAAATGACTACACCTTATCACCCCCAAGCAAATGGGCAGGTAGAAAGCACCAATAAAGTCATAGAAGCCATCTTAACAAAAACAATAAAGGAGAATAGAAGGGACTGGTTTCAAAGGTTGCCCAAGGCACTATGGGCCTATAGAACTACTTGGAGGAATACCACAGGTTTTTCACCCTATGAATTAGTTTTTGGAAAGAATGCTATTTTCCCTGTAGAGTTTGAAATCAAAACTTTAAGAACTACTTTAGCTATTAACCTTGATTTGACTGATGCACAGACAGCCAGGTTACAGCAACTTCAAGAATTGGACGAGAAAAGACTGGATGCCATCCATCAAACAACCATGATACAGCAACAAAGAAGCAGGTGGCATGACAGAACCATCAAGCAAAAGCAGTTCCAGAAAGGTGACTGGGCTCTACTTTATGATTCCCGTTTCGAGAATTTCCAAGGTAAGTTAAGAATAAGGTGGTTAGGGCCTTATGAAGTGGATGTTGTTTTTCCAAATGGGACAGTTAGACTTTTAACAATTGATGGAAGCAGAACACCGCTACTAGTGAATGGCTATCGACTTCGGCTATATCAAAGGCCTCTTTCTAAAGAAGATTTTAAAGCCACTTTCATGGCAATTAAAAAGTATTCTTTTCCGGGGGAACTTGTTGTCCCTCAAAGCACTTAAATTTCTGTTTATTTATGCATTTCTTTTAGATTAGATATTATTTTTATTTAACTACTATTAATCCCTGCCAAGGGTTACCATATTGTGTTTTTTTGTTGCAGATTTGAGCTGTGGAAAATAGCTGAGAACGAAAGCTTTAAAGGAATCACTTTGCGGATTTGCAATTCTCGTTGCTGCAACACCAATTCCCATTGCTGCAACACCAATTCCTGTTGTTGCAACACCATTTCCCGTTGTTGCAACACCGATCCCCGTTGCTGCAACATCGTTTCACGTTACTACAACATCTTTTCCCGATGATGCAACATCACTTCCAGTGGCTGCAACACCAATCCCGTTGCTGCAACACCACTTCCCGATCCCGTAATACCTTTTTAAGCAATCCTCTCATTTACAAAAACACCATTCTTACCACTTTAGCCCCCAAAAAATGAATTTTTATAAAATACACCACTTCTTGTGATGATTACAATACTCCACTATCACTTCCCATCATTATTATTAAAAATTGCCAGTATTCCCATGCTCTTAGACCCGCTGTAATCATTATGATCCAGCAAAACATAAGACAAGACTTTTTGACGCAGCAACCAAAAAGGTAAAACATAAAGGTACCCATGATTATGTATGGACATTAAATAATAGTTAATGCGGAGAAGCTGATAGGACTACCAAATAATTGTACTTCCAATCATATCACTTACGCGTAGGGGGGGGGGGGGGGGTTACCAAAGCGCTCTCATAATTACATACTACGCCAACTGCCGCCACCCTTAACTCTCCCGGTAATATGTAAAAGTCACCTTATCACGGCATGTTACCATTTGCAACGGTTTACTCTGAACTGAATTCGGAAGCTCGGCTCTGAACTGTGAAATTCACTGAAACAACAGCTATGGGAGGAAACCTCATTACATATGAACCTGGCACAACAACACTTCTTGAACTCTATCCCGATGTTTATCAAATCTTTCTGCAAGCGGGATGGATAGATTATTTCAGGAGACTTCCAGACTTCGATGCGCAGCAAGTCCTCGAGTTTGCATGCAATTTAACAGAGGGATTTTCTGTCGTTCAAGGAGTTCGAATTCCAGTCACGGAGGAAGCCATAGCCCAAGTTACCGGGCTACCAACTAATGGCATACGATGGTTCAGTAGGAAGCACCTGATCCTTAATGCGCAGCAGGATTTTCTTCAACCAGGCGAGCAGGTAGAACCCAAGGGCAGAGGCATAGCACTTCATTCATTACCTCAACCGTGGCCGAAAGTTTCTGAATTTGTGAAGCAACACTTGACGTGCGAAGGCCGGTACCAGGTAATTTACCAGCATGATTTTGTCTTGTTGAATCATTTGAGGAATGGTCAGTTAATAAATATGCCATATTATTTATTGGGATGTCTCAAAAATATGTCACGTTATACTGTCAACGCAAAGCGTCCGCTTCTTTCCCTGAAACACCACCATTTAGCCCAATTGCTGATAAATAGAGGCCTCGCCTTAAATAACCCTCCACCCCCCATTAATCCCCATCAAGAAGCAGAAATTCCATAGCCAAAACTTGAAATTCCTCATCAAGAAGAGGAAATTCTTCACCAAGCTGAAGACACACCTCAGCAAGATGAAGAAATCCCTCATCAAACAGAGGACATTCCTGAGCAAATACCCATAGAAATCCCTCAGCAAGCAGACGACATTCTAGAACAAATGTCCAAAGAAGTCCTCCAGCAAACACCCCCACAAGTTGCTGAAAATGAACAATCTGCGGTAGAAATACCCACGGAAACAATCCCATCCCCCAATAGAACCAATCCTTCCATTCCCATACTTGGTATTTCTACCGATGACTCTGAGGATAACATCCCTATTACTCTCCTCAAATGGAAAATACAGTAGAAAAAGGGAACCCCACCAAAAAGAAGAAGAACTAGGGCTTCGGCTAAAGCAGCTGCTATGTCTGCCACCACTCCCATCTTAAAGAAAGCCAGCCAGAAAAGAAAAATGCCTGAATTCCCTGCTTCTCTACCAAAGCAAAGGACTCGGTCATCTGTAATAGCTGAAATTCCTAGTCATACCCTCCCTAGCTCACCACCCATCACCTTAAAAGCTCGCATTCCCACCAGCCCTGGAAACTTCTCTCCCTCACCCTCGGAGGCTGAGATGCAGAGTGTTCACAGTTTCGTGACATCATATTTTAAGGCAGCTGACACACAAGAACCAGCTGCTGACACCCAAGGTAATATTGGCCAAGAAGCTGCAACACAAGAAACAGCCACTACCCCAGGTGACAAACAAGAACCACCTGTCGAGGGTATAAGGGATCAAATCAATGATGAAGCGCAACCTCTGCCTCCACTGGAACCTGCTACTCCACAAGCTCAGCCTACCATATCTGCTCTGCAGGAAGAAATTGAATTTCTGAAGTCCCAGATTCAGGACTACCAGGAGGAAATAATAATGGTCAAGGAAGCCTATCAAAATGAATTTAGCCTGCATATTTTAGCACGAGTAGCATCTACAGCAAAGAAGAGTAAGGACAATGAATATGTGTGTGCCAATTGTGGTGAGATATTTACTCAAGCAGGATACAAGGTAGTGGCAGAACTAATGAATGAAGTTCCTGCTACTGTGGTGGAAACAAAAGAACCTGTTGTCACACAAGAACCAACAGGCTCTCCAGAAAAGGTGCAGGAGCAGACAGAAGAACCTCTTGTCACACAAGAACCAACAGGCTCTCCAGAAAAGGTGCAGGAGCAGACAGAAGAACCTGTTGTCACACAAGAACCAACAGGCTCTCTAGAAAAGGTGCAGGAGCAGACATAAGAACCTGTTGTCACACAAGAACCAACAGGCTCTCCAGAAACGGTGCAGGAACAGACAGAGGAACTTGCTGACACACAAGAACCAGTAAGTTCTCCAGAAACTGCACAGGAGCAAACAGAAGAACTTGCTGACACACAAGAACCAGTAAGTTCTCCAGAAACTGCACCAGAGCAAACAGAAGAACTTGCTGACACACAAGAACCAGTAAGTTCTCCAGAAACTGCACCAGAGCAAACAGAAGAACTTGCTGACACACAAGAACCAGTAAGTTCTCCAGAAACTGCACGGGAGAAAATAGAAGAACTTGCTGAAACACAAGAACCAGCAAGTTCTCCAGAGACTATGCAGGAGGTAACAGGGAATAAAGAAGAGGAAAAGTCACCACGGCCTACCCAAATTGCCATGGAACGAGAGGAAGAAATGGTTACAGAAGAAAATGAGGAAGAAAACATGGACTCACCCAGGCCTATTCAAACTGCCATAGAAAAAGAAGAAAATGAAGAAGAAAATATAAACTCACCCAGGCCTATTCAAACTGCCATGGAACGAGAAGAAAAAGAAGCTACAGCAGGAAATGAAGAAGAAGGCATAGATTCACCCCGGCCTACCCAAAAGGAAGAAATAGTTACAGCAGGAAATGAAGAAGAAGGCATAGACTCACCTCGGCCTACCCAAAAGGAAGAAATAGTTACAGGAGGAAATGAGGAAAAAGGCATAGACTCACCCCGGCCTACCCAAAAGGAAGAAATAGTTACAGGAGGAAATGAGGAAAAAGGCATAGTCTCACCCCGACCTACCCAAATCGCCATAGAACAAGAAGAGGAAGCAGATACACAGGAATTAGTACATAATATAGAACATGAAGAAGAAACAGTAGCTGGAAATGGAAAGGAAGACAGTGGATCATTCCGGCCTACTCCAATTATCACAGGGCAGATTACCCTTGTTGATTCCTTTACACAAACAAAACTTCCCTCTGTTAGTGATGCATGCACAGAAACAGATAGTTTTCAGGAACTAAAAGGAAAATGGTGGAGAGAATATGAGCTGTCACAAGGCAAAGCATTCCGACAGCAAAAGGGGACCTGGTTCAATTATGCATATAAGAATTGGGAAGCACTTGAGCAGTGTAGAGCTCAGTACAAAGAAATTAAGGAGCTAAAAGCCAGATTGTCCCAGATGTTTGAGTTATTCCAAAGAATACTTGCCACAAGGAAACCCTCTTTCAATTATGAAACAATTTTGAGGGAAAGACTCACATTCTTACAGATAAAGGCTGTTAGAGAAGGTAGACCTCATCAGGTGGCTACATCAGAGCAATTTATGCAAACCTTTGTAGAGGCACCTAAAAATGATCAAAATTTATTATGCGAGCTTTATCTCCATAATGAAGCCATGTCCGAAGAAAGAAACATGAATATGATACATGTTGTTGGCGGCATACAGCTGAGAGCCTTCATCTCCTTTTTAGCTAACCAACTTACATGGCAGAACGTCTTTACCTCAGCTCAACATAATGAACAGAATTGCCTTCTGTGGATTAGATCTGAACCGCAGAACGTAGCCACCTTCATTGCACAACATCTAAGAATGGTAAGTGATCCTGAAATGAAGGACCACGTCAGGCAACTACAAGCAGTGGTCCTGAGAGACTGTCAACACTATGTGAGAACTAAGGCACCCTTGGTTGTCAAGGCAAATAACTTGTTTTGGGAAAACTGCCCCAAGGAGAGGCAGGAATATCACCCTTATAATCCACCTAATTTACAGGTAGCACTCTCAAGGGTACCTTACTATGTTAGATGCATGCAACACTGTGCTGAAAATTGGATGGGCTACAGATTTAAATTTCCACTTCTATGGTTATCTGGTGAACAATACAAGGGCCAGTTTGGATTATCCAACAAGGAAGAAGCAGCAACATGGAGGCAAATACAGACTGTTTGTGGGTTCAGGAAGAAGTTTGATGCCACTTCCTATAACTATTGTCTCAGTAATCTACACTGTTCATCCCAGTAATCCGACTCAGACTCAGAGTAAGCATTGCATAGGGACATGCAATCTCTTCAGTTGGGGGGGATGTTAGGACTCAGAATTGACCGATTTTGACCTTATATTTTTGCCATAATATTATCCTTTTTCAGTCATAGGTTGAAAGCTTTGATTACATAATGACTTAATCACCCCAAGGTACGAAGTAACTCTCCGCATATCTATATGTTTAATTGTTCATTGCATATTCATGAATATCTTTATATTTATCATTGGAAAAGCTAATTAAGTTGCCAAGTAATCGCTGGACTGTCTAAAGTCTGCAAGAATTATAATTCATAGTTGTTGTAACACCAGAAATAGCAACTACGCAGTTGCTGCAACACCGGAAGCAGCAACTACGCAGTTGCTATAGCCAGCAACGGCAACCATCTAAATCAGGGGAATGCTATTTTTGCAACAACTGGAAATAACAAACGGCAACTATCTGGAGAGCGCCAGAATTCCACGCTGACGCGGCATGATCAACAACTGTCCAAAAAAGGCAAAACACAGTTACAGTTGTTAAAGTATCAGGAATAGCACGGGTTTACTAAATCAGCAACCATGGGGAAACAGCGAAGGATAATACGAGGATCCCAAGAGGATGGTCGAAGTTCGGTTACCAGTTGTGTAACAGAAACAAACTCAAGAAAGAATACACTGTCGCATTGTTATAATAGCATCCTGTAACTCTTATTTTTGGTTAACTGAATGAACTGTGATAATCTATTGTAATAAATGTCTCCTTTATAAAGAGGAGACATCTACATTAGAGAAGGGGGGAGAAAAATAACTTTGTAAGGGGAATTTTGAAAAGACAACAGCAAAGTCTGAACTTTTATTGTAGGTGAATCTTTTGGCAGATGAATAGAAGATTGTTTTGAGCACCTAATCTAGCAATCGTGTTCTGGGGAATCTTGTGAGAGGGACTGGGCCCACCTTCCTCACAAGATTCACCCATTTACTTTTCTGTCAAGTGTGTAAGTGTGTTTGGTGATTTCTTTATGCTGATACTCTATTTTGGATTCTGTAGCATTACCTCTGATAATTTCCTTTTTGCTGGCACTCTGTTTTGTTAATCGTTTGAAGCTGTACTTCACCGGTGAATTAGAATTGCAGTGTGTATTAGCAATCTGGTTACACGGGTAGGTGTTGAACGTCCTTGCTTGAAGGATAGGGTCTTGATCCTCTGATAACAGAGCATCCACCACTCTTCTTTTCAGATTTGTCATCTTAAATTAACTGCTTTCATTTTATCTTTACAGTACACTGTTATGAAATAACGTGAGAATTACGTATACTATAGTTTTTTAATGCTTTTAGAGTTAAGTACATACAATACGCGGTAGCCTTTGAAATAAAAGACTTTCCCAGGTTGAAAATTTAATGTGGTACTTGATTGTTAATCAATAAACAATTCAACTAGCCAACAACCTATTGCAAGTTTAACCTAACAAAAATAATCTTTGTGTGTTTTCTGTAGCTACAAAACTTGTTGCAAACAATGAGCAATAAATAGTAAACAATAAATGTTTGGAAGAAAAGAGAGATAAAGTAAATGTACAATGGATTTGAAGTTAAATATAGTAACTATTACAACAAAATGCTCAAATAAGTCATAACAAATAATTCGTCATCAAAATATTCTAATTAACCATGCATGAATGCGATGAAAGGAAACTTTCATAAATGTTACAAAAGTAAATGGAAGAATAATACTAATAGAAAATAATACATGAGGGATTTGAAGCTTCGAGGGTGGGCCCAACCCAAGCATGATGAGAGTACCTTAGAGGAAATCCAAAATAGGAGCTAAAATGATTCATGACTTCCATTCTGAGAAAATATATGTACATTAAATAATTACAAAAGATGCTTGGAAACAAAAATCTAATCTTTCCTCCTATTCTTCACACTATTATTTACATGTCTGCTGGGCTATTTGAGCCTCTTATTTATATAATTAGTGGGGAGAGGCCTCATTGAGGAGAGGACTTCATTTCCCTTCAAAAATTCCTAGAAAAGGTGATATCTCTCCTATTCCACCACATAGCAGTAGGAAGGGGCATTAAATACCCTTAGCCATCTAAGCTGACACTCTCGTACAACAGGGAATAAGTCCCATGAATATCTTTAGTGTTGGATCTTCTAGAATTCTATGCAATATCTCTTCAAATCTAGCACAATACACGTGTTAACACACATAAAATATGAAAAATGTCATTGACTCTTCTATTAAGTCATTAATTTAGGAAAGTGTGTCTAAGTGTAAAAGGTGGGTTTACTATAGTTCTTATGTTCCGAGGAGTGGATAGATGGGAAATATGATTTACTTATTTTAGAGTCCCATCATATTCCCTTACCTAAATATTGCACACCCTTGGGAAAATTACACTTTTTTTTTCCTTTTCTCTATTTCATTCATCTCTTTGATAACTTGCTTCACATACCAAGCTGATCTAGTGGTGTTTGTTTCTATTGGGTGGAATCTTGCATTTTATTTTATAGACTTTTGGTTATTGGATTCCTCCTCTCGATGTTGATGTTATTGGAGTCCCAACAACAAGGGCGAATTGAATCTAAGCCTAATCCACTAGACACTAAGTCTTTTGATAATAATCCTCTATAATGGAGTCTCGGAGAGTTCTATTGTTTTAGTATTTTATAGCTCTACACGATACTCCTATAGTAAGAAAATATTCTCTTATAGATGGGAAGTCTACCCTTGTAGGTGTCCAAGCTACTCTCTGACCTTAGGGACTATTATCATTTTACCTTGTTGTGCCTCTCATTCTAGTAACCCTTGGACTTCTCCCTCTTTCAACCTCTAGACTTCTTGACTCTGTGTTTCCTCAATGGTAATGGGGGTAGTAGAATAAGGTTTTGGCTTATTACCGAATCTTTTCCTAGTACTCTTCTTTCTTGTATACATAATTTTCTAGACATCCCTACTTCATCTTGGCTTGGTAAGAGGGTTTAGACCTATAAGTATTTTTGCAATATCCTTTTCTTATTCTTCCATGTTTTCTTCCCTTTTTTTCTTTGTGGGATTACCACCTCTTTCCCTTCCTTTTCCTAGATGAACTCTTCTATGATTTAGTAAGCTTTTCCTCGGCATCTAAGAATTATTTTTTCTCCATGCAAAAAAGATTTATCGAAGGGATGGGATGTCATAGTTTCTCTAATGCATCAGTTACACTTAAATTAATTAGGCCACCATGGGCCATGTACTTGTTCTTTGCTTCATTGAAATCAATGCTCATTTCCTTAAGGTATTGAAAAAGGAAGAAGGTAAGTTCCTAGTAGCTCATGGACAAGAAGGTGATCCTGAAACCTTTGCTCATATAGAATTTTGAATTGATCAGCACAAATTATGTTCAACTTAGCTTCGCAGGAAATATATTTGAGAATGTGATAATCTATCAAATCTTAAAGGCTAGGTAAACTCTCCCTTTTAATGCCATTTTTATCTTCATCAATATTCTCATTGAGTAAGAATAATTTTCTCTTAACATTAATGGATTCTTGAATTTATTCATTGTTCAGATGCATCTCCCTAGTGAGGGAAATAACTGCACTAATGATACCTTCGTTGACATAGAATACGAGTCACTTGACTATAGTGAATATTTTTTTACCGTCAACATTTTTAAAATTCATTGCAAATTCAATAGCTATCTCATCATCAAACCATGAGAGGTTTCAAAATAATCCCAACCATTGACAGTTTTCGAAGATGGTGACAAGCTTATGATTTAGGTGGATTCTATTTATGTCAATAGGTTCTCTCTTGTGAAAAATGCCCCTATTTTATGTAATATTATCCCTCAACAAGTTTTTGGGTTTGGTTCTAGAGGTTTTCTACAAAACATGGATAAAATTAACAATTTCCATCTACATGAAGAAAAAGGAAATGTCTTTGTACTACTACAAGATGCAAAGTTTCCTTTGGTAGTAGGGTACTCTATTTTTTCTAGAATTGTAAAAGAAACACAACCTTAATTGTTTCTTTACTATCAAACAAAGTACAAATATAAGAAGGATAATACACTAACGAATCTTGATCTTTCTCCTATTTCAAAGCTCTCACACAAGAATTCTAGAAAATTGGAAGTAGCTTTAACAAGCATGCAATAGTCCTATGCCAAATTCAAAACAAGGTGGTTGTAAGAATTAAAATATTTCTCTTTGGAGCACTAAGCTCTAAAACAAGCAAGGGAATTTATGAGTAAGTTTGGCATGAACTGTATTCCTCTATTAGACCCTCTTTCTCCTGTAACATTCTGTGACATGTTTATTGTAGCTCTATGACCTATGTCCTATAGGACTGGAACATGTAGCTTTCATCTCTGTAGTGCTACACACTTTCACTGTGGTGTTTTTATCATATTTTGAAATAACAAAACTAAAGGGAGGATAGATGGTGATTTCAAGTAATTAACTCACAACTTAAGTGGAGATGTGTTAGAGTGGTGGAGATGTAGGGCTCAACACGCAACACTGATCTAGCCCACCTAACCCCAAAAATCCTTGTGATGGTGGATTTTATGTCCCACTGTTTTAAAGAATAGGTGATTTGTGTTATCAACATTTCTCACACATGGGAGAAAATGTTTAGATAAAGGAGAGTTAACTACTAATCTTGCAAGGACTACTACTAGTTAGGATAGGTTACTTAAACTATTCATTTTGCACAAAAGAAATTTCCCCTCATGCTTCAATGAATTCAAAGAGTGAGTTCTAGAGGTTTCATCCTTATGTTTACCTTTCATGGTGCTAGACCATGGAGTTTTTCAATTTTCACTTGCTTTCAATGCATTGTGTAATGAAATATGAATTGTGTAGTTGCCTACATGGGATCGTGTAGTTTCTCAGAACCCTTTCATCAATGTTGTAGTGAGTTTATGGAGCTTCCAATCTACAAGATGGTGTGGTCTTCTTCAAGAAATATTATGGTCATCTAGAACCCGGGGCTTGTAGGCATTTTTATATTCTATTATAGGACTATGTAGTCTCCTATAGCTAGCACAAAATTCCATCATGCTCACTGAAATATTTCTTTTGAAGAGGTTGGATGACCTAATAATTAATGGAAAATGAGATGATGGTGATGGATAGGGTTTTTGTTGTGCCTGTGATGGAAAAAATAGAGTAAGTGGGCTACTGTAAGGTGAAATATTGAGAATAGTAAGGGAAATTGTGTGTGATGATGCATGATGATGAAAAAACTAGCTTCTAGGATCCCCATGGTGTGCTTCCTTAGAATAGATGTTAAAAATTTCCTTCATCTATAGCTTTCTATTAGAACTAGGATTTCTTGTATCAATAAAGGACATTCCTATATTAGCTTAGGGAAACTGTAAAAAATGTAGGAAGGAGATGGTATGTGATGGTTGGTGTTGTGGGCGACGAACATAAATGGGAGATGGTGTCTTGATTCTAGATATGGCCTATTGGAGTGCTACGGATGATGAATTGGACCATAATGTAGGTCGAGTTGTTGGACCTAATTTTTTGTTTTATGGTACCTAAACATAAATCAATGTGAGACTTTTTTTTTCTCTTTACCTTTCCTTTTTTTCCTTTTTTTTTTTTCAATTCCTTTTATTTTTGTTTTTCTCTTTCTTATTTTTTTTTCTCTCTTTTGGGATTAGTGGTTATCTCATGGAGGTTATCAACCAATGAGCATACTACAGTTCCCTTGGAAAAGGTATTCACCGAGATCTCTTATTTTTTATTCTATCTTTTTACTCCAAGCTCACTAGCTTCCTCATAAAGGTTTTTAGTTGATGAGTCTAACTGAGGTGCCTCAAAGGATATTTTCACTTAAGGTTTTTTTTTCTCCTTTTTCTTTTTATCTAGATCGTAAGGTACTGAATGAATTCAGAACTTTGATGTTCTCAATCAAATTCAATTCTTTACTTATTGAATTTTTCAACTTAGCCCTAGATAGGGACCTTTTATAATTTTTCAACAGATATCCATTCACTAGAAGTGGAATTCTTTCCTCATCTATAGTCTTGATTTTGATAGAGCCATTACTGTAGCACTTCTCAACTAGGTAAGTATTAGCTACTCGATCATGCATTTTATTTTGAAATTGTTGAACCTTGAGTTATACAAGAGGGTCCAATCACCCTCTTTGAAGGTCTAGTTTTAATGTGTTTTTCATGTAAAATGTTTCTCTGTAACTGGACTACTTGAGTGTCTAACAAGGTCTGCAATCTATACTCATCTGGTGCATTCCATTTTTGTATCCTACCATCATTTGTTTTGTTTAAATCAATATCAAGATTTACATCCTTCCTGAGTATGTTGTACTAAAATTCAATTAACAATAAATCCTTCTTCATGTATACTAACTGATAGGGGGTGAAACTCATGGCAGTTTTCTAGATAGTGTTATAGGCCCAAGTGGCCTCAAGAAGCCTTTTTTCTGAGTTATTTTTTGTGCCACTCATCACTTTGGTAAGATTTGTTTGTAATCCCCTTTTAGTAACTTCTACTTTCCCATTTTATTAGGGGTAGTATGGAGTGCACATCTAGTGGAGAATGTGATATTTCCTCATTATCCCTTCAGTGATATTGAAGGTGAATTGGGAACCTTGGTTTATGACCAATTATATTGAATAAATGAACTTGTATTATATATTTTCCCTTAAGAATTCAGCCACATTCAATTCTATTTCAAACTTTAATACCTTCACTTCAACCCACTTTGTCAGGTAGTCAGTGCATAAAATGATATACTTTTTCTTCCATGATGGGCGATCAATATGACTAATAACTTTGATGCCCCACTTCTAAAATGACTCAGAAGACAATTGAAGTTTAAGGTGAATTTCATCTTTTCTACAATGATTTTCTCATTCTTTGGTGCTCATCACATTGTATAGTGTATCTCTAGGCATCCTTGTGAACAATTGGCCAAACGTATCCTATCTTTAGGATTTTGTACGATGTCCTATTTGCAGAAAAATTACCCTAAAGTTTCCATAATGGAAAGTTGGGTGGAAATTATAGAATTCATCCTCCCTTACACATGTTCTTAGAATATGATCAGGGCCCAACTTGAAAATGTTTTCCCCAATCCAAGTATAGGAGGCACTTTTTTTGATAATATTACTTTTTTTCTTTGAAGATAGATGAGGAGGGGATTGAATAATAGTTAGATAGTTGGAAACGTCTTTAAACCATGAATATAGAAGTGATATGGAAAACTTATTCTCATATGGGAGTTGGTAATCAATCACCTCCTCATCTCCAAGCAAGGTTAGTCTTGACAGGAAATCCACAACACCATTCTCTTTTTAGGTTTGCCAACAATGATAAAGTCAAATTGTTGCAATATTAATGACAACCTAATTATGTGACCATTCATATTTGGCTCATTCGTTAAGTAATTTATTATTTCATGGTAATTGTCCAAAAAGAATTAGTAATCAGTGATGTAATGTCTAAATTTATTTAAAGAATGTAAAATGGAAAGGAACTCTTTTTCAATTAATTTATAGTTTAATTCAACATTGGATAGATTTTCTATAATGAAATAAATTCTATATGGCAGTTTACCTTCAAATTTTCCTAAAGCTTCCCCAATTTCCATATCTAATGCGTTTGTATGAACGTGGAAAGGAGAGGTAGAGTTTGGATCACTAGGGATAGGTGTTGTCATTAGGTTTTCTTTTATACACTCGAATACTTCTTGAGATGGATATGTCAAACAAAACTTGGCATCTTTGGTTTGTAACGAAAATCAAGGAGAAGCAATTTTACAGAAATATTTTATGAACCTTCATAAATATCTTGCAAGGCGAAACAAGCTTCTAACATATTTTTAATTTTGAGGAATATGAACATTTTTTATTATGCCTATTTTGTTGGGGTCTACTTGGATTATTTATTAGGAAACTAAATTCCACAGAACAATTCCCTCATTCATAGGAATACACACTTTTCATGGCTCAGGGACAGGTTCATCTCTTCACACCTTTGTGATACCTTGCTCAAGTTTGAGAGAACCTCTTTTAAATCATCCCCACACGGTGTGAAGTCATCCATGTATATTTCCACTGGATCATGCACAAGATGCACAAGATTAGAGCATATACTAGGCATAGCCATTTGGAAGGTGGAAGGGACATTACACAGGCCAAATGGGAGGACTTCATAAGAAAAAGACCCCCAAAAACATGTGAAGTTTTCCTTATCTTGATCTTCAAGACTAAACTAGTTTTGGTTGTATGCATTGAATCCATCCAAAAAGGAGAATACCATTTTCACTAGAAGCACATCAAGGACTTGCTCAATGAGGGGAAAGGAAAATTTGTCCTTCCTTTTGACCTTCTTAAGCTCTCTTTCCTCAACACAAATTCTCGAGTCACGATTTTTTTGGGGGACCATAACTACAGGAGACAATAATTCATTCTTTGAGATTGGGTACGTCAATGTTGTATCTAATAATTTCTGAAATTCTTCATTCATAATATCTTCCAATGTAGGTTTCATTCATCTTTGGGATTGGATAATATGTCTTTGATCCCTTTTAATGTATATAGGCTGAGTGAACCCATAATTATCTCCTAATTTCATCACCTGTTAGTCCCATGCAAATGCACCAATATGTTTTTTTAAGGCAATAAGCAGCTGGTCATCTTGATGAGACGTAAATAAGGGCTACTTTTAAATGTTGTAGATGGGTTAATTTCTATTTTTTTATATTGTTTTCTTAAAAACAATAGTAAACAAATATGCCCACAGATTTTCATGGTAAAAAATAGGCTTCCTTATGGATGGTTATTATTTTATCCTATCAATATTCACAACATCAGGATATTTCATCTCCAAAATATTGTCAATTAATCATCTTCATCAACCCATATACTACCAAGGGTGGTTTCCAATGTACACAAAGGGTAGGATGATGGGAGCGAGTGATCCTCTTGACCTTATTTCTCTTCCCATGTAAGAAACTAATTCACAACAAGACGTTGAACTTGTAGGTATAATACAAGCTATTTTCTAGATTTCCTATTCGTGATGGTCATGTTGCCATCCCTACAGTTGATGTATGCATTAGTAGTAGCTAACCATGGTAGCCATTAATCTTGGTCTTGGGCTAAAGGATAAGGAATTTTGTGGCATTCACTTACGATGTAATAGAGACCATTTCATCATCTGAGATACCTTCTAGTGCTATTGGAGATCTATCCACAAGTTGCAACATAATAGTTGTATTTCCTAGAGATCCTTGAATTTTAAGTTTGAACATGGTTTCCTTGGTCATGACATTGTTTGCAACTCCCAATTTAATGAAAGTGTTTGGAACAATAATGTCATTGATGTGCATATCTACTACTAGGATTTCAATATGTAGTTACTTTGGGATGATTACTCTCCTAGTGATTAGATTGGTTAGTTTCCTTATGAAATTAATAGTGGGGACATCCCTTTTATTCCTTTTATGACTTTTGATACATTCCCCTTTAATGACCTTGTTATATATAGGAATATCCTTGATGGCTTGAGGAGAGGGATTTTGACACATAGATTCTTTAGTTCTCCCATAGGTTCAGCTTCTTCTAGGGTGTGTGCCTTTTCGATTGTCAATCTTCTAGGATATGCGTGTTTGTGTTGGGTGAAATGAGGAATATAATTATCCTTCTATTCCTTTGTATTTCCTATCAAATCATGTGTATGAACATATGGAAGTACCTTCCTAGACTAAAGGTTTATTTCCTATATTTCTGCAACATATGTTTTGTAGGAAGCTTCTCCATTATAGACTGGTTGAGCTTGCTTGTTACTAGGATATGGATTTGGTTGGGTAGGAATCTAGGTTTTCTTCGGAGGAATGTTTTTGGTACTTGATATTTTTGAGGAGGAGTCATAAACATAGGTCCTCAGGTCACATGAGTGGGGATAGGTTAAAGTGATGGGTTAGGATGGCACCACGGTTGATAATCAACATTATAATTAGTATTGAAAGGATAAGGGGGGTTCATACCTTGTTGGAATTGACTTGGAACTTGTAATATATTTTGGTAGACAAAGCACACCGCTCAAAGAATGGAGTGGATTACACTTTTTAACAATAGAGAGTGCATTTAGGTGAAAATAATATGTCTCAATTGATAATTTTGAGAACTGGATCGAGCCAGTTTTAAGCACTTGATCGAGCTAATCGATTTATAAGAAACCAACTCGGTCAATCCTTAAAACTAACTTTCGATTGAGAAACTTTGTAACCTGAGGTTATGAGATCAATCTAGATTTAAGGCTTTATCAAGATTTATCGCTCGATCGAGCCCTAAATCTTGATCGAGCCTTAAAGCTTGATCGAGCTTTAAAGCTAGAAATTTTGAAGTTTATGTAAATATCAATAATGATATGCTCACTTTGAAATTGTAAGTATTTGATAGTTGAAAAAAATTCTAAATTTGATTACTAATTACATTTTAATGGGTAATTTAAAATGGCGTGGATTAAATTTTCATTAAATTTATGGCATTTTTGTGTATAGATTTGGAAAGGGATTCTATCCCGCTAGCAATTGAAATTGTAATATTCTTATATTTATAGTTTGGTAACTTTGAAATTATTTTAATTTGATTTAAATTTTCAATGTTATAATTAAAATAATAAATTTATTATGATTATAATTAAAATAATAAATATTATAATTTTTTAAATGAATAATTATAACTCAAAAATGTGAATTTGACGTTGTTGGATATGTATGTTTTATAAAATTCAATAAAGAGTTAATAAGAAATGAGCCATGATTCCCTCTGTCATAATCATCTATATTAAAATCAAACTTCTATATATATATATATATATAATGCAATAGTATCCACTTGTTAAGGGAAATAAGTGAGTTCAATAATAATTAACATAGTTGTAATAGTTGCAAGGTATAATTAATATAGTTCTAATGGATGCAATCATATCTGCGCTGATAAATACCTCTCAACCTATAAAATGTGATTGCACTCAATTCCCTCCTTTGGGTGCACAAGTGCGAAGTATATATATAAATTTGAACTCTTCACTTAGGTTTGGAATATATATTTTTAAAATAATAAATACCTAAGGAAGTCATAAACTTCAAAAATTTATTAGTCTAAATTGAATTTGAGTGATATAAAATCTATAAAAATTTAAAGTAATGATTTGAAAAAATATAGTATATGATTTTTTAGTGATTAATGAGTAATTTGTTATGGAATATTTATAATTAGTGTTTAGTTTTGTAGTATATTGTCAACATTTTTCAAGTTGATTGGATGGTGACACATTCATAAATGTTAGTGATAAATAGTTTAGTTTAGTTAGTTATTTTTTATCTATCTATTATAATTTGATTTTTTTTAATTGAAATTTTCTACATAAGAAAATTGTAAAATGATTAGGTATAGAAATATGTTATATTTTCAATCAAAACAATAAACAAATTATCATTTTAAGAATTTTAAAATTGAGAAAGAAAAGTTAAAATATTTTATAGAAATTTATCTATATTTTATTATGATTATTTTCTAGCTAAAATAAAATAAAATTGGGATTTATAATTAAGAAAAATTAGATTTTGAAATATATTTGAATATTTATAAAAATTATTTTGTGGAATGAATAAATTTAATAATTTGTTTAAAGGCAAGTATTAAGAGGCTTCGATTTTTTTCTTTTTTTTAGATAATTACGATAGCTTAATCAAGCCTATGTTTAATCACATTTATGGCTTATCAAGCTATTTGAAATTTTATTTCAAACACTCAATAGAGTGTTTTAAGCACTCGATCTAGCTGTTGAAGGCCTTAAAAAAAGAGTTTTAGTTCATCTTCTATATATTTTTTTGCAACATTGTTTTGTACCCTAGCGGACACCAAGCAAAATTTGTCCTTAAGTGGCAGAGATAATCATGTTGGATTGACGAAGGAATCCTCTATCCAATGACATATGAGTTTGAAATTTTTGAATGCATATGATATTTTTTATATAATTTCTTTGAAACGGAATGCTTAAAATTTTTTTGGATAGTTTCAAATTGTATGAATAAAAATTCAATAACATAAAATATACAAAAGGAAAAAAATAAAAAATACAAATATCTTTGTTTAATAAAAAAAAAAAAAAATTGCTTGAAAATAAATTTTTAATATAGAAATTGTAGTTCTCTATGTGTAGATCATGCTATGTGAACACAATCACACCTCTCAAGATTTCTGAAAATTCCCAAGGATAAGCATGTTGTTTGATGGAAAATTGACATATTATATGACAATAAGATTTTTTGCAAAGATATCATTAGGATAACAACATAATTATCTAAACATTGTATTTTTATTTTGAATCAAAATTCGCAATGCTTATATGAATTTTAAGGGATTCAATTTGATATAAGAGTAAAACTTGAAATTTTCATCGCCATATTTGGACCAAAACTCTAACCCATATTCATGAATTCGCCCATAACTTCTCCATGCTCCATTCTACTCCTTGGTACAAAATATTCAAACCTATAAAACATGGACAATTATTAGTTGCATGGTTCTCCTCATATATAGAGCATACTTCTATGAGATTAAAAGGTCATATATTCCTAGGATGCATTCTAGTGCATTGAGGGAAAAATATGGTCAACGCATTTTATGTGTCCTCCTATTTTCTTTTTATCTATATGGTGTCCATTTGCAAGGAAAATATATGTAATATATTTGTCTTAATGTCCTCTAAAATACCTCCTATTTCATTTTTAGTAATGAAGGGGAAGGAAGGACTCACTGAATTTTTTCTTACTCGACCTCTTTTTCTAGTAGCTCTTGAATGGAATTTGAATGCATGATGTAATTATGTTCCCTTCTACAAATTAGCTGGAATCTGTTGTCAAATTATTCTACAGATCCATTTTCTCCTTAGATCATTCTAAATATTTTGTCTCTTGTATCTCTTTCTTTTAAGTAATCCTTGTATTTATTGTTAAAGTCTTACTGTATTTTCTCCCATGTGGTGATGGTATTTCCTTCTAGGTTTATGAGCCATTGAAGCGCTAGATCATTCAGGGTGGCAGAGAACAATTAGAGATTTTTCTCATTATTTGTATAGCCATAAGCCTCAGATACCATAAAAAACCCAAAACTGAAAGTATGAGGCTATTCTATAATCAAACCATAGAAGTGTGGGAGTACAAATGGATTAATATTATTTTTTCTAGCTACTAAATCTATTTCTCTAATCGTAAATGCAAACAATTCTAGTTTTCTATATTAAGCCATAGTGTTGTTGGGGTGTGAAGGTCTTTATCCTTTTGGAAGCTCATCAAAGATCCTCACTTACTCACCAGAAAGGGCCTCAAAGGTCCTTGTGGATAGGCAAGGAGCCTCACAACCTATTGAAAGGGGATCATTACTAGTGGAAGTGGGATTTTTGGTATAAATTTTATTTTCTTGTCCCTAATTATTTAATGTATAAAAGAAAAGAATGTGTTTTGTCCCTTTTTGTATTTTTTGAAAAGAATATGTTGAATGTGTTTCTTCTTTTTACGAGAGATGAAAAAAAATAAAGACAAAACCAACTAAAGAAAAAATTAGTACATACTCAGATGCCTACTAGGAAGCAATGATAAAAAGTGATGGCCCCGAGTATTGCAACAACAATGTTACAACTCCTAAGGGTCTCGACTTTAATTAGCAACATTTTGTTTCTACAATCTTAAGAGGGGTAAAAACTATATGTCCAAAACAAACTATCTCTTTCTATTTATTATTTTTATGTAGGTGGAAATAATGAACTGAAAGCTAGATGTAAAAAGAACAAGTTAACTAATCTATGCTACAGGAACAATGCAATTGTAGGAAATGACTTGCTAAAAGGAGAGTGAGACACACACCTAAGCTATTTGCAATGGAATAAAGAACATTTGCACACTTATATACTATCTACAATGAAATGAAAGCACATTTGAACACCTTTATATATCTACAAGGAAAGGAAAAGCGTGCTGCTGAAATGAAAGACTGTGAATTGAGAAGCTTAATTTTCTATAAAACACATTTTTGTAAATAAAATCAGTCAAAAGAATCTACAAGCTATCTATACCTCCAAGTTCCATTATGAGGGTTATAAGAGTGTTATAATATGGCAAAGAAGTCAAATCATGAAATTATTACAAAGGCCAGTGAGATTGAAGGGTTGATTATAGACTCCTAGTGGAGAAAGTCCAGCAAGCATGTAAGTAATATAAATCTATGTTTGTGAAGCAAGGAAGCTATGGAGAAGTTACACAATGATAAAATAAGCCTATTCAAAGCTTCAAGAAAAGATGTTGAAAGTTTAACCTAACAAAACTAAGCTATGTGTGATTCCTATAGCTACAAAATAGTTAATAATTCACTTGTGGAAGCAAAAGAGATGAAGTAAATGTAGAGTGGAGATGATAATAAATAATGTAACTATTACAACCAAATGCTTAGGTAACCCGTAAAAGAGAATTTTTCATCAAAATATTCTAATTAACAATGCATGAATGCAATGAAAAGGTAACATTTACAAATGTTACAAAAGAAAATGAGATAATAACTAACATGAAATAATACAAGAGGGATATGGAGCTCCAATTTGGGGAATCGTGAGGTAGAAAATAGGCCTCAAAATAAAAAATGTAGTAAAGAATTCAAGTTTATGGGAACCAATAGGATTCAAGATAATGATGTCATCCCTAGGGAAGTATATTTTTGGAGGGATAATAATAAGACTAACTTTTTTAGTCATATTTCTAGCATATCTCCTTATAGTTACAAAAATTTGACGAGTATCCACTTGCCTAATGCAGAATTAGATTTTTCATCCAACGAGTAACCACTTTGCATGCTTTTGAGTACATCCATAGTGAAAAAGATTTCAAATACATGAAAAAAAAATGTTTTAACATGTTTTTTTTTTAATGTATTTTGATTTTTTCTTAGTGTGAATAAACTCAAAAGCATGTATATTTCATACACGTTGGATGAACAATCTAATTCCACATCCAACAAGTGTACACACTTGAAATTTGAATAAACCTACAAGGCGATAAGTCAAAAATACAATAAAATATAGTTTTATTTATTTTCTTTCGAAAATTCATGTCTTATTTTTTCATTTCTACTATTAATTTAATATTTTCCTTAGGATGCACATTTTCAAGCTCAAAATTTCCCTAATGTAGAGTGAGCCCAACCCAATGATGATAAGAGTCCCTGAGAGGAAATATAAACTAGGATATCAAATAAAACATAACTTCCATTAACTCAAAATCTATTTGTAAATTGCATAATTAAAAAAAATCTTGAAAGAAAAAATTTGTTCCTTCCTACTATTCTTCACTCTCTTCTTTACATGGCTACTTGGATACTAGACCCTATTATTTATACAATGAGTGAGAAGAAGCATACTTGAGGAGAACACTTCATTTCCCTCCACAAATACCTAGAAAAGGGGATCTTTCTTCTAGTCCAACTCATAGTAGTAGGAAGGGGATTTATGTTCCCATAGCCAACCAGGTTGACACTCTCCTACAACAACGAACAGGTCCTATGAATATCTCTAGGATTGGATCTCCTTGAAATCTATGTAACATATTTTTGAATCCTGTGCAATACACATGTTAAGGTGGACATAAAATATGAAAAACCTCATTGACTCTCATAAGAACTCAATAATAGAGGAAAGTGTTTAATTAAGTTCAAAAGGTAGATTTAAAATAATTCCTATGTCCATAGTAGTGGGTAGATGGGCCCTATGATTTACCTATTTCGGTGGCCCATCACATGTTATCCTAAGCATAGTGAAATGTGTAGATAATACATTGAGAGGATCATGCTCTTTAAATAATTTCTCAATGACATGATAAGATGGCAAGGAGGCACCTTCGTTTTTCGTGTATTTAATGTTACCTATGCCATAAGGTCCTATGTATACTGTCAAATAAGGTCATAAATATTTCCTATATTTAGTAAGAGGGTACTCTTATATATTCACATATAGGTTTGATATGCTATCTCTTGTACTTCCAATTCTTTTGAAATCACTAACCTACTAATGTGGGGGTTTGATAGCCCCAAAGATCTTAATATATGTAGTACCTCCCATTACATACTAATCCCCCAAAGTTCCTATCACTTATGTTGAATGTTCTATCATACATGGAGTTAGTTAACAAAAAAATATTGTATAGATGGCGGTTGCAATAAGATCTTATGTTTATGTACACATAGATCCTAATAGTGGACATGAAATGGCTTGTAGCATGGTTTTTAATTAAAACGCATCCTTACAATTTTTTTTGGTAAACATACCACATCCAAGAAATATGTTGACATGAAGGAATATCTGTGAATTCCTAGTGTTTCATATTTTTTTTGAGATGGAATCCAGTGGATGACTAATTAAACTATTTCTCTCTCTTACCATGTAGTATAATAGTTGGATCCAAGATTATTTAATTTGTGTCATATATCCCTCATCATCTAGTCTTCTTGTTAAGGAAATTTCAGATTTGTATAGAGGCTTGAGATATTTGGTTCAGTATATAGCTCCTTATGTTGACTTAAATTCAGTATCTATTGTTTACCATTTTTTCAAAATTACATGGTAATTATTGTTTATTGTGAACTGCATGACCCAATTATAAGTGATACTCACTTCACACTTTGGAAATATGTAATAAATATTTGTACTTGAACAATAAAAAGATGCAATAACATTCCCATTATTATTTATAGATGATCTGTTTTCAAAATTAATTTAATTAGTAAGCCATGAGTTAATCTTTTCATAAGGAACAAGAGATGGTATATCTACTTCTTTATGAGAAAAAATGTGTCTTAGGTGTTATGAAATACCCCAAAACTAAAGACATTTTTATCCTAGTTATGGAGAGAATTTTTAGTATGTTCCTTCCTTGAACATATGATGTATATATATTTCTCCATTATGGATTATGAGCCAATAACATATTGTAGTGAGTATCACCATTAAAATATTCCTTGACAACTTATGTTTCATGCTTTAAAAATGTCTCTCATTTTGGGATGATATTCCTAGTGCTCTTCTTGGACTACATTTTATGGGCCATGATTCTATCTTGTAAGCAATTCATCATTACAACGTCAAACACTAGATTTATTTAGATAAGTGTTTACACACAATTTATAATTTGACTACTTCAATTGATGAAATCCATGACATTTTTTTTATAAGAAGAGGTTCTTGTAAGAGATCTCATCTAATATTTGTATTAAAGGTATGCATTATTCAATGCTAAAAAAAAAACTTCTTTATGTGGGTGGTTTGACTGAGTATAAAAAGCTAAATTTAGTGTACAATGCTTTTTTCAAAATTGATTATGACAACAAAATCTAGTGATTCGTGGGAGTGGCAATATTAGAGTTATGAAAAAATTGTTTGTTCCATTTAGTTTGAAATGAAAACTATGATAACTAAAATTTGTTCTAGGTTTATTCACAAGTATGAAAAAATTAAAACAAGCATGTTAATTGACTAAATTATGCACATAGGAATTTGATTTTTGGCAACAATGGTAAGTGTCTTTCGAATTATTGCTACTCGGGCACATTAAGAGACATTGGTGCTAAATATAATGTAATGCACAATGGGATACTTTGTTGTGAAAACAATTTCGCTTATTTTCCTTATCATTATAGATATTGCTAGATAATACTTTGGAGAGAGAAAATTGCATAAACTTCTGAACAACACATTCATGGTTTGTTACATCTATTGCAATTTAGGTATTGGATGGAAGAAGGATATGTCACACAAACTAAATATTATTAGAATTTTGTTGAATTTCCTTTGAATTGTTGGTAGATGGAAATGGAATGGTCAGAATGTATTTGAAACCATTGAAATTGTTTTTTGATTTTTGTGTATGATCTTGACAGATGGACCCGAGTGTATAGTATTGCAAAGGAAATCATACCAAAGTGTATGAAAATAAAAATTCATAATGATTATATGAATTTTGAGGGCTTCAATTCAATAAAAAAGTAAAATTTTGAAATTTCATCGCCATATTTGGCCCGGAAGTGTAGCCCATCTTCATGCATTCACCCACAACTTCATCGTGATCCATTACACTCCAACCTCAAAATGTAGAAAAGATGGACTTTTAAGAGTTGAATACTTCTCCTCATATAGAGGACATACTTCTATCATATTTAAAGGCCATACATTCCTAGGATCACTTTCAGTGCATTGAGGGAAAAATATGGCTCATGGAATTTTTGCTTCTTCCTATTTTATTTTTATCTATAAGGTGTTCATTTTCATGGAAAATGTATTTAAAGTATTTGTATTCATTTCCTTTAAAATACCTCCTATTTCATTTTTAGTAATCAAGGAGGAGGAATGACTTATTAAGATTTTTCTTACTCTACCTCTTTTTCTAGTAGCTCTTGAATGAAATTTGAATACATGTTTAATTTCATCATGAGTGAGAGGATATATGTCTCCGTTGGCCAAAAAGTTGATTTTTTCGATTATATACTCCATCAGTCCTCATAGTAGAACTAGCTCCCAGAACTCTAGATCCAAAGTGTAATTATGTGCCCTTCTATAACTCAATTGAAATCTCTCATCAAAATCTTTCAGAGATTCATTTTCTCCTTAGATAATTGTATATATTTTTGACTATAGTATCTCTTGCTTTGTAGTAATTGTGGTGTTTATTGTTGAACTCTTGTTGTATTTTTTACCATGTGGTAATGGTATTTCCTTCTAGGCTTATGAACCATTGAAGAGCTACATCCTTCATGGTGGAAGGGAACAATTTCAGATTCTTCTCATTAGTTTTATAATCATAAGCCTCGCATACCATAATTAAATAAAACATAATGGTTTTGTGTTCCTATATAATCAAACCATAGAAGTGTGGGAGTGCAAAAAAATTAATATTTTTTTTCTAGCTACTACATCTATTTCTCTAATGGTAAATGCAAATAATTTTGGTTTGCTATCTTGAGCCATATCTTTGATGGGGTGTGAAGGCATTTATCCTTCTTCAATCTCCTCAAAGATCCTCACTTACTCACTAGAAAGAGTGTCAAAGGTCATTGTGGATAGGGAAGGAGGCTCACATCCTATTGAAAAAATGGATTGTTCCCAGTTGAAGTGGGATTTTTGGTAGAAATTTTATTTTCTTGTCCCTAATTCTTTGATGCATAATAGAAAATAATGTGTTTTGTCCCTTTTTCTATTTTTTGAAAAGAAAATGCCAAATGTGTTTTTATTTTTATTTTTGCGGGATATTCAATAAAAGAAAGAGAAAATCAACTAAACAAAATGGAAATGCATACTCTGACACCTACTATGAAACAATGATAAAAGTTGATGGCCCCCAATATTTCAACAATAAAGTTACAACTCCCAAGCATCTCAGCTTTAATTATCAACTTTCGGTTTGTACAAATATAAGAGGGGTAAAAACTATATGTGCAATAGGAACTATCTCTTTCTCTTTTTTATTTTTATGAAGGTGGAAACAGTGAACTAAAAGCTAGATGTATAGAGACCAAGTAAACTCATTTATGCTACAAGAATAATCCAATTGTAGGAAATGACTTGGAAAAAGGAGAATAACATGAAAACCTAAGCTATTTTCAATGGAATAAAACACACTTTCACACTTATATACTATCTAAAATTGAATGAAAGCATATTTTTACACCTCTATACTATCTGCAAGTAAAGGAAAAGCACACTAATGAAATGAAAGACTATGAATTGAAAAGCTTAATTTGCTATAAAACAAATTTTTCTAAATAAAAGCAATCAAAAGAATCTACAAGTTATCTATACCTCCATCTTCCATTATTAGGGTTCCAGGAGTGTTATAATATACCAAGGAAATCAAATCATGAATTTAATATAAATTCGAGTGAGATTGAAGTTTTGATTATAGGTTGCTAGTGGAGAAAGTCTAGAAACCATGTCACCAAGAAAAATATGAGTTTGAGAAGCAAGGAAGCAATGGAAAAGTTATGCAATGATAAAATAAACATATTCAAAGCTTCAAGACAACTTTCTAGAAGTTTAACCTAACAAAACTAAGCTATGTGTGACTCCTATAGTCACAAAACAATGAATAGTACATGTATGGAAGCAAAAGATATGAAGTAGATGCAGAGTAGAAATGAAAATAACTAATCTAACTATTACAAAAAAATGCCTAGATAACCCATAAAAGAGAATTGTTCATCAAAATATTATAATTAACTATGCATGAATTTAATGAAAAGGTAACATTTAGAAATGTTACAAAAGTAAATGAAAGAATAACTAATAGAAAATAATACAAGAGGGATATGTAGCTCTAATTAGGGGAATTTTGAGGTTAAAAATGTGCCTTAAGATAAAAAATGTAGTAATAAAGTCATGTTTATGAGAACCAATAGGATTCAAGATGATGATGTCATCCCTAAGGAAGAATATTTTTAGAGAGAAGAATATAAAACTACTTGTTTTTGTCATATTTTGAGCATATCTCCTTATGGATACTCAAATTTCAAGAGTATACACTTGTAGAATGAAAAATTAGAATTTTCATCCAATGAGTACCCACTTTTCATACTTTTGAGTAGATCCACACTGAAAAAAAAAAATCAAATACATGAAAACATGTGTTTAAACATGTTTTTTTTATCTATTTTTAAATTTTCTTAGTGTGAATATACTCGAATGTATGTAGAATACATACTTGTTGGGTGTCTAATCTAATTCCACATCCAAAAGTGTACACAGTTTAAATTTGAGTAAACCTACAGGGAGAGGAGTAAAAAATACAATAGAAAATGTAGTTTTATTTTTTCCTTTTAAAACTTCATCTGCTATTTTTTTATTTTTACTATTATTTTTTTATTTTCCTTATGAGGCCCATTTTAGACCATAAAATTCCTTAATTTCAAGTAGTCCCAACCAAAGGATGCTCAGAGTCCCTAAGAGAAAAGCTAAACTAGGAACTGAAATAGAACGTCACTTCCATCAACTGAAAAACTATTTGTACATTACATAATTAAAAAGATCTCATGAAATCGGAAATTTATCCTTTCCTCCTATTATTCACTCTCTTCCTTACATTATATTGGGCTACTCTAGTCTATTATTTATAAAATGAGTGGGGAGAAGCCTCCTTGAGGAGAGGACTTCATTTCCCTCCAAAAATACCTAGAAATGGGGATCTTGCTTCTAGTCCACCTCATAGTAGAAGGAAGGCGAATTAAGTTCCCATATCAAACCAATTTGAGACTCTCCTACAACAGGGAAAAAGTCCCATGAATATCTCTAGTGTTGTATCTTCATGAAATCTATGTAATATATTTTCAAATCCTGCACAATAAACATGTTAAGGTGGACTTAAAATATGAAAAATCTCATTGACTCTCCTAAGAATTCATTAAGCTCGGAAAGTGTTTCATTAATTTCAAAAGGTAGGTTTAATATAGGTTTTATGTGGATAGGAGTGGACAGATGGGCCCTATGCTTTACCTATTTATGCGACCCATCAAATGTGTACCTAAGTATATTGAAATGTCTAGATACTACATTGAGAGCATCATGTTCTTTAAAGCATTTCTCAATGAGGTGATAACATGGCAAGGAGTCGCCTTAATTTTTGGTATATTTAATGTTACCTATGTCATAAGGTCCTATGTATAGTGGCAAAGGAGGCCATAAATATTTCTTATATTTAATAACAAGGATACCTTATCTACACACATATAAGTTTGGTAAGTTATCTCCTGTAATTGCATTCTTTTTGAAAGGAATTACCTAATAATGTGGGGGTTTGATAGCCCCAACCTACCATTACATACTAGTACCCAAAAGTTCCTATCGCTTATGTTTCTTCTTCTATCATACATGGAGTTAGTTAACTAAAATTTAGTGTATAGATGGAGGTTGCAATGAGATCTTCTGTTTATGCTTCCATATGTCCTAATAGTTGACATGAATTGACTTGTATATTGGTTTCCACTTAAAACCCAATCTCTATGAATTCCTAGTGTATCATATTTATTTTTCGAGATAGTATTGATTGGATGACTAGTTAAACCACTTCTATATTTTACCATGTAGTAATAGTTGGATCGAAGATTCTTTAATTTGTATTATATATCCTTCATCATCTAGTATTCTTATTAAGAAAATTTCATAGTTGTATAAAGGCTTGAGATATGTTGTTGGGTATATAGCTCCTTTTGTTGACTTAATGCAGTATCTATTGTTTACCATCTTTTCAAAATTACATGGAAAATCTTGTTTATTCTGAACTGCATGACCTAATTGTAAATGATGCTTACTTCATAAGGAGTCTGTAATTTGAATGTTGAAGCTTCATAAAGACTGATTCTGAAGAAAGACTTGCATCTGAGTATTATTGTGAATTGTGTAATGTTATGTCTGTCACTTGCTAATTTGTTTTCCATGAAATAATGTGTAATTGCTATGCGAATATGTTGAATCTATAATATTTATGCATGAATTAAGTGATTATATGCGTTCATGAAGTTGAGGGTTAATTTTGTTACAATTTTTGATGAATTGGATAGATCTATGTGAAGGCAGATCTGAGCTACAAGAGGTTAAGACGACTTATCACGTTGTCTCTAGATGAAAAAACCTAGTTCTAGCATCCCCCAATACACTTCAGGTGAGACTTCAGCCTGTGCTATGCAGGTTGTTGCTGAAAGGGCCAGTAGTTAGGGTTTTGTCAGTTCGAATGAACAAATCTGAACCTGGGTCAGGCACCCTTAAGCCAACAAATAGTTTTGTTGCTCGGAACGGGATCTATCTAAGAGATGTGTGATAAATGGTTCCCTACGAAGAAAGAGATTAACAAGCGGATTGATTGAAACATGTGCGTGTTCATGGGTCAAGAGAACAGGAGCCCTAAATTGTCCAAAGTGTAGTCATTGCAGAGATGTTTGTACATAGATGATACCAACGCATTCTTATGTTTCTTCCCTGAAGAACTATACGTGTGGTTGTCTAAATTGGCTGATAATTAAGGGACATGGAGGCTTAATGAGCCTATAGTGTGGACTCCTAAGCCGGCACGGCATGTGAAATCATAAGAAATAAATATCGCTCAGGTTATGAGTCATTGGATTGATCGCACATTGAGAAGCTTTGTTACTTATTTCGCGATTGATAAGAATATTAGTTATAGTGAGGTAGAACGAAGGCTCTTTATAAGACCACAAGGTAAGTATCTGAAGTCATTAAATACTATGATAAAAATGTTATGTGAAAAGAGGGTTATGAATTTACCTTGATGTTTGGGGCTTTGCAAAGTGGAATATTCTTTAGAATAAATGAAGGATCTAGCCCGGAATATAGTCCGCTCATTGAACCCCCTTTAAGCGTTGACAAAGGGGCGGTGCTGACTACATCGTAAAGTGCAGTTCATTTATTTACGTAGTGTATTCTAAGGATACCTCATCCATCCACTCCACCTCCACCTTCACCTCCACCTCATACACTTACACCTTCACCCCCTCCACCTCCATTTCCACCATTCAACATGGAAAATGCAATGAAGATGCCAAATTTTAAAGGAATAAGGAGCGAAGATCTTGAACAGTTTTGGTTTGTCAGACGAGTTGTTTGGATAGCACGACAGATACAGATGATAGTATTAAGAAAGTGCCTTACAGGATCACACATTAACATGGTATATCAAGTATTGATAACCCCAACGTGATGTTGAAAGATACTCAGCTATCTCTGAATCGAGAATTCAATAAGCCCAAGTCAGAGGCATAGTTGGTAATTGAATTTAAGGAAATATAGCAGAAGATAGATGAGACTCCTTCGAGCTTTGATCAGAGGTTCAAGTTCCTGATGAGGCAGAAGAATATGGCAATCATAGATTCCCAACATCGCGACTGGTTTATAGTGTTGCTCTTGCCACATTTAAGAGTACCTCTGTTACATGAGAAGATAGAAACACAAGTGGAAGCCTTGGAGATCGCGATGAGGATTGATGGTTCATCTATACAACATATGAACCTTGTTAGTGCCTAGATTTACCTCAGGCTGAAAAGGTAGGATCCAGGGCCAACATCAAACCACGCTTAGCTTGGTAGCTAGCCCTACCAGGTCAAAAGAGGGCTCTCTCTGGGTCAATCTCAGCAAATTATGGCCAATGAGGGCTTGAGATGACTGATAAAAATACTAATATTAGGCTAGGTATAAGTGAAAGAGAATTTGAATTGATAAAATGATGATTTCATTGGCTCAGAGGGAAAGGCAAATTTTGGGGTGTGGGGATTGAGGCTCAGTCTTGCAGAGATCTCAATGGGGCAAGGTAGGCAATCGTTTTGGCACTTAAATTTGAATGATATGGAAGGCATAGAAAATTGAGGTGTTGAAGAGGACAAGATGAATCATGGATCCTCCTCAAACAATTGAAAACATCAAATAACTAAAGCAAACTTCAAGTAAATCACTGCAATTTCAATGGGTTCTACTTACACTCTTGTTTGTTTAGTTCAAAAGAAACAAGATAGAGAATGGAATACATAACACATAAAGAAAATTCAAAATTATAGAGAAAGGCACTGTACCAAGACAAATTTCCACATGGATCCCAAAGAGTGCTGCAAATCCTAGTCTCAATTCCTTAGCCAAAATGAAAATATGAGTGTACAATGAAGTTCTTTTCTTTCTCAAGAGTCCAACCATGCTAATGACTGAAAAACAACATAATATAGATAAAAATAGCTCATCCTTGCCTCTAGGGGTCTAGCACACATGTTTAGGAGTTGATCCAACTGATTCTAAAATGAGAACTAGAAATTAGGCAACATAACAACATGCCTCTAGAAACAAGGGAACTGATTCATTCAGTTTCAAACAACCTTTAAATTGATGAATATACCTTTACAAGTGAAAATTTAAAATATTTACATCATGATCCATCAATTTTCATCAAATTACATCACAAATTTTCCATTAGGAAAGTGAAAGAATGAAACTAGCCAAAGTTGGGCAAAAAATAAAGCAAAACTTGGTCAAACTAGCAATTTTTCCTCTATGTGCCACACCTGATTCTCTATGCGTTGCACCTGTTTGGACACACTTTTGGAGGCCTTTTGGGTGTCCAAATGAACTTTAGGTGTGCTTTTTGGGAAGGTTTTCCTGTCTACCTTCTAACCCATGTGGAATTTTTCAATTTGACCTCCATTTACCCCTCCAAACGTCCATTCTCCCAACACTGCTTCTTGTGTGTGAAAATAGGGGCAGTGAGGTCATTTTTTGAGTGTTTTTTACCTTTTTGAGGGCTCAAAACCTGCCCAAATTTTTTGGCCATAGGTAGGAAAGCATAGTTTTTCATGCCAAATCCAAAAATTATGAGTTTTTGTGATTTGGAGGCTCCTAGAAAAAGCGAGCGCCATGTGGCGCGGCGGATAGGGCAGAAAAACCTGTTTTTGTGCCAAAAAATTTCCAAAATGCAAAAATTGCCCCAAATGTTTTGAAATTTGGGCTGATTCTTCTCTAGCAAGAGATATGTTGGGCCAAGGAAGCCTCGGCCAATATCTGAAATCGATCATGCTCCTTTTCCCTCTTTGATGCCTTCTTCAATTTTGCTTTCAAACTCTTGATTCTCGCCTTGCAAACTTTGTTCCTTGCCATGTAATGGACAGCCATGTATGTCAACAAGTTTTTCTCCTTGTTAGCCTTTTCTAGATTCCTCTCCAAGTGGATATTGGCTCTTTCAAGCCATGACTCCCTATCAGCATTAATCTCCTACTCAAGTGAAGTGAACTCCACCCTCCTCCTTTGGGTAGCTTGGTGATTCTCCCAAATGTTTTAAGACTCCATAATCACCTGTTGGTCCTCCAGCTACTTATTCGTTTATTTGAGGTACTGTATTGTATATTAGGCTCTATCCAAGTTGATAGACAAGGCATCAATGTCCGCCTGCTTCTCCTGAATGATTTCCATAAGGTTTGTGCTTTGCGGGCCCATGTCAGTATCATCACCCTCGATGAGAATGAAATCAGTCTCCCACTCACCTGATGGTCCTTCCTCCTGTAGTGGCCTCTTACCTCAGTCCTGAACCTGCTATGCTGATGACAGAAGCGAGGCCCCTTCCATCCTAGGTGGAGATAACACTCGCTTGGCTGCTTCAAATAATCGTCTAGTGCCCTTCTAATAGGTGATGAACACCGGCACACTAGCGGTCTATGTCTCATGGCCCTCATGTTGATAAGAAGGTCCACTTGTCTCATGCCAAGCCTTTGAAGGTCCCTGTTGAGCTCTTAAAAACTCACGAGAGATGAAGTCATTCAAAGTGATGCCCTGTAAGCCAAGCTGATGAATGACCACAATTTTGATGAGAGCAAAATGGTAAATACTATTGAACTGCTGCTGAGGAGTCTTGTGCTACACTAGGGTGGTCATCTTCTCTATGTTTCAGCACATGAAGTAAGGAATGCTCATCATCCGTACCCAGGTAAAATGCATCAGCAGCTTGATATGATAAGCATATAGACGGGAGAACTGGCCCTCACAGCTGAAATACTTCATGATTAGTTTCATTAAAGGAACATATTCATCTTTAAGGTACCGAAAAGGAAACACTCTCTTGAGCTGTCTCAAAAAGCTGGGCTTGATGTACGGTTCATAATGCTCCCGATCAATTTTCTACCTCTTGTTCCATTGCTCTCCAATGTTGGGAATGTCGGTTGCTAGTGAAATGGATTCTGGTGTTAATGTGAAAGTGACACCAGCTAGAGTAGCTTGATCGCCATGTAAATGCAGTACAAACAAATGAGACAACTCATGATGAAACTAAATGCTAGAAACCTTCTCACAAAATTCATAACATGACTGATGTTGGAAACAAGAGATGGCAAGAGGGCAGGCCTGTAATTTAGCAAGAGTGGTTGGTTCTTCTCTAATGTGTTTGCCACCTCAATGAGGCCCCCTGGGTGCATGTCCCTCTGTAGGTGAGTCATTGTGGGTCTCCTCTTCATACTCATATGAAGGATGATGAAATGGTTGCTGGTAGATAAACTGTCTTGGATAAGTAGGTGTTGATGTGTTAAATTGTCTTGAACTGTCTTTGATGATGTGTTTGACCTCTACCACCAAGGGAAAACAGTGAACTGAGGGACAGTGGAGGGGTAATTTAGGGAAATAGGGAATTAGGGAATGATTTAGGAGCAGCTAGGGTTTGGGAGTTTGTTTTTGGGATTTTGGGAAATGGGAATTGGGGTATGGGATTAGTGAATTTAGGGGTATGTGAATTTGGGGAATAGGGAAAGCAAGGAAAATATGAAATAAGGGATTGATGAGGTGAGGGGATACTTGGTAGCAAAACAACCAATACAAAACCCTAGCAGCAATCTCCTTTGAAAATTTCGAAGAGATAGGGTTTCTTTCCTTTAAACATTCACCATGCAACAAACACCATCAAATTTGAACGAAGAGCAATGACAAAGGGTCAACCTACTTGGACAAGTGACAATCCATGTGTTTTGGGCAATTGGAGAAAGTTTTGGCAGTTTTCGAGCTCTCTGGTTGTGTGCGCTGCACATCCAACCCAATGTGCCGTGCCTAGTGTATGCACTGTGTATGTGCCTTTTTGCACCAAGAAATGTGGCCCAATGCGCCACGCCTGGTAAATGTGCTGCGCCTCCTGCCCAATGCGTCACGTCAGTGACTTGGAGCTATTTTCACCCAAATTTCTCACTTTCTCACCACAACAACTTTGCTTTGTTTTCTCTTTTGCTCTTGGAGTGAAAATGAGCTTTAAAAATTTAGAGACATGATTTATACATGGAGCTTTTAAATTTTAATTTTTCAAACCCACTTTCATAATGTTTTGAAAATGACTTTATTTTCAAACTCTGTTTTCTGGACTTTTTCACTTCATTTGAGCTTTGTGATGAACTAAATGACCTGAGCTTTGCTTGTTTGGCAGGTGTTGGAACTACTGGGGCTAAGGAAAGAAACGAGGGTTGCAGATGGAGTGATATACAATGAAGAAAACAAAATTTCATAATTTTTGTACAATAAAAGTAAAATACTCTATTTTTTTCCTCAAAACTTTATTTTCGAACACTTGATGATGAAATTTATTAATGTTGAAACCTCCTCATGGCCTGCTGGTTGTTATTAGACACTTTGAAACATTTTTTGAGAAAACCCTAATGAAGCCCTAGACCTAATTGACAATGAAACCCTAAAAGAGCTTTGCAATCTTTAAGGCAAAAAAAAGACTGTATATGCATTTTTAATGAACAAACATGAGCCAACAGTAAATGACATGAGCGAAACTGTAGGAAAGCCACTACCGTTAGATGATCCATGCAACTAATGGAATGCCACTGACTGGGCGGGACACCTAATATGAAATGCAACAAGACGATTTGATATCTGACGGAGGGAAGAAGATACCGACACTAACATTGGCTCCAATGGGGATGGTAGCTCCTTGGAGGTGCCAAGAACTACAGATCTCTGGGAAAGCAGGCAGTACCTTCATCCATTGGGCTATGGAGTCAATAACTTTGATCTATTGACTTAAAGACTCAATTTTAGGACTGAACGTGACTCAATTTGACTCATTTTCAAGACTGAAATTGACCGAAAGACCTGACTCTAACAAACCAAACCAAAACTGAAATCAAACCTTAGCTTTATAACCTTCACCTCGAGACCCAAACTAAAGAATGAAAATAGTACACACTTGCAATTGAATTTTAAACAAATCGGTATATACAATGATGAATAGGATAACAGAAAACAATGCACACATAATATCGTTTGAGGAGTCGACCGTTGACCGGCCCACCAGGATAGCCTTTGCCATTCAGCTCTTGCAAAAGGAAAGCATTCTGGCCCCGATGTGTAGCAATCTGGTACGGTCCTTTCCAAATATTTTCAAATTTGTCGTACTTACCTTTCTCTTCATTCCTTACATGCTATTTCAGCACTATGTCTCGGATTTCAAGCCTGACTGCCTTTGCTTTCCAGTCATATATCCTCTCAATTCTTTCCGGCAGCTTGGAAGATTTCTGAAATACCTCCTCTATAGTTTGCTGCAAATGTATCATTTGATTGATCCTCTACTACAAACTATCATCTTCACTGCCAGCTTCTTGCAACATTTTTACCAGTGGGACTGCCAAAGAGGTCGGGAATACAGTGTCCACACCATACACAAGCTCGAAAGGAGACATGTCGATAGATCTCTTTTGACTTACCCTGTCTGCCCAAAGTGCATTGACTAGCTTTTTATGCCAACTCTTCTTGTTAGTTTCCAACATCTTTTTGATAATGTTGACAAGAGATTTGCTTGAGGATTCCGCCAAGCCATTACCTTGTGGGTAATAGGCAGTCGAATGACCCAAAGTGATTTGATACTTATGACAAAATTTAATCATTCTTTTCGATTTAAAGGCTACTTCATTGTCAGTAATCAGCTTGTTTGGACAGCCAAAATGAGACAAAATGTTGTTTTCAAGAAATGAGATAATTACCAAATTAGTTGCTTGCATTGTAGGAATTGCCTTAATCCATTTGGTGAAATAATTCATCACTGTGAGGATCCACTTATGCTATGTTGAAGAAGAAGGATGAATCTCACCAATAAAATCCAAACCCCACTGTTGAAATGGAGCACTTACTTCAATGGGTTTGAGTGGTAAAGGCTGCAACTTCCTCTTACCTTGAAAAATTTAACATTCATGACAGTTGGCCACTGTTTTGTACACATCAACAAATAGATTTGGCCAATAATACCCTGGTCTCAAGATTTTATTGGCTATTGTTTTCCAGAAAAGAAGGCCTTCGCAATCTCCCTTGTGAAAATCTTCCATAACTTGTTTTGCCTCTTCTTCTACCAAACAATTCAGCAAGACACCACTGGGATCTTTCCAATAAACTGCACTATTCAAGATACAAATTTTTTCAGCCTTCAATTTCGGTGTCCTACTTTTGTTCTTAGCCATTCCAGGAGGTGATGACAAATTTTGGAGTACATAAACAATGTCTGAATACCAAGGAGAAAGGAGGAAAATTTTTGATACCTGAGTGGGCAGATTTTCTTCATCTTCCTCAGACATAGCAGCAATTAGATTAATGTCCAAGGTGTGTAGATTTGACTCAGCCATTAGTTTAGCTAGCCCCTGTCCATTAATGAGCTTTGTCAGTTTGATTTCCACGTCATACTCCAACAAGGCAACAATCCATTTGCCTCTCCTTCTCTTTGGATTTGTTTGCACTAAAACATCCTTGACAGCAGCATTAGGGACATAAGCAAGGATGTGAGAATGCAAAATATAAACCCAAAAATCCTTCAATTCTTTTACCAACGCAAGGACCTATATTTCAATAATATTATACTTCAATGCCACATCTCTTATGGTTCTTTTGAAGAATGCAATTGGTTTCTCGAGCTGGTCTCTTTTTTGCATCAAGACCGCTACCATAGTATGATCCGAGGCAAATGGAAACAAAATAAAATCCTGAGTATAGTCTGGGCTGATCAAAATCGGCACTGAAGAAAGAGCTAGCTTCACCAAACTAAAAGACTTAACTACTTCCTCAGTCCACCTTACTGCACTATCCCTTTTTATCATGTTTGTGATTTCTCTTAAGTGTTCTGCAAGATTGGGCACAATGTGACATAAGAAATTTATCTTACCATTGAAGGATTGGATTTCTTTCTTACTTCATGGGAAATCAATCTTTTGAATGGCCTCCACCTGAGTTGGATCGATGCAGATGCCCTCCTTTGAGATAATATGCCCGAGAAGCTTGTCTTCATCCATGGTGAACAAACTTTTCTTTGGATTGAGAGAGATGCCATATTTCCTACACCGCTGAAAAACAATCTTCAAATGATTGAGGTGCTCTTCATCTGTATTAGAGAAAACTGTTAAGTCATCAAGATAAACAACTAGAAAAACATCTTTTTCATTGGCAAATGCTATATCCATCGCCCGCTGAAAGGTTGCTACAGCATTTTTCAATCCAAAAGACATCTTTGCATAATGAAAAGTTCCCCACAGAGTGGTGAACGCTTTTTTGTCACAATCATCCTCATGGATCAGAATTTGGTTATAACCTGAATAACCACCGAGTAGTGACATCCATGATGCTCTAACTACTCTTTGAAGTATGTTATCCATCTTGGGCAATGGATAATTGTCTTTCAAGGAAACTTTGTTCAGATTTCTAAAATCAATGCATAACCGAATCTCACCTATTTTCTTGCGAATGGGCACCAAGTTTGAAATCCAATCCGAAAATCTTATGGGGAATATGATACCAGCTTTATACAACTTATTCACTTCCTTTTCGATTGAGGGCAACAACTTTGGATTTATTCTTCTTATCTTCTGATGAAAATGCTTTTGATTTGGCTTGATCAGGATCACATGCTGAATTATGCTCGTGTCATATGCCTTCAAATCTGAATAATCCCAAGTGAATACATCAGTAAAAGAGGATAACAAACTGATATACTTTGCTTTTACCTGTGGGGGCAATGCCTTTGATAATTTCACCATCTTGGGATTTTCAGCTGATCCAATGTTCACATCCTCAACTCCTTTTTCGGTTGGCAGCAAGCTCGGTTTTCTAGCCACATCGTCCTGATCGAAGAGCTCCTCTAAAGGTATTAGACCTTTGGGAATGATGTTGTCTTTGAGCTGCAAAACTTCCATCTGATTGACTTCCATATCCTCATCACCATCATCATGCTCCACATCAATAGAAGTTTCCTTGAATTTACCTTTATTTTGCAAAAGTTCATCGATATCATCATCATCTTGGAACACTTGCCAATACCTTTGATTTTCAGGGACAGCTAGGTGATTCTTCACGTGAATCTCAAACTTGTTGTTTGAATTCATAGAAATTTTCAGATTACTAGCTGTTGTTGCAAGTGAATCTGCAATGACATTCTAAGCACGGGGCACACAAGCTATAGTATAATCAGAAAATACTTTCAAGATATCCAACACCGCATTGTGGTAGGCCCGCATTCGAGAATGCTTAGCTTGGTATTCGCCTTTCACCTGCTTGATAACTAACTCAGAGTTGCCATACACTGAAATCCTTTTAGCATTCAATTTTCTAAGAACTTTCAAACCAACAATCAAAGCTTCATATTCAACCTCATTGTTTGAACAGTCAAAAGCTAGTTTATAAGAGTAGACCCTTACATTGCTTGGCACTTTGTTTGGGGCGAAAATACGGTTGCGTATCCAAATACCAATTCCATCACCTTCCCTTCCTACCGTGCCATCAAAGCCCATGCTCCATATGCCTGTTTCATCTTCTTCCAAATGTTGAAATTCGTTTCCTTTTCCTTGTTGTCCATCAATATGTTGCTACTATCGGACTGCTAATTGCTTTGCGGTACCATCAAGTCTTTGTCGTTCTTGTTTGAAGACTTATCTAAAATTTTCAGTTATCTCGGGAATTTCTTCTACTTCCACTATTTGGCTATTTACATCATTAAAACTATATGAGTACAAAACAAATGACTCTAGATCAGTATGTACATAGTTGATCGGATGATTTACTGGTTTCTCCTTGCTAGTGATCATGTACTTCATTCTCTGTTCCCGGTATAGTTTCCTCATTTGACTGAACACGGGAAAGGTAGCATAGGAGAAATCAAGTTGCATTGTCCCTTTAATCTTTGCTCCCCAAGATCTGGAAAGAAGCATGACAAATCTAGGAGGTATATCCACCACCACCACATCCATCAAAACATTTTTAGCCGAAATCTGATCCAAACTGACCACCAAATATTTGATAAGACCAATGCACCTTACTCTACCGGAATCGAAAGAGTAAAGGTCATGATATTTTCTAGTGATATCCAATCCCAATTTCTCCATGATGGCTTTCGGCATGAGATTATGAGAGGCTCTGGAATCGAACATAGCATTATGTAATACAAAGTCATGCAAGTTGAGACTGATATAGAAAGGAGCGACATCACTATCTTGGGACTGACCTTCCAATGTCGGCCCAAAGATCAACTTGAGACTATCATCCTCCATGTTTACCATGTCAAATGATGGATCTAAACTCAAAATTTTAGACACCTAACTCTTATAATTGCTGTTCTTCATCAACTCAGTCAAAGGAATGGATATTTTCAACTTAGCAATTTCATTTTCTAAGTTAAAAACTGAAACTTTTTCTACCCCTTTCGCTGGAATATCCTTGTTTTCCATTTTCTCCTTTGACACATTTGGTTGATTTGGTCTTTCACTTGCTGATGTCATTTTGCTGGTGTTAGGATTAGCTGTCTCTTTTCCCTTTTTCTACACATTAGGATGATCATTCTTTGACGCTGATGCCTCCTTCCTTTTCTGAATTGGATTCACAAGCACATCTCTATTTCGAATTGAATATTGTTGCTGATGAGCTGATAAATCATTCATGTATCCTCTTTGGTATTCATCGAACTCTTCCTCAAGAACTGTCTCATTTTCCAGAATGAAATTTTCATCCCTTCATTCAGCTCAATTCTCGGAGTACTCCTCATCTTCAATGATGAAAATTGGCATATCATCGAGCATAAAGAAATGATTTTATTCTCCAATCACATTCTCCTCTTCTTCTGATTCTGGACCATGTACAAAATTTTGTTGTAGAGGTGTTTGGACTTGCTGCTGTGCTACTTGGTCTTGGGCTCGCTACTCTCTTTGTTTGATCCTATATTGGGGTTGTTGCTGGCCGCGGAGGTTAGGATTTCTGACTTGTGGTTCAGACTTGTCAAGTTTCATTCTATCAAGCATCTGCTCCACCTTTCGAAGCACTTGATCTGACGAGGAAGACTCTTCTTTTATTGTGACTTTATTTTCAGCTCTTGCTCTCTCTCTCTTGGCCAACAGATTTTCTTCAACGCTGACAGCAATCTTCTGCATGTCTTCCAAAGTAGCCGGATCTCTCTCTATTACTTGATAAGCAATATCAATATCAAAATTGTCTGGAAACTTAATCAAAGCTAGCCCCATGGGTGGCTTTATATGATCAAGGATTGCATTGTAAACTGAATTGAATCTAATACAGTAATCTTGAACATACTCACCATCATTCTTCTTGATGTGCTCATATATGAAAAGGATCTGAAGGGGATTTTTCTTCACTTCCCAGTGGTCTAAGAATTGTCTTTGTAGATTGGCCAATGTAGTGATGCTTGTAGCCAGCAAGTCTCTGAACCATTTCCTTACTTCACCACCAAATGTTTGTACAAATAGTCTCATGGTTACATTTTCTGCATCAATCTCATGGAGATCGAAGAAATCCATCATTCTGTACACATGTTTCTGAGCTGTAACACTATGAGGAGTGCCATCAAACAAAGGAATTTTGCTTTGATAATCGACGGGCATATCATCCAAATTTTGAGGCAGTACAAGAGGTGCAAAATGAGCAGCCATTGCTCTTGGTGGATTTGTAATTGGTCTTGGGGATATTGGGGAGTGGGTGGAGCTGATGTATGAGGATTATGAGGAGGTGTATGCAGAGGTGAAGAAATCATGGATGTTTTAGGAGTAGAAGGAGTATATGGAGGCGACACTACTACAGATTTTTTATCAGAAACAATAGGCTGCACAGGAATGGTAGGAATGAAAGGAGGTTCTATGGGAATTCTTGAACTAGATGTAATTGGAGATGACCCAAGGGTTGCAGATGCAGTCTCTAAGAAATTAGCAATATTATAAGCCACAATTGAAGTCTGGAGTTGATTCAAGATATAATCATCAATAAATTTATTGGCCCTTTCAGTTTCAAGATTTCAAACAAACTTAGGATTTAAGGTAGTTGAAGCAACAACACTTTCAGATTTGGTTTCAAACAAAGACAACTCAAACTGCTCATCAAACTCAAGGTCCTCGAGATACTCAAAACCAACAGGACATGATTGAGCTTTGAACACGGGAATGATAGAACTTCCTTGGTGAAGGATTCTTGGAATAAGATTAGGATTTTCATAGAGAGGAGTGGGATTAGGATCTATATTTGCTCTGATATGTCTTCTGGAAGCCAGTGTGTTATTATTTTCAAGAGATAAAATGGACATTAACAACTTGCTCAGCCTATCAAATCCTAAACTTATCACCCAAAAGCTTAGAATTATCAGATGTACTGGGGTGATCTGCAAGTTAGATACTTCGTTTATAATACTAGACCAGAGATTGACTGAAGTAGCGTTTATCTACTTGTGCTAATGCAAAGAAAAAGCGTTTCGAAGGCTACCTAGCTAATATTCAGGATCCATCTATAGTTTATAAAATGAAGAACACTAACAAACAAACAATTTATTCCCCAATACGGTCACCACTATGTTAGTGCCTAGATTTACCTCAAGCTGAAAAGGTAGGATCCAAGGCCAACATCAAACCACGCTCAGCCTGGTAGCTAGCCCTACCAGGTCAGGAGAGGGCTCTCTCTGAGTCAATCTCAACAAATTATGATCAATGAGGGCTTGAGATGACTGATAGAAATACTGATCTTAGGCTAGGTATAAGTGCAAGAAAATTTGATTTAATAAAATGATGATTTCGTTGGCTCAGAGGGAAGGGAAAATTTTGGCGTGCGGGGATTGAGGCTCAGTCCTGCAGAGATCTCAATGGGGAAAGGTAGGCAATTGTTTTGGCACTTAAATTTGAATGAGATGGAAGGAATAGATAGGTGAGGTGTTGAAGAGGGCAAGAGAAATCATGGATCCTCCCCAGATAGATGAAAACATCAAATAACTAAATCAAACTTAAAGTAAAGCACTGCAATTTCAATGGATTCTACTTACACTCTTGTTTGTTTAGCTCAGAAGAAACAAGATAGAGAATGACATACATAACACATAAAGAAAATTTACAATTACAGAGAAAATCACTGTACCAAGACAAATTGCCACATGTATCCCAAAGAGTGATGCAAATCTTGGTCTCAATTCCTTAGCCAAAATGAAAATATGAGTGTACAATGAAGTTCTTTACTTTCTCAAGAGTCCAACCATGCTAATGACTGGAAAAAAACATAATATAGACAAAAATAGCTCATCCTTGCCTCTAGGGTTCGAGCACACATGTTTAGGAGTTGATCCAATTGAGTCTAAACTGAGAACTAGAAATTAGGCAACATAACAGCATGCCTCTAGAAACAAGGGAACTGATTCATTTAGTTTCAAACGACCTTTAAACTGATGAATATACCTCTACAAGTGAAAATTTAACATATTTACATCATGATCCATCAATTTTCATCAAATTACAGCACAAATTTTCCATTAGGAAAGTGAAAAAGTGAAACTAGCCAAAGCTAGGCAAAAAATAGAGCAAAACTTGGTCAAACTGGCAATTTCTCCTCTATGCGTCGTGCCTGATTCTCTATGCATTGTGCCTGTTTGGACCCACTTTTGGAGGCCTTCCTGATGTCTAAATGAGTTCCAGTTGTCCTTTTTGGAGAGGTATGCTTGTCTACATTCCAACGCAAGTGGAATTTTTCAATTTGACCTTCGTTTGCCCCTCCAAAAGTCCATTCTCCCAACACTGCTTCATGTGTGTTGAAATAGGGGTAGTGAGGTCATTTTTTGAGTGTTTTTGACCTTTTTGAGGGCTCAAAACCTACCCAAATTTCTTGTCCATAGGTAGGAAAGCATAGATTTTCATGTCAAGTCCAAAAATGTTTAGTTTTTGTGATTTGGAGGCTCCTAGCAAAAGCAAGTTCCACGTGGCGCGACGCATAGGGCAGAAAAACCTGTTTTTGTGCCAAAAAATTTCCAAAATGCAAAAATGGCTCCAAATTTTTTGAAATTTGGGCTGAGTCTTCTCTATCAATAGTTGCGTTGGACCAAGGAAGCCTTGGCCAATATCTGAAGTCGACCATGCTCATTTTTCTTCTTTGATGCCTTCTTCAATTTTTCTTTCAAACTCTTGATTCTCGCCTTGAAAACTTTGTTCCTCGCCATGTAATGAAAAGCCATGTGTCTCAACAATATCTTCTCCTGGTTGGCCTTTTCTAGCTTCCTCTCCAAGTGGATATTGGCTCTTTCAAGCCATGACTCCCTATCGGCATTAATCTCCTGCTCAAGTGAAGTGAACTCCACCCTCCTCCTTTGGGCAGCTTGGCGATTCTCCCAAATGTTTTGCAACTCCATAATCACCTGCTGGTCCTCCAGCTACTTATTCCTTTGTTACAAGTACTATATTATCCGTTGGGCTCTATCTAAGTTGGTAGACAAGGCATCGATGTTTTCCTACTACTTCTGAATGATTTCTCTAAGATTTGTGCTTTGCGGGCCCATCTCAGTATCATCAACCTCGATGAGAATGAAATCAGTCTCCCGCTCACCTGATGATCCTTCCTCCTCTAGTGGCCTCTTGCCTCAGTCCTGAACCTGTTGTGCTGATGATGGAAGTGAGGCCCCTTCCGTCACGGGTGGAGATAACACTCGATTGCCTGCTACAAACAACCATCTAGTGCCCTTCTGATAGGTGATGAACACAGGCACACTAGTGGTCTGTGTCTCATGGCTCTCATGCCGATAAGAAGGTCCACCTATCTCATGCCAAGCCTCTAAAGGTCCCTGTTGAGCTCTGAAAAACTCACGAGAGATGAAGTCCTCCCAAGTGATGCCCTGTAAGGCAAGCTGATGAATGACCACAATTTTGATGAGAGCAAAATGGTAAATACTGTTGAACTATTGCTGAGGAGTCTTGTACTGCACTAGGGTGGTCATCTTCTCTATGTTTCGGCACATGAAGTAAGGGATGTTCATCATTCGTACCCAGGTAAAATGCATTAGCAGCCTGATATGATAAGCATATATACGGGAGAACCGGCCCTCACAGCTGAAATACTTCATGATCAGTTTCATTAAAGGGGCATATTCATCTTTAAGGTACTGAAAAGGAAACACTCTCTTGAGCTGTCTGAAAAAGCCGGGCTTGATTTATGGTTCATAATGTTGCCGATCAATTTTCAACCTCTTTTTCCATTGCTCTCCAATGCTGGGAATGCCGGTTGCTAGTGAAATGGATTCTGGTGTTAAGGTGAAAGTGACACTAGCTAGAGTGGCTTGATCGCCATGTAAATGCAGTACAAACAAACAAGCCAACTCATGATGAAACTGAATGCTAGCAACCTTCTCACAAAATTCATAACATGACTGATGTTGGAAACAAGAGATGACAAGAGCGTAGGCCTGTAATTCAACAAGAGTGGTTGGTTCTTGTCTAATGTGTTTGCCACCTCTATGAGGCCCCCGAGTGCATGTCCCTCTGTAGGTGAGTCACTATGGGTCTCCTCTTCATACTCATATGAAGGATCAGATGCCATGGTTGCTAGTAGATAAACTGTCTTGGATAAGTAGGTGTTGATGTGTTAAATTGTCTTGAATTGTCTTTGATGATGTGTTTGACCTCTGCCACCAAGGGAAAACAATGAAATGAGGGACTGTGGAGGGGTAATTTAGGGAAATAGGGAATTAGGGAATGATTTAGGAGGGGATAGGGTTTGGGATTTTGTTGGGAAATGGGAATTGGGGTATGGGATTAGTGAATTTAGGGGTATGTGAATTTGGGGAATAGGGAAAGAAAGGAAAATACGAAATAAGGGAGTGATGAGGTTAGGGGATACTTGGTAGCAAAACATCCAATACAAAACCATAGCAGCAATCTCCTTTGAAAATTTTGAAGACATAGGGTTTGTTTCCTTTAAACATTCACCATGCAACAAACACCATCAAACAACCATCAAATTTGGACGAAGAGCAATGACAAAAGGTCAACCTAATTGGACAAGTGACAATCCATGCATTTTGGGCGATTGGAGCAAGTTTTGGTAGTTTTTGGGCTCTCTGGCTGTGTGTGCCATGCATCCAACCCAATGCCCCATGACCGTGTCTTTTTGCACTGAGAAATATGGCCCAATGCACTGTGCCTGGTAAGTGCGTCGCGCCTCCTGCCAAGTGCGCCGTGCTGGTGACTTGGAACGATTTTCACCCAAAATTTTCGCTTTCTCACGACAACAACTTTTCTTTGTTTTCTCTTTGCTCTTGGAGTGAAAATGAGCTTTAAACATTTAGAGACATGATTTATAATGGAGCTTTTAAATTTTAATTTTTCAAACCCACTTTCATAATGTTTTGAAAATGACTTCATTTTCAAACTCTGTTTTTTGGACTTTCTCACTTCATTTGAGCTTTGTGATGAACTAAATGACCTGAGCTTTGCTTGTTTTGCAGGTGTTGGAACTACTGGGGCTAAGGAAAGAAACCAAGGTTGCAGATGGAGTGATATACAATGAAGAAAACAAAATTTCATAACTTTTGTACAATAAAAGCAGAATACTCTGTTTTTTCCTCAAAACAGAGTTTTGAGGAAAAACACATTTTCGAACACTTGATGATGAAATTTATTAATTTTGAAACCTCCTCATGGCCTACTGGTTGTTATTAGAGACTTTAAAACATTTTTTGATGAAACCCTATAACTAATTGACAATGAAACCCTAAAAGAGATTTGCAATATTTAGGACAAAAAGAAGACTATATATGCTTTTTTAATGAACAAACATGAGCTAGCAGGTAAATGACATGGGGGAAACTGTAGGAAAGCCACTACTATTAGATGATCCATGCACCTAATGGAATGCAACTAACTGGGCGGGACACCTAATATGAAATGCAACAAGAGGACTTGATCTCTGATGGAGAGATGAAGATACCGACACTAGCAAACCTAAGAGTGAAATAGATTCATTCACAATTGGAAAGCCTGCACTTGGAGTTGCAAAGCTTGAAGAAAGGAAAGGAAGATCAGTTGGAGGTGCGCGTTGATCTCTCGTGTCTAAAGTGTAAGAACCATGGATATGATAAGGATCATTGTCTGGTCTATAAGAACGGGGGGGGGGGGGGGGGGGGGCATGTCCACCTGAAACCAAAGAATAATGTTGGGACGAGTGTGGGAGCTATGCTATGGTGAATTATCTATCAGGTTATAGGACAATATGCTACTGATTACTGCCACTTACTGTAGAAGTTTGTACAAACCCCTCAAGAGTTTTTTTGCAATTTTTGTAAGTCTATAGGACACTATGAACTCCATTATAGGAGTTACAAGTTTATGGTGGATAGAATCCTTACCTACAGGACACAGGTAGAGAATTAGCCTTACGATCAAGGCGTAGGAGGAGTGCACGAAGGATTCCAAGGCCTAGGACGAGGAAGAGGCGCTGGACCAGGTCGAGGGTGTGGGTAGGTAATTTTCTTTAACTGTGGTGAAGCAGGGCACTTCACAAGATATTTTATAAACCCCACACATCCCTCATGTTAGTATTGTCGATAGTTTGACAATGTCATAGAGAAATTACTGGTCCTTATGCCCAAGTTGCAAAAAACAAAGGTGCAGCCCCAGTAACCTATGAGAAATATTCAAATGATGAGGGCTAAGCCATGCGAAGAGAATTAGAATATAAAGATCATAATGAGAAGTGGTATGGCGACTAGTGTAGATAAAGGATAGAAGCCTAAGTAAGATAATTGGGTGCACAAGACTGCTAAGAAGGAAGTATATTATGATATTAATTGCGCTAAAGAAACCTTTGTGGAAGCCAATAAGAAATTCGTTGAGGTCTCCACCTGAGGAAGTCATTAGAAAATGCCAAGAACTAGTGCGACACATGAAGTAGATTCTTCAATACTTGCTACTTTCCTATAGACTTGTATGAAGTTATTTCATGATCAGAAAGAAGTAGAAGGGTTGCAAGAGTTAATAGACAAGTGCGCTAATAAGGAAAAGACTTATACTGAATAGTGCACAGTAAGAAAGATTGGTAAGCATAAAAATCAAATGGGGCATGAGATGAGGCTAACTGCGCAGATAGGAGAATATAAATGGACTAGGTAATCTTGGATCTGGGGTCTCACGTGAATGTCATGCCTAAGAAGACTTGGGAGAGGATGGGGAGACCTGTGCTGCAGTGGTCTCCTATTCAGTTGCACATGAAAAATCAACAGAAGATTATTCCAATGGGATTCCCTGCTCATGCAGAAAAGTATATATAGGTGAAACAGGGATATCCTTTGGCATAAGATTAAAAGAACACATTAATGATATTACAAGAAATAGGTTAGAAGAATCAGGTCTAGCAGAGCACGCATGTCCTTCCTCACACTATATCTGTATGGAACAAGAAAAATTAATTCACAAGGAAGACCATTATTTAAAAAGAAGGGTGAAAGAGGCAATTGAAATTGAGAAATCCTCCAACAACATGAATAGAGATGACAGACTAAAATTAAGTAGCACCGGAAACCCTTATTAAATAAAATAAAAAAGCAATAAATACAAATTAATAGAATAATAAATAAATAAATCTATCTAACTCCCTTTTAAATATAATTTAATAAGTCAACGTAAATGAATCTTCAAACTATTACTTCAAAAATACATAGCAAAGAACTGATATATATAACATAGAATCTAAAAATAATAATAATAATAAATAAATAAATAAAATAAAATAAAATAAATAAATATATATATAAATCAAATGAATACATCTAAATATTATCAATCATTAATTAAACCAGTCACTAAAAAAAAAAAATTAATTAATTAATTAATAATTATGAATCGGTTAGGCCGAGATTAAAAAGACATCAAATATTTTTTCAAATAACTATTAGTAGCTCCATAATTTCACACTCTCTCTTCTCAAACTACAAATCACATTGCCCTGATGATGGACTCACTAAGCAAGTCCGAGACGTTGGTTTCATAAATTGTTCACGGGTTTTTCCACAAACATAAAATATTCTAATGGGGCACTTATATGATGTAACGGTGGACATTAAGGGTGCGAGCGCACTGGCATAATTTGAGGTCATTGAAATAGTGGATGATAGCAATCCATACCCCATGCTACTAGGGATTAACTAGGCTATTGTTATGGATGGGGTAATCAACTTGAAAAAGTGCAAGATGACATTTGAGAAGAAATTGCTCTTGGTTGTATTGCCACTAGATCTTGCAGAAGGATCACATTATACTAAACTTGTTCGCGGCTATGTAGAAAGTGATGATGACCTAGATAATATCTACAAGATAACATCACGAGACGAGGATTGGATTAATCCTACAACCGATGGACGAATCGAATGGGATAGGGAAAGCTCTTGCACCTTAGCCTTAGATGAAGAGATTGAAGACTAGCAGAATCAATTGCATGAAGTATCTACACTCCATTGTAATATGATGACTAAGTCACTGTGATGTGTCTTGACTGAGGTAAGAAATATTTCACATTATGATGGTTTGACTGACGTGGAACCATTTTTAAATTAATTTTAAAGGGAAGTACTAAAAGAACATCGCTTCCAAGCACTGGAGTTGGCGCTGCATGCTATGCCTACCCATGGGTTGGGTATGCACAAGGAGAGCTTTGCTAGATGGAAAGAATATAGAAGAATGATGAAGTTAAGGTTTGGATGTGATAATACTAGAATGACAAAAAAATACAATGGGAAGGATGATCTGTGTGATCATTTGGCATGATGGACTAAGGCCTTGGGAACAAAACTAGAACTAGAATGGGTGCACATTTTCTGTCATATGTTAGGTACAATCCCAATGAACTAGTATTTGGAGAGAGAACTTCACCATGGAATAGGTTAATGGGACATTTTAAGAGAAAGTTTCCTATTAAATTTCAGCTTTGAGGATGAGTTTGAGAGCATTGATGAAGCACTCTAAGAGATAAAAGTATCTATATTCTGAATGCTAAAGGAATGAGCTAAATAGAATTATTCGGATTGGAGTACATAGCTATGCCATGCACTGGAATGTTATAATGTGACTACTAAAGAAGATGAAGAAGATATACAAAATATTACAATTAATAAAGCAAAGGATAGCACAAAACTAAAGAACTGAAGGTGGCGAACCTAGATATATCAGATCCTATGAAAAATCGACAAATAAACATTGGATCTAAAGAAGAACCTAAGTTTGCAAAGATAGGAGACTATTGCAAAAATGATACAATCGATATGATAGCTGAGCTGTTGCACGAGTACCAATATTTTTCCCAAAAAAGTTTTTATATTTGAGAGGGATCATCAAATATTTAGGTGTTACGATGATCACATTGAAACTGGATGTAAAGCCTATTAAGCGAAGGCCTTATCGACTGACTCCAAAATATAAAGAGAAGGTACACCAAGAACTGGATAAGATGTTGGATGTTGGTATTATTGAGCCTATAGAAGAATCAGATTGGGTGAGCCCAATTGTGGTCCAAGAACAGAAACAGAAAGGCAAAATCCTCTTATGCGTAGATCTATGGAAGTTGAATGATGCTTATGTACATGATCTGTTTCCAACACCATTTACTAACAAAGTGTTAGAGAATGTTGGTGGACATGAGGTTTATTTGTTCACTGATGATTTTTCTGGATATCAGCAAATAAATATCATGCCGGAAGATAGAAGTAAAACAACCTTTGCGACTGAGTGGAGTTTCTTTCAATATATAGTTATGCCATTTGGATTGAAGAACATGGCTGCAATATTTTCCTGAGTAGTGATCGCGATATTCAAGGAGTTTTTTCATAAATTCCTTGAGGTATATTTTGATAATTGGATTATGTTCTAGTTAGTAAAGAGCCATGTTACTTGTTTCTGCCTCATATTGGAGACATAATGTATAAGATCGCGCTGAACTTGAGGAGGTGTATTGTTTGTATGTGCTTTGGGATTTTTCTTGGCCATGTCGTATGTAAATAGTGATTGATGGTGGACCCTACGAAGATCATTGTAATTGTGAATTTGGAGCCTCCTAGGAATGTGAAACAAATGCACGGGATGTTGGGGCACGCTAGATATTATGGGAAATTTATCAAGTCATATGCTCAGATAATCGTGCCAATGGAGAAATAGTTAAAGAAAGATGTGATGTTTTGCTGGGATGAGGAATGTCAGTGCATCTTGGATGTATTAGAGGATAAAATGGTGATAACTCCTATTTTGTATTTCCAGACTGTAAGACGGATTTCCATGTCCATGTAGATTCCTCTTGCATTGCGCTAGGAGTAGTATTAACACGAGCAGGTGAGGGAGAGATTGATCATCCGATAGCCTTTGCAAGCAGAAAGGTATCCAAAGTTGAGAAGAATTACTCCATTATAGAGTGTGGAGGTCTGAAGATGGCTTTCGGGCTACAGAAGCTTAGGCATTATTTGTTGGGTAGACACTTTAAAATGTGTACACATCACTCCATGCTGAAGTACCTGTTCAATAAGCTCGTGTTGGGAGGGAAAATATGCCGATGGTTACTATTGTTCCAGGGGTATGAATTTGAAGTGATTTTGTAGCTTGGAAGAATGAATGCAAGTCCAGGCCATCTATCATGGATTGAAACAGGTGAAGAACCAAGTAGTTTGGTGGAGGGATTGCTAGATGTGCAACTCTTTACAGTGCGCATTGTGGATGATCATTTTTCTGATACCATTTAAATTTTAAAAATAGGAACAATTCCAGAATGTTACTCAATTCAAAAGAAGGAGTTAGTAGTTCACGCTATATATTTTTCAGTGATTGCAAGTCATTTGTATAAGATGGGAATGGATGAGATACTATGAAGGTATGCTCACGAGTTTGAACGTGCTATTATCCTAGCTGAAGCCCATGGAGGAGTGGCAAGTGGTGACTATGTAGGGAAAGCGACCACATAGAATATTTTACGCACTTGTTTATGGTGGCCGACATTATAGAAGCATTCTAAGGCCTATTCCAATGTGTGTGATGCTTTCCAATGGATGGGGAAGCCCTCTCAGAAGGATGAATTGCCTTTAAACCCTCAGGTTTCATTGCAAGTATTTGATAAATGGGCCATTGAGTTTATAGGTCCAATACGACCACTAGGAAAGAAGATGGGCATGTGGTCTATCATTACTGAAAATGAGTATTTAACCAGGTGGTGGAAGCGCAACCAGTGAAGGATTGTATAATAGCCACTGCTGTGAAATTTTTGTTTGATTGTGTCTTAATGTGGTTTAGATGCCCTAAGATTTTGATGAGTGATAGGGGTACACATCTCCTGAGTGAAACGATCATCGTGATGCTTGAATAATTCTAGGTGTATCATCAGAAGAGGACAGCCTATCATTGATAGGCGAATGGAATGGTGGATGTTTTTAACAAGATTTTGGAGCATGCATTGTTACACTAAAAAATGTCACCATGACTACTTACAGTTAGTATGGCTCAAATCAACAGTCATGCTACCCTCTTAGGCAAGTCTTATGCCTCTGCTATCCATCTCAAACTCAAAGAAGAGAGAAAGTCTTGTAAAAAATGTGTTTATCTCTGGGGTCGCAGGTTCTCTCTAGCCTTACCTGCGGGGACGCTCACAATGTTCACAAAAGCTGCGTCCTTGGACGCTCTGTATGTTAAGGGACAGGTGCGTCCTTCTGTAAAAGGCAAAATGCGCAAGTTTTATCTTAAAAAAGTTACTTGTGGTTACTTCTAGAACTTTCTAGAGGTCGGTTTGATGAAATGGATGCGCCTCCAGTTGGTTCATGTATCCCTATTAAGGAGGAACTTATCCCATCAATAAGGGAGCTATCCCACCCAAAGAGGGGGATTATCCCATTGATGGTGGACCTGAATAACCTCTTTACAGCACTATAAATAAAGACATTGAGCCAGAGGGAGGAGAGGTTGGAGCTATACATTTTCTTTGGGTAAATGCTGCAGGAATTAGGACTCCCATTTAGAACCTTGTGAGGAGAGATTGTCTTTGCTTGATTCTACTTGGAAGTGGGTGAGCTTTGTCAAAGTAGAGGAAAACCCTTGATGGACCCTGGGAGGAACTTGCACAACACCAAGGCCAGGTTGTAAGAGTTTCTTTGTTTCGTTATTAATACAAACTGGTTTATTTTTCTCAATAGCTTGTGTTAATGAGTTATTTCATGTGTTCCTTGGTCTGCATGTTGAATATATGTTTTATTATATGAAATGCAAGTGCTTGGTAATTGTTTGATTGTTTGTGGTTGCAGGAATTGATGTGAAGGAGGAGCTCATCCGGATCGGCAAGGACGGACTACAACAACAGCGTTTTGGAATAAGGTAAGCCTAAACACTTGTATTTTTCATGTTTTAAAAGGTATATTTAGAGAAAGATCACTCCATTTTGTCTTGTTTGTCGCTAGAGAGTTTAGACTCCTAGGGAGGTCAGTTGTGTCCACACAAACGACTTTTTCCGCCACGACAAATTGGCGACTCCACTGGGGAATCCATTAATGTGAAAGTCTTTTCCTTTGTGTGAAATTTGCTCTGAGAAAATCATTTTTATTTTCTGGTTTTTGACTGTGAGAATTAGTATTTGGGTGGCTTAGCTTTAGATTTAGTTAGATTTGGTTTTTCTTAACTTTTCCAGAAGGACGCACCCTCTGAGTACTGCACAGTGCATCTTTGGACGCGCTGTTACCGTTTGCACAGAGCGGGCCCGCACCTGTGCTAACGGGTTGCCTGCGTCTTCCTGTAAAAATTTAGGAAAACTCCATTTTTGCTTTAATTGCTTTTAGATTTTGTTTTTTCTTAGTGTTTTCTGCCCAGATCCTTTAGTACCCTGTCAAAAATTTTCACCTAAGCTTGTTCCTGCTCTTAGCTTTCATCAATTGGGTGTTTTGAGTCTCTTTCTTGAGAAATTCTTGATTTGATTTCCTTTGATCATTACTTGGAGGTTTGTCTCAGTCTTTTCACAATTTTGCATCTTTTTGCTTTTGTTTTGGGGGGGCTAAATTGTGTATGAGTGTTAATCGCCTTTCGGTGTTTTTATGTTTTGATCTTTGGAACTCTCACCCAATTTTCTCAATTTGCACTTGATTGGTTCTTAGATCACATTAGAATCATCTTGTGTTTGAGAATTCTTTTGCATAGATCACATTTGCACAATTAGAATTCTCATTTTCAGAATATTATTGAAAAATGTGCATAGATTACATTTGCATACTTTTCGAGTGAATTGTGCTTAGATTACAATTGCATAGTTTACATTCTGAAAAATCAATCGTAGATTTAGATCAGTTTTCTTTGATTTGAATTTACACAAAAATTAAAAAAAAAAAAAAAATGGTTTGGAATTGATTTGCATTAGTTTTTCTTGACAAAATTAGTGCATCAATTTTTTGCATTGTCGGAAGTGAATGGAAACTCTCTCCTTACTTTAGTTAGGATTCATCGAATTGAAAAGATTACATTATCATATTCGATTGCATTCAGTTGAGTCGGGTCATAACACCATTGGTTTCATCTCCATTTACCCCTTTGAGTAATAACAGCCTTAATAACACAGCGCTTAATTAAAACTCATCTAGTAATTTTTACATTTCTAGGGCTCTGATACACCAATATAGCTTAGGCTAGTGTCTTGGAGTAGGTGAGTACTTAACTCTCCAAGATAGTAAAACCAAACAAGTAGCTGATCTTGAGTTAGAATCAAATCCAATTGTTACATTTACACTCTGGGAAAGCTCCTCTTAAAGGAGAAGCACGAGCTCGTGTCCGAACCAGTGAGGGGATCAATCCTCCCTCGTTGGGAACGACGCCAGACAGTACGTATTACAAACGGTAAACCTCGGATTAACCATTGTTGAGGAGCCAGGGGTCACTTATCGGTAAACCTTGGATTGTTGTCAAGGAGCCGGTAAGGGGATTGAGCTTGCTACTCTGCCCTTGCGTGCTGTCAGAGTTTAGACTGTTCCCCCAGGTGTATTTGTTACTGTTGGTGACCTTAGTGACCATAATCTTTAGGGTTCTACCGAGGTGACGGTGGAGGGAAGGTCCCACTGTACCTGGAGCAGACGTCGGTTATACTCACTTGGATTTTCCGGGGGGTTCACTTCACTTCGAGACGGTTAAAGTGGAGGAACTTGTGCCGGTCTATTCATTAAGCAGGTTGCCGGGGTAACTGTTCCACCCACCACTTCTGTACTGAATTCGGCGATGTTGGGTTTCATCTCCAACTAGTGTTTTCGGTCTGGAAGGCTATTGTTTGTGCATGGTTTGACTCCTAGATTTGATAGCGCGTGTTAATTTGTTTGTTTTTACTTTTAGAGACCATAGGTGTGAATTGTGAATTTTAATTGTTAGGTGTGAATTGTGAATTGTTAATTTTAGTTATAAATTGTTAATAAAATTCACTGAAGTTGAATATAATGGCAAATGTTCCGGAATTTATCAACCTAGGAACCCCTCCTAATGAGAATCCTAGTACTTTTCCTTACTTTGGAAATGTTGGTCCTCCTTATATGGCTACTTTTTCATTACCTGGATTTACAATAGGTTTACCGATATGGTTATTTTCAACTTCGTTGGCCCAAAATACTCCAATTGTTCCATCTCAACTAGATGCTTCACCTCAACAGAGTTCACCATCTCAACATCACCAACCTTTTGTTGACCCTTTACCTTCTTCGCCTAATTTTTCTTCCTCCATTTCTTCCTCTTCGCCTGGTAAAAGCCTTGATGCTAGTAACTAGGAGGCTAAGAAGAAGAGGAAAGGGAAGAAGAAGAAGAAGAAGAAGCAAGATAAGAAAGAAGTCAACCAACCAACCATGGCTGTAACTGTTAGTTGTGTTGAGGAAAATTCCGACATGCACCGTAAACCCAAATACCCTTGCAGGCTTTGTAAGGGTGACCACTTCCTTGTCAATTGTCCTAGTATTCCAAAGGTCCTGGAAGTATGGTCAGAAAAATCTCATCAACTTTCCGTTGATCCATCAACCAGTGATAGTCAGGTTCCTGGGAAAAAGGGTAAAGTTAGGTTTCCTTGTAAGTTATGCAACGGGAGTCATCAAACTCACGTTTGCCCTCACATGGATGAAGCCTCAACATTGTTGGAAAACCTTACTGTTCCACAGCAAGAATTTCCACCTGGTTACCGTAAACTTTCTCCCAACCTACCGTCAACTGACGGAGTGAATGACCTAAATTCAAGTATAGTCGATCACACTCTTCCATTGGAGAGTGAAACTCATGTCACTCAAGTTGATGATCCATTAGTTGATCAAGTGGTCGATTCAATTTCACATTCGGTCGATCCCACTTTCCATTTAGAGAGTGAACTTCATACCGCTCAGGTTCTTCTTGTTACATCAGATTCTTCTATGCCGGGGGGCATTTCACCTGTTTCTACAGAACCCCCTCCAAGCACTGAGGTCTTTTCCTTTGATTGGAATAGACTGACAGAACCTCGTCTTCCTTCCTCCATCCCTTTCCAAATCATTGTCAAGGCTGGTGGTAGGGACATACATCGTACTCAGGTAGATGAAGGTGCGTCTGTTAGTATTTTATCCTCAACTGTTTGGAAAGCTTTGGGTTCCCCTCAGCTTGCGCCTATTACGCAGAATCTGAAAGCTTTTAACAGAACCATCAGTGAACCTTTAGGGATTCTTCCTAAGTTTTCTATTACCTTGGAAGGTAAAACTGTCTGTATTGATCTTATGGTAGTTCGAGGTCCCTTGGATTTCAATTTACTCCTTGGGCGAGACTATGTTTATGTAATGAAAGTTGTCGTATCGACACTCTTTCGCGTGATGTCTTTCCCTCACAATGGCAGTATTGTGACTGTAGACCAGCTTTCATTCCCTAGTCTTGTTTTAACTACCAATAATATGAAACCCCTGAATGTTCTTGATTCTAAAGTGGTATCTACCCTACCACGGGAAAATTATGTGGCAACTGGTCCCATGTTTTCAGTTACCGATGTAAGTGAGCCTCTCACTGTTGATTTAGATCCGGTAATTGACATGGAAAACTCTATGGGATTACTTGAACACGATGTTCTTATCCCTTTTGAGTCCCTTGACATGTGCTCCTTCCAGAGAACTATTCTTCCTTCTGATGAAGAACTCTTGGAAGCCATGATCAAGGTGTGTCCATTGACATGTCTTTCTTCCAGATGGAAGCCATGATCAATGGTGCGAGGATAGTTTGTTCCCGTCTCAACCTCGTTAAAAAATGAAACTGGATGTAACGAGGAAAGTTCCTTTTACTGTGTCGACCTCGTTAAAAAATGAATCAGTGAGAGCGAGGATAGTTTGTTCCCGTCTCAACCTCGTTAAAAAATGAAACTGGATGTAACGAGGAAAGTTCCTTTTACTGTGTCGACCTCGTTAAAAAATGAATCAGTGAGAGCGAGGATAGTTTTGTTCCTGTGTCACCCTCGTTAAAAAATGAAACAGGATGCCATGAGGATAGTTCTTTTACTGAGTCAACCTCATTAAAAAATGAATCAGGTAGATTTTAGGATATGTAGGTAGATTGTAGAAAGTAGGATTGTGAGGAAAGTTCCTTTTACTATGTCAACCTCATTAAAAAATGAATCAGTGTGTGTGAGGAAAGTTCCTTTTACTGTGTCAACCTCATTAAAAAATGAATCAGGTATGAGGACAGTTCCTGTTACTGAGTCAGCCTCGTTAAAAAATGAATTAGGTATGAGGATAGTTCTTTTCTTGTGTCAACCTCCTTAAAAATGAAACAACTCCCTTTTCAAGTTAAATATTGAAAGTAAACCTTCATTTCATCCAGCCGGTTGAATGCAATGAAGCCTGGGGGGCATGTACCTCATTTTGCATCATTATACTGGGGGCATGCGAACTTTTTGAGCATAGTTCCTTGTCTTGTGTCAAGCTCGTTAAAAAATGAAACAAGGGTAGGTTAAATAGGTAGATTGTAGAGCGTAGTCATGAGCATAGTTCCTTGTCTTGTGTCAAGCTCATTAAAAAATGAATCAAGGATTTTAGAGCACAGTTCCTTGTCTTGTGTCAAGCTCGTTAAAAAATGAATCAAGGTTTTTAGAGTAGAGTTTTTGTTAGGTAGATTGTAGAGAGTAGTTATGAGCATAGTTCCTTATCTTGTGTCAAGCTCGTTTAAAAAATGAAACAAGGGTTTTGAGGATAGTTCTTTTCCTGTGTCAACCTCACTAAAAAAAATGAAACAGCTCCTACAAGTCTTTCCAAGATCTTGAAAGTAAAGCTTCATTCCATCCACCTCATTGAATGAAATGAAGCTTGGGGGGCATGTACCTCGTTTTGCGTCATTATGCTGGGGGCATGTGAACTTATAACAAGCATAGTTTTTTGTTTCAAGCTTGCGTAAACATGAAACCGAATCCGAGCATAGTTCTTTTCTTGTGTCAAGCTCGTTAAAAAATGAAACAAATCCTCCTCTACTTGAGTCGAGAGATTGACTAGATCTTATAAAAGTTAAGTTTTTAGGTTAGTTATTTCAGTTTTTGCATAGTTTTCTTACAGTTTTAGGTCAAGTCTTTCAATGATCTCGTAACTCAACCTTCATTTCATCCAACTGGTTGAATGAAATGAAGCTGGGGGGGCATGCGCTCTAACAGTTATGCTTAGGGGGCATCAAGCACAGTTTTCTCTCTGTTTCAAGCTTGTGTAAAAATGAAACTACTCTGAAGCATAGTTTTTCTCTGTTTCAAGCTTTTGTAAAAATGAAACCTATTTCGAGTCAATTTCAGTTATTTTCAAGACTCGTTAAACTCATGAAAATACCGAGATTATTTTTCTATCTTTCATTCTCGTAAAAAAAATGAAAATGCCGAGTTATTTCTGTCTTTTCCTACTCGTAAATTAAATTGAAAGTCGGCCATATGAGTACATTTTTATCATTTTTTCGAACTCGTTAAAACTTATGAAAAAGTGAAAACCATGAGTACATTTTTATCCCTTTTTCGAACTCGTTAAAATTTACGAAAAAGTGAAACATCAGAGTCATCTTTTAAGCCCTTTTCTGACTCCTAAAATATGAAAATATTGCCGAGCGTTTCTTTTACACTCGTTAAAACGGAATTAAAAGACGGTCCCCTTTTAGCTCTTTTCTGACCGCAAAATCAGGAAAAGATTGCCGGGTTTTTGTCGTTTCAAACTCGATAAGGAAATAAAACGACGTGTCCTTGATCGCTTTTTACTTTTCAGGTCAACGACACTATTATGAAAGTACTCCTTGGTCGCAAGATCAAGCGGTTCACCCAGGTATTATTTTATACTTTTTCGGGCTTGAGGGACGCAAATGTACGAAAAAGTTCAACGTGGAGTCTCCTTTAGTTTTTTCAGACTCTCTAAAATTGAAAAACGCCGAGTTTCTCCTATACTGGGCTCGTTAAACTTTTACAGTAGAGGACCTGTTCAATTACAAACAGGAACGAACTACTCCTTCCTAGGGTTCGAATTTAAACTAGGTTGGACTCGTCCGAAGGATGAGCTTATAATCAAGCATATGTTATCCTCCTCAAGCTTGTTAAAAATAAAGAGGTACTTGCCAGAAATGGTGGGGGAAAAGAGAGAAGAATGAACCTGTTTGTTACCTTTTGTCTCAAAAGAAACTTTATTACCACTCTTGAACACGACACTTTTCATTCACCTGGGTTGGGAAATCTTTTACCTCACAGTTGATCAAACCACTTTGAAAGTCTTTAACCGGGTTCCGGGGATTAACTTTGAGTTATTCGTCACCAAGCCACCTGTCGTGTCGTTATGTGTTCAAGAGGTCTGCAAGCAAAACTTTCATCTGCAAAATACTTGTCATCCATTTGACCATCCCTGAGTCAGTCCTTACAGCAACATTTCTTCAACTTGAACAATGATTTCGTGTTGCGGGCTTGCCTGCAACGGGTCGCTTTCTATCGACATCGACACATTATCTAGAAAGATGACTTAGGAATCGACAGTACCTTGAAGTCTGCATGCATCAATGGCAGGTTTCTCGCCTTTGACATCAGTTTACATCATTGACTTTCGATCAAAGGATTCCGTGAAGTGTTCGACATCAAAACATCTATTCACATTTCACGGGTTGTGCTTGGTACTTTGAGAACCATTGACATTACTGGTGGTCTCTCTCATGCTTGTTAACAGTTTACATCATCGACTGGTAATCAAGTGGTTTCTAACATGTTCGACATCAAATCATTTAATCACATGGCTAGAATCGTACCAATTCGAGAAGTAGAAGTGAAGACCCTGGATCTAGTTTCTACCATCCAGGCTGCGAGGAGTTTTGTATTCATTATCTATGTAGACTAATCATAAACAGATGGCTGCGTCCATACTGTGTCTACAAAAGTCTATAAAAATGATGTACTGCAAGATCATTCCTGTATCAGAGTAGTTAGTCCATTAGTTAAAGTTTTGAATCTGAGTATGGAATGCCTACCTCAGTGATGATATAATCTTATACATGTATTTTGTGTTGAAAATTGCAGGTTCCAACCAGGTCATCCACAAGACAATCCTTGAAATGATAAAGCGCTTCACCCTTCCTAGAATTACAAAACCCTAATCTATTCCAAGCTTCGCACTTTAGGGGGCAATCTGTTACACTAAAAAATGTCACCATGACTACTTACAGTTAGTATGGCTCAAATGAACAGTCATGCTACCCTCTTAGGCAAGTCTTATGCCTCTGCTATCCATCTCAAACTCAAAGAAGAGAGAAAGTCTTGTAAAAAATGTGTTTATCTCTGGGGTCGCAGGTTCTCTCTAGCCTTACCTGCGGGGACACTCACAATGTTCACAAACGCTGCGTCCTTGGACGCTCTGTATGTTAAGGGACAGGTGCGTCCTTCTGTAAAAGGCAAAATGCGCAAGTTTCATCTTAAAAAAGTTACTTGTGGTTACTTCTAGAACTTTCTAGAGGTCGGTTTGATGAAATGGATGCGCCTCCAGTTGGTTCATGTATCCCTATTAAGGAGGAACTTATCCCATCAATAAGGGAGCTATCCCACCCAAAGAGGGGGATTATCCCATTGATGGTGGACCTGAATAACCTCTTTACAGCACTATAAATAAAGACATTGAGCCAGAGGGAGGAGAGGTTGGAGCTATACATTTTCTTTGGGTAAATGCTGCAGGAATTAGGACTCCCATTTAGAACCTTGTGAGGAGAGATTGTCTTTGCTTGATTCTACTTGGAAGTGGGTGAGCTTTGTCAAAGTAGAGGAAAACCCTTGATGGACCCTGGGAGGAACTTGCACAACACCAAGGCCAGGTTGTAAGAGTTTCTTTGTTTCGTTATTAATACAAACTGGTTTATTTTTCTCAATAGCTTGTGTTAATGAGTTATTTCATGTGTTCCTTGGTCTGCATGTTGAATATATGTTTTATTATATGAAATGCAAGTGCTTGGTAATTGTTTGATTGTTTGTGGTTGCAGGAATTGATGTGAAGGAGGAGCTCATCCGGATCGGCAAGGACGGACTACAACAACAGCATTTTGGAATAAGGTAAGCCTAAACACTTGTAGTTTTCATGTTTTAAAAGGTATATTTAGAGAAAGATCACTCCATTTTGTCTTGTTTATCGCTAGAGAGTTTAGACTCCTAGGGAGGTCAGTTGTGTCCGCACAAACGACTTTTTCCGCCACGACTGGAGTCTCCTTTAGTTTTTTCAGACTCTCTAAGGATTCTAAGGCCTATTCCAAGGCCGACATTATAGAAGGATTCTAAGGCCTATTCCAATGTGTGTGATGCTTTCCAATGGATGGGGAAGCCCTCTCAGAAGGATGAATTGCCTTTAAACCCTCAGGTTTCATTGCAAGTATTTGATAAATGGGCCATTGAGTTTATAGGTCCAATACGACCACTAGGAAAGAAGATGGGCATGTGGTCTATCATTACTGAAAATGAGTATTTAACCAGGTGGTGGAAGCGCAACCAGTGAAGGATTGTATAATAGCCACTGCTATGAAATTTTTGTTTGATTGTGTCTTAATGTGGTTTAGATGCCCTAAGATTTTGATGAGTGATAGGGGTACACATCTCCTGAGTGAAACGATCATCGTGATGCTTGAATAATTCTAGGTGTATCATCAGAAGAGGACAGCCTATCATTGATAGGCGAATGGAATGGTGGATGTTTTTAACAATATTTTGGAGCATGCATTGACGAAGGTCTGCAATGGACAAAGGAATGACTGGAAAATGGACGTACATGTTGTTTTATGGTCTTATATGATGACTTACAAGAAGTTGACAGGTTAAACGCCATTTAGGTTGGTCTATGGAATCGAAGCAGTAATCCTTATGGATAATATTGTCCGAAGTTTATGTATTGCAGCATTGATAGATATGGAGGATCATGAGACCTTGGAGGAATGGCTCACATGGATCGCGGAGTTAGAAGAAGACCTCTTTCTTGCAGGATTTCAGCAACAAGTGCAAAAGGAACACGAGAAGGCATGGCATGTTTGGAATATTAATCTGTCCATGTTTAGGATAGATGATTTAGCATTGTTATATGGAAACAAGTTCACAAAATTTCCACGAAAGTTTCAAATGCACTGGTTGGGGCCATATGTTATTAAGGAGATCACAGATGGTTGCGCAGTTTAGCTCGCGAGGCTAAATGGGGAACCATTCCATAGGGGTTCCTTAGCCTACACAATGACTCTATGGAATCAGGACAATATTAGTAATCAGGGCAGCTACAAGGGATTGTAGGACTATAAACTACACTACCTGGTTAAGTGAAAAATGTGGTAGGGGGGGTTCCGCGACACACGAAAAAAGTGCAAGAGGTGATGTTGCATTGGATGAGTTGTGCCATGGAGGATGGTGCCTCGTAGAGGGGTCAAAAGGTAGATGTTGGAGTTACTATTCATGATTTCATGGCAAAAATTCAGTTAGGAGGAGCTGGTAGGAGCCATTTATGGTAAAAATATTTAGAGATCTGTCGTCAAAAATGAATTTATGATAAAAAATTGGTGGGAATAGTTGAATTTGAATTCAAAACCTCCTAAAAATTGAGTATGTTTTTCCACCGAAGAACACTTTGCATTCTGAGAGTTGTCAAGGCACTTTGTTGTTTGACGCTTATTATTCATCAATCCTAGGAGGATTTCATGTTAAGTCCAACATTTTCAGCCCTACATGAGTGGAACCAGAAGGTCATTCTCTAGCAAATGATTGGCACAAACCCCACAAAGGCCGTGAGTTTTGAAGTTTCCATCTCTGACGTGACGATCCCTCGGATGTCATGTATGGAAGCTACAACCCCTGTGCCTACCACAGAGGTCGCATAGACTAAAAAAATCTCCTGCCAAAGGAAAACAGAAGAATCTAATGCCAGTGAGATAGTCACCGAGCAAGAACCTGGAGGTACGACAAAGGGAGAAAAAAGATAAGAAAGAGAAGAAAGTGGTCAATTTGGAGGAGGAAGAATTCCATCACATACAAGAATTGGATGCCAAAGAAGTCAAGCCTATCACATAGCTTCCTGAGTATATCCCTCCAAAAAAGGGAAAAACCAAAGTGCCCAAAGACCCAGATTCCAGGAAATTTATATTTTTGACAACCTAGTTTCCTGAATAGGTGGAATTTGAAGGCATAACATTAACATGCATTTCACTGCTGAAAATGGAGTATTAAGACCTCGCAAACCATGAAATGTTCCCACATTTTGTGACTAACAAGTATATGAAAAAATTTACTATGAAGATATTGGGGTTAAGCGGTCGGAACCCATGAAGTGGTTCAGAGGTGGTTAACAGGCGGGGTTGTTGCATTTGCTTTGTTTGCTGCACTTTCATAGGTCAAAAATCAGTAGGGTGTGTGTGTGCCATCTCCTCGCACTGGTGCATGATAGGTGCCTATGGTTTCGGGACTTGATTCCAATCACAGACATGTTAATTCATCGGATCACAAAGATGCCCTACAAAGGGGAAGAACCTACCAAGGAGTTTGCAAGGAAAAGGGAGAAAGAATTAGCAAAAAATATGAAGGCAGAATATGGGCTCATTAAGAAGTCATGCAGATATTCTATCTGCTCCATTCTGGACCAGAGGATGGAGTTCACCACCAAGATTCTTGTAAGGAAAATCATGAGGAAATGTCATGTGGACGAAGTTCCAGGGATAGTAGTATCATTAGCTACCAATGCGTGAAGGGAATTCAATACAATTGGGTGAAGTATCTATGAAAGGAGTTCCTCATGAACTATCACGAAGCTCAAGAAGAGAGAAATTCATTCCATTATGTGTGGCTTTTACTGTCAATTCTATTAGTAGCATGGAAGTTATCAGAGAACAACTAGTTTCCTTCGTCGGTAGAATATTTACCAGAAGCAGCAAAATTCTCTTCCCTGTGGGACACAAAGGATGTAGAAAGGATCAAGGTTTAAAAAAATTTGTAGATTTTGTTGGGGGTGGACCTTCAAGTGGTTATCAATTGTAGGCCAAAGTTATCCCCAGACTTGTTCAAGGAATTGACGGCTTTCGTAGAGTTCAAGGTATATTTTCATAATATTTCAATCAGGGTGCAAAGGGACCCAAAGCACATATGGCACAAGATTCCATATTTTGTATCTGAGATGGACGTGCAGGAGATCATGGGGAGTTGGCAGTGGAGCAAACCCACAGAGCTTGGTCTAGGTACAAGCAAAGGTGCAGTTGTTTCAGGCTAGGAAGGAGGTGCTTGTGAGGGATAGAGCACTCCCTTAACCTTGAAGAAGCACATAAAGGAGCAGGTTGTTGGGCAACGTAAGAAGCATAATTCAGATAAGAAGACATGAATTTACCCAATGGTCATGATAGAGGGGAATCTTGATGAGATCGATGAGAAAGGCAGAGACATAACAATAGAGTTGTGGCTTTTGTTCAAGCAACAATATATGCAAACAATGGGGAGCATCCAAAAGCATTTAAACAAGCTACCGATCCAGACTGGCAGGATTCAATGAAGCATCGGGAAAGAGAGTGGGGTGTAAGCAGGCCTAGCACAAGGAACTAGAATAGTAGCAGAGCTAGAACAGACTCTAGACCTCAGCGTCATACCTTTACCATAAGGGTTTGGTCGTGCAGAGTCAGACAAGGACTGCACCATGTTAAGCACAGTAAAGGACATGGGAGTTAACTTGGTCATGTTGCCACTTCAGACTCTCCACACGTTGCATCAGGGGGTCTAAGAATAGGCTAAGTATCGTGAAGCAGTGTGCCCTTGCAGTCATAAGTGAGTTCAAGGTGAATAATGAGTAGATGTTCATAGAGAAAGCTCAAGAGTTGAAGGAAACGGAGGAGCTGCAGACATGAACTCAAAGCATGGAGACATCAATAGAGGAGGTCTGAAAATCAGTTCCGGAATTGAACATCCCAAAGGATGCCACAACTTCAACAAAAGCGTACAAATTAGCTACTACAGTTCTCACATCAAAGGATGAGATCGATAGGGTTACTTTTCATTTTCAAATGGATATATCATAATTGTAGCATAAGTTACAACCACCTACTCTGCCATAGGTTTAGGAGTAATGTATAGCAATGATTAAGGAGAACATGAACACATTTGATACTGCAGTCATAGACAGTGTAATGTTGTTTGATCAAGCAATGGATTTGTGGATGAACTTGCAGGAGGACCCTAACTTGCAGAGGCTGAACACAGATGTGAGGGAGATGTAGCACAAGTATGATGAAGTCTAAGCAACTATGAACACTTTGGTGTCGGCGCAATGCCTTGCCAAGTTGCAGGAAGGCAAGAAGTTGCTAGCATAGATGAAATAACTATAGAGAAAGGAGGCCCTTCTAAAGGTTAGATTAAAGTGATGGATAGAGGACACCTGCTAGCTTATTCTATCGCTTCAAGAAAAGGTAAAGGTGCTGCAGTGGACACAGAGGAAAATGCACCTAGTAGTGGAAGGCTTGATAACAAAGAAGTTGGTAGAAGAAGTGCAGCAAGCTGTGGTGCACAACGTTGTTGACATTGCAGCATTACAGGTTGAGCTAGGACACGATGAATGCCATTATAGGAGTTACAAGTTGATGGTGGATAGAATACTTACCTATAGGATGCAGGTAGAGAAATGGCCTCAAGATCAAGGCACAAGAGTAGCGCACGAAGGATTCTAGGGCCTAGGATGAGGAAAAGGCATTGGACCAGGTTGATGGCGTGGGCAGGTAATCTGTTATAACTGTGGTGAAGCAGGGCACTTCACAAGAGATTTTACAAACCGCACACATCCCTCATGTTATTATTGTTGACAGTTTGATGATGTCATAGAGAAATGTACGGTCCTTATGGCCAAGATGTAAAAAAACAAAGGTGCAGCCCCACTATCCTACAAAAAATATTCAAACAATGAGGGCTAAGCCACACGAAGAGGATCAGAATATGAAGATCATAATGAGAAGTGTCATGGTGATAAGTGGAGATAAAGGATAGAAGCCTGAGTAAGATAGATGGGTGCACAAGGCTGTTAAGAGGGAAGTATATTTTTCTATTAATCGCGCTAAAGAAACCTTTGTGGAAGCCAATAAGAAATTCGTTGAGGCCTCCACTTGAGGAAGTCAAGAGAAAATGCCAAAAACTAGTGTGACAGACGAAGTAGATCCTTCAATACTCACTACTTTCCTGTAGACTTGTATGAAGTCATTGCATGATCAGAAAGAAGTAGAAGGGTTGCAAGAGTTAATAGACAAGTGCATTGATAAGGAAAAGACTCCTACTGAATAACACACAGTAAGAAATATTGGTAAGCATAAAACATGAATGGGGCATGAGATGAGGCTCACTACGTAGATAGGAGATATGAAATGGACCAGGTAATCTCAGATCTAGTTTCTCATGTGAATGTCATGCCTAAGAAGACTTGGGAGAGGATGGGGAGACCTGCACTGCAGTGGTCTCCTATTCAGTTGTTCATGGAAAATCAACATAAAATTATTCTAATGGGGTGCTTTTATGATGTAACGGTGGACATTAAGGGTTCGAGCGCGTTGGCATAATCTGAGGTCATTGAAATAGTGGATGATAGTAATCCATACCCCATGCTACTAGGGATGGACTAAGCTCTTGATATGGATGGGTTAATCAACTTGAAATAGCGCAAGATGACATTTGAGAAGAAATTGCTCCGGGTTGTATTACCACCAGATCCTATAGAAGGATCACATTATACTGAACTTGTTCGCAACTATGTAGAAAGTGATAATGACCTAGATCAGATCTACAAGATAAGATCACGAGACAAAAATTGGATTAATCCTACAGCCGATGGATGAATTGCATGGGATAGGGATAGCTCCTAACCTCAGATTCGGATGAAGAGATTGAATGCTAGCAGAATCAATTGCATGAAGTATCTACACTCCATTGTAATATGATGACTAATTCACTGCGATGTGTCTCGACTGAGGTAATAAATCTCCCACATTATTATGGTTTGACTGATGTGGAACTATTTTTAAATGAATTTTAAAGGGAAGTACCAAAATAAAATCGCTTCTAGGCACTAGAGTTGGTGCTGCATGCTACGCTTGCCCATGGGTTGGGTACGCAAAAGGAGAGCTTTGCTGGATGGAAAGAATATAGAAGAATGATGAAGTTAAGGTTTGGATATGATAACACTAGAATGACAAAAAAATACAATGGGAAGGATAATCTGCGTGATCATTTGGAATGATGCACTAAGGCCTGGGGAACAAAACCACAACCAAAATGGGTGCACATTCTCTGTCATATGTTAGATATAATCCCAATGAACTGGTATTTGGAGACAGAACTTCACCATGGAACAGTTGAATGGAACATTCTAAGAGAATGTTTCCTATTAAATTTCAGCTTTGAGAATGGGTCTGAGAGCAATGATGAAGCACTGTAAGAGATAAAAGCAGCTATATTCTGAATACCAAAGGAACGATTTGAATAGACTCAGCTAGATTGGAGTACACAACTGCACCATGAGCTAGAATGTTATAATGTCAATGCTGAAGAAGATGAGGAAGATTTGTGGAATACTACAATTAAGAAACAGAAGGAAATCACGAAGTCGAAGAACCGAAGGTGGCAAACCTATATATATCAGAGCCTTTGAAAAATCAACAAACAAACATTGGATCTAAAGAGGAACTTATGTTTGCGAAGATAGGAGACTATTGCACAAAAGATACGATCGATATGGTAGCTGAGCTGTTGTGTGAGTACCAAGATTTATTCCCAATGAAGTTTTCATATTTGAAAGGGATCATCAAAGATTTAGGTGTTATGATGATCACATTGAAACCGGATGTGAAGCCTGTTAAGCAGAGGCCTTATCGACTGAATCCAAAATATAAAGAGAAGGTGTGCTAAGAACTGGATTATCAAGCTTGTAGAAGAATCACTTTGGGTGAGCCAAATTGTGGTCCAAGAACAGAAAAATAGAGGTGAAATCCACATATGTTTAGATCTGCGGAAGCTGAATGATGCTTATGTGCATGATCTATTTCAAACACCATTTACTAACGAAGTGTTAGAGAATGTTGGTGGACAAGAGGTGTATCCATTCACTGATGATTTTTTAGGATATCATCAAATAAATATCATGCCAGAAGATAGAAGTAAAACAACCTTCACGACTGAGTGGGGTTGCTTTCAATATACAGTTATGCCATTTGGATTGAAGAACACCACTACAATCATTTCCTAGGTAGTGATCGCGATGTTCAAGAAGTTTATTCATAAATTCCTCAGGGTATATTTTGCTAATTGGACTATGTTATGGTTGGTAAAGAGCCATGTTTCTTGTTTGCACCTCATGTTGGATACATGTTGAATGTATAAGATCACGCTAAACTTGAGGAGGTGAATATTCTGTGTGCCCTTTGGGATTTTTCTCGGCCATGTCATATGTAAACAAGGATTTATGGTCAACCCTACGAAGATCACCATAATTGTTAATTTGGAGCCTCCTAGTAATGCAAAACAACTATGCGGGATGTTGGGGCACACTAAATATTATGGGAAATTTATCAAGTCATATGCTTAGATAACCGCACCGATGGAGAAATTGTTAAAGAAAGGCGTGATGTTTTGCTAGGATGAAGAATGTCAGTGCATCTTAGATGTATTGGAGGAGAAAATGGTGATAACACCTATTTTTGTATCTCCAAACTATAAGAAGGAGTTCCATGTCCATGTACATGCCTCTTTCATTGCACTAGGAGTAGTATTAACACAAGTAGATGAGGGAGAGATTGATCATCTAATAGCCTTTGTGAGCATAAAGGTATCCAACCTTGAGAAGAATTACTCCACTACAGAGCGCGAAGGATTGAAGATGGTCTACACGCTACAAAAGTTTAGGAATTATTTGTTGGGTAGACACTTTAAAATGTATACAGATCACTCCATGCTAAAGTACTTGGTCAATAAGCCTGTGTTGGTGGGGGAGATATGCCGACGGTTACTATTTTTCCAGGGGTATGACTTTGAAGTGATTGTGTAGCCTAGAAGAATGAATGAAAGGTCCAAGCCATCTGTCATGGATTGAAATAGGTGAAGAACCAAGTAGTTTTGTGGAGGGACTGCTAGATGCACATCTCTTCACATTGCACATTGCGAATGATCATTTTTTCGATATCATTCAATTTTTAAAAATAGGAGCAACTATGGAATCCACTCAAAAGAAGGATTTAGTAGTTCACGCTATATATTTTTCAGTGATTTTCGGCCATTTGTATAATATGGGAATGGATGAGATACTTCGAAGGTATGTTCTGGAGTTTGAACGTGCTAGTATCCTAGCTGAAGCCCATGGAGGAGTGGCAAGAGGTAACTATGCAGGGAAAGTGACCACGTAGAATATTTTGTGCATGGGGTTATGATGGCCGACATTACACAAGGATTATAGGGCCTATTCTAAGGTGTGCGATGCTTGCCAATGGATCGGGAAGCCTTCATGCAAGGATGAATTTCTTTTAAACCCTCAAGTTTCGTTGCAAGTATTTGATAAATGGGCCATTGACTTTATAGGTCCAATACAACCACTAGGAAAGAAGATGGGCATGTGGTATATCATTACTACAACTGAGTATTTAACCAGGTGGTGGAAGCGCAACCAGTGAAGGATTGTACAACAGCCACTGCTGCGAAATTTTTGTTTGAATATATCTTAATGTGGTTTATATGCCCTAATATTTTGATGAGTTATAGGGGTACACATTTCCTGAATGAAATGATCAGAGTGATGCTTGAATAATTCCAGGTGTATCATCAGAAGAGGACACTCTATCAACGATAGGCAAATGGAATAGTGGAAGTTTTTAACAAGATTTTGGAGAATTCATTGACAAAGGTCAGCAATGCGCAAAGGAATGACTAGGACATGCACGTACATGATGTTTTATGGGATTATATGATGACATGCAAGAAGTTGACAGGTCAAACGCCATTCAGGTTGGTCTATGGAATTGAAGCATTAATGCCTATGGATAATATTATCCCAAATTTATGTATTGCAACATTGACAAAGATGGAGGATTGCAAGACGTTGGAGGAATGGCTTGCATGTATCATGGAGTTAGAAGAAGACTGCTTTCTTGCAGGATTTCACCAGCAAGTGCAAAAGGAACATGAGAAGGCATGGCATGTTCAGAATATTAATTTGTGCATGTTTAAGATAGATGATTTAGCATTGTTATATGATAGCAAGTTCATGAAATTTCCAGGAAAGTTTCAAATGCACTAGTTGGGGCCATATGTTATTAAGGAGATCACAAATGGTTATGTAGTTTAGTTTGCGAGGCTGAATGGGGAACCATTCCATGGAGAAGTTAACAGAAGTAGGTTGAAGTTGTAGACAGGGGGTCCTTCCCCTATCCAATGGCTATATGGATGCAGGGCAGTATTAGTAATCAAGGAAACTGCAAGGGATTGTAGGACTATAAACTACGCTACCCGATTAACTAAAAAATGTAGTAGGGAGGTTGCACAACAGATGAAAAAAGTGCGAGAGGTGAAAATGCTTTGGATGAGTTGGATAGGGGAAGGACCATGGAGGATGGTGCCTTGTAGAGGGGTCAAAAGGTAGCCATTGGAGTTACTAGTCATGATTTGATGGCAAAAATTCAGTTAAGAGGAGTGGGTAGGAGCCATTTATGGCAAAAATATTTGGATATTTGTCGTCAAAGATGCATTTATGATCAGAAATTGGCAGGAATAGTGGAATTTGAATTCAAAACCTCATATAAATTGAGCATGTTTGTCCACCAAAGAACACTTTGCATTCTGAGAGTTGTCTAGGTGCTTTGTTGTTTGAAGCTTATTAGTCATCAATCCTAGGAGGATTTCGTGTCAAGCCCAGCATTTGCAGCCCTACTTGAGTGGAACCAGAAGGTCATTCTCTAGCAAATGATTGGCACAAACCCTGCAAAAGCCGTGAGTTTTGAAGCTGCCATCTCTGACATGACGATCCCTTAGATGTCAAGTATGGAAGCTACATCCCCTGTGCCTACCATGCAGAGGTCGCATAGACCGAAGAAATCTACTGCCAAAGAAAAACAGAAGAAGCCAATCCTAGTGAGATAGTCACCGAAGAAGAACCCGGAGGTGCGATAGAAGGAGAAAAAAGATAAGCAAGAGAAGAAAGTGATCAATTTGGAGGAGGAAGAATTCCATCACATACAAGAATTGGATGCCAAAGAATTCGAGCCTATCACATGTCTTCCTAAGTATATCCCTCTGCGAAAGGGAAAAACCAAAGTGCCTAAAGACCCAAATTTTGTGAAATTTATAGTTTCGACAACCTAGTTTCCTGAATAGGTGGAATTTCAAAGAAAAACATTAGCGCACATTCCACTGTTGAAAATGGAGTATTGGGATCTCACGAACCATGAAAATTTCCCACATTTTATGACTAGCAAGTATATGACAAAAATCTACTATGAAGATACTAGGGTTACGCGGTCGGAACCCATGAAGTGGTTCAGAGGTCGTTAATAGGTGGGGTTGTTGCACATGCTTTTCTTGCTGCATTTTCATAGATCAACAATCAACATGGTGTGTGTGTGCCATGTCCTTGAGTTGGTGCATGATGGGTGCCTATGGCTTGGGGACCTGATTCCGATCATAGACATGTTAATTCATTGGATCACAAAGCTTCCCTACAAAGGGGCAGAACCTGCCAAGGAGTTTGGAGGGAAACGTGGGGAGAAAGAATTAGCAAAAAATATGAAGGAAGAATATGGGCTCATTAAGAATTCATATAAGTATTCTATCTGCTCCATTCAGGACCAGAGGATGGAGTTCACCGCACAAATTCTTATAAGAAAAATCATGAGGAAATGTCGTGTGGACGAAGTTCGAGGGCTAGTAGTATCACTAGCTACCCAGTGCGTAAAGGGAGTTCAATACAGCTGGGTGAAGTATATGTGAAAGGAGTTCCTCATGAACTGTCTTGAAGCTTAAGAACAGAGAAAGTCATTCCATTATGCGTGGCTTTTACTATCAATTGTATTAGTAGCATGGAAGTTATCAGAGAACAACCAATTTCCTTCGCATGCGAAAGATTTACTAGAAGCAACGCAGTTTGCTTCCCTGTGGGCCACAAAGGATCTAGAAAGGATCATGAGTCAAAAATTTTATAGATCTTGATGGAGATGGACCTTCAAGTGGTTATCAGTTATAGGCCAAATATATCCCCAAACTTGTTCAAGAAATTGATGGCTTTCGTAGAGTTCAAGGCCTATTTCCATAATGTTTCAATCAAGGTGTGAGGGGACCCAAGGCACCTATGGCACAAGCTTCCATATTTGGTATCTGAGATGGAAGTGTAGCAAATCGTGGGGAGTTGGCCAAAAAAGTGGAGCGAACCCACAGATCTTGGTGTAGGTACAACCAAGGATGCAAAGGTTTCAGGCCAGGAGGGAGGTGGTGGTGAGGGACAGACCACTGCCTTGACCTTGAAGAAGCACATAAAGGAGTAGGTCATTGGGCAATGCAAGTAGCATAAGTCAAATAAGAAGACATGCATTGACCCAATGGTCTTGATAGAGGGGGATCTTGATGAGATCGGTGACAAAGTCAAAGACACAAAAACAAAGTTGTGGCTTTTGTTCAAGCAACAATATATGTAGACGATGGGGGGCATCCAAAAAAAGTTTCAAAAGCTATCGATCCAGACTGGCAGGATTCAATCAAGCGTTGAACAAGAGAGTGGGGTGTAAGTGAGCCTAGCACAAGGAACTGGAATAGTAGCAGAACTAGAACAAACTCTAGACCTCAGTGTCATACCCTTACCATAAGGTTCTGTTCATGCAGATTCAGATGAGGACTGCACCGTGTTAAGCACAATAAAGGACATGGGATTTAACTTGGTCATGTTGCCACTTCAAACTCTCCATACGTTGCATCAGGGGGTCTCAGAAGAGGCTAAGGATCATGGAGCAACGTGACCTTGCAGTCATAAGTGAGTTCAAGGTGAACGATGAGTAGATGTTTGTGGAGAAAGCTCAGGCATTGAAGGAAAAGGATGAGCTGCAGACATGAACTCAGAGCATGCATACATCAATAGAATACGTCTACAAATCAGTTGCAGAATTGAACATCCCAAACGATGCCACAACTTCAGAAAAAGTCTACAAATTAGCTGTTGTTTTTCGCGCATCAAAGGATGAGATCGATAGGGTTACTTTTGATTTTCAAATGAATATATCAGAATTACATCTCAAGTTACAACCAACTACTCTACGATAGGTTTAGGAGTAATGTAGAGTAGCTATTAAGGAGAACATGAACACATTGGATACTGCAGTCATAGACAGTGAAATGTTGTTTTATCAAGTAATTCACTTGTGCATGAACTTGCAAGATGACCCTAACTTGTAGAGGCTGAACACAGATGTCAGGGAGATGTAGTGCAAGTATTATGAAGTCGGAGCAACTGTGCACACTTTGGTGCTAGCACAATGCCTCGCCAAGTTGCAGGAAGGCAAGAAGTTGCAAGAATAGACAAGATAATTACAAAGAAAGGAGGCCCTTCTAAAGGTAAAATTAAAGTTATGGATAAAGAAAATCTGCTAGCTTATTCTATTGCTTCAGGAAAAGGTAAAGGTGACATAGCAAACACAGAGGACAATGCACCTAGAAGTGGAAGGCTCGACAACAAAGAAGTTGGTAGAAGAAGTGCAACAGGCTGTGGTGCAGAGCGTTGTTGACATTGCAGCATTACAGGTTGAGCTAGGTGGTCTCCGGAGCAAGATAGAGGTGCCAACTGAGTGACTCGACGACGAGTCATAATACTTGTGTCGGGGGCCTGTTGGGATAAGGTCCCTCAGGTAAATTTTAGGGTTAGTTTACCCAATTCTTGTAAAATTTTTGTAAAAGACATAAAATCTTTGTGAAATGTGAATGTGGAGCATGCAGCTAGATAGTGTTAAGTTCCTATAATATTAGTGATCCCCCCATTACCATTGTCGTTATATCCCTTATTATTATTATTGTGCCCCTATTGTCCCCATATTGTTATTATTGTCCCCCATAGAATACCTCTATTGTTATTTTTGTGCCTTTATATTATTATTGTTAGATTGACTTGGTTATATTGTGACCCCATAGACTCCTATATATAGAAATGACGTTTTGTCATTTGAATCATCTAAGAAATTTTCATTTGTGTAATGTAAAGGAGGTTTCCCCCTCGAAGAGGCTTATTTCTAAAGCGTTGATCTATCTTTTCTATCTTTTTGTGAGCTGGTTTCATAACATTTGGTATCAGAGCTTTGGATTCTAGGGTTTTGCTCCTCCAAACAGGTCATTGTGCCATTTTTGCTATAAATTTTTTTAATGTGATGTTTCAGAAGCTAAAACTAAAACCAATTTGGGCCGAGATATTTCTGAATGTCGGGTCCAAATTTCATAGCTTTTCTCACTACACTTGCGGAGATATGATCTGAGGAAGTTGACATTTTTGCAGACTACTGAATGACATTGGTACTCAGTTAGCTCATATCTCATCTTATCATCCTCAATCTGATGGACAAATTGAGATAGTAAACAAATGTTTGGAAGGATATCTTCGTTGCTTTGTATCTGATAAACAGACACAATGGGCCAAATGGTTGCCTCTGGCTAAATGGTGGTATAACACTTCCTTCCACATGACAAGGAAAATGACCCCATTTATGGCACTTTATGGATATCATCCACCATCCATCACATCATATTGAAGAGAAAATTCTAAGGCTCAAGTAGTGGAAGATCACATCGAGCATCAACAACAAGTTCTCCAACTCTTAAAGGATAACCTCTCCTTGGCACATAATAGAATGAAATAACAAGTAGATCAACATCGCAGTGAAAGAAGTTTTGATGTAGGTGATTGGGTATTCCTACAACTACAGACATATAAACAAATGTCCCTCAAGCAAGCTAAGAAGGATAAAAAATTATCACCAAAGTATTATTGTCCATAGAAGGTGTTGCAAAAGATAGGTACTATGGCATGCAAATTGGAGCATCCTGTAGCTTCTCAAGTGCACCCAGTTTTCCATGTTTCATCCTTAAAGAAGGTTATAGGTGACAAGCTTCCAATTCAGACAATATTGCTAGAACATGATGAGGATGGAAAAATCATATTGGAACCTAAAGAAGTCAAAGAAGCAATAACTTGACAGCTATGGAATAGATCAATTTCAGAGTATCTCATCAAGTGGAAGAACTTACTCGTTGAAGATTCCACATGGGAGGATGAGAATTTTATACAGAAGCATCCATAACTACTCAAGCATTAAGGACAACACTTTTTTGAAGGAGAGGGGCATGTCAGGTCCCTATAATATTAGTGGTCCCCCAATTACTATTGTCGTTGTATCCCTTATTGTTATTATTGTGCCCCTATTGTCCCCATATTGTTATTATTGTCCCCCATAGAATCCCTCTATTGTTATTTTTGTGCCTTTATATTATTATTGTTAGGTCAACTTGGTTATATTGTGACCTCGTAGAATCCTATATGTAGAAACGAGGTTTTGTCATTTGAAACATCTAAGAATTGTTCCTTTGTGTAATGTAAATGAGGTTTCCCCCTCGAAGATGCTTATTTCTAAGGCGTTGATCTATCATTATTATCTTTTTGTGCGCTGGTTTCATAACAGATAGGAGTCAAAGGGTTTTTAGCCCCTTTTTTGGGTATGTAATAGGTCAGTTTTGAGACTCACCCATGGTCCATGGACCATGGTATTGTATTGAAGAAAGCTATATATAGTTGAATCATAGTGATTCTAATAAGTAGGGAAGAGTAGCTAAGTCAAGATAGAGACTGTTTTGGGCATGTACTAAGGTAGGAAGGATCTTGTAGCTGAGTGCACATGAGGCATTGGTAAGTCCGTAACTGAGTGTGCAAACCCCTGTAGCTGAGTGCCCAGGGTAAAGGAGTCTGTAATCTCAACGTTGAAGCTTAATAAAGACTGATTCTGAAGAAATACTTTGCATCTGAGTATTATTGTGAATTATATTAATGTTATGTTTTGTCGCTTGCTAATGTGTTTTCCATGAAATAATGTGTAATTGCTATGCAAATCTGTTGAACCTATAATATTTATGAATGAATTAAGTGATTATTTGTGTTCGCAAAGTTAACGGTTAATTCTGTTACGATTTCTGATGAATTGGGTAGATCTGCTCAAAGGCAGAACTAGGTTTGGTAATTAGTGCGTGAAAGAGGATGATTTGCCTCTCTAGGGTCTGTAAAGACTGATCACAAACCTTCACGGAGGTCTAGAAGTAAATTCCTTAGAGTTACAGTGTGAGAGCATAGAAGGATATCGATCTACGTGAAGGTAGTTATGAGCTACAAGAGCAAAGACCACTTATCATGCTAACTTTAGATGTAGAAACCTCATTCTAACATCCCCCCATACTGCTTCAGGTGAGACTGCAACTTGTGTTATGCAGGTTTTTTGACGAAAGGTCCAACAATTAGGGCTTTTTGGTTAGCGCAAACAACTCTAAACCTGGGTCAGGTCCCCTTAAGACACCAATGACTGATGTTATCATGAACTTAGGCCTGCATCATGACAGTTCTACCCCATATTACCCATAGGAAAATGGCCAAGTGGAAGTATTTAATAAGGATTTAACCAACATGATTAAATGGATTATCAGGACTCATAAACAAGAGTGGCATCTAATTATTTATCCATCCTTGTGGGTATATTATACTACAACAAAAATTCAACTTGTTTTACTACTTTATAGCTTTTCTATGACATGGAAATAGTTCTACTGATTAAATGTGAGATACCATCTTTGAAACTAGAAATTTAATTATTACCAACTACTTCTACCAAATAATAACATTTCCTGTCCTTAGAAAAACTCGACGACACTCACCGCGATACTGAAAATAGCTAGCGAAGCCCAAAAGAAATGTGTTAAAGAACAATATGATCAGAATGTCCAACCTCATTTGTATGCAGAAGGTGATTTAGTCTTGGTCTATGATCGATATAATGATAAGTTAGGTGCTTGTAAACTTGAGCCTATGTGGCATGGCCCTTATATTTTAAAATATGCACTAGGAAAAGTGGCCTATGAACTAGTGGATTATGATGGAATTCCCTTGGGAAAGCCCATAAATATTCTTTACCTAAAGAGATAGTATGCTTAAATTGTTTGGTGAAAAATTTGTATATTAGGATACCATAGTTTATGTGTGACATTTTTTAACAGTTTTTCCAATCTTTTGCTACTTCTCCTGCTCATCTTGTGTTACACTTAATTTGTAGATGTTGACATTCCTTCAAACTTACATTGGCTTCGCTGATTACGCTTGTCATAGTACTCAGAATTTCTCTTATGCATCCTGGGTCATTTGTTTGCCTACAGACAAGTTAGTTTCTATTCATGGGATATGCCTCGGTTGAAAAATGAAAAATAGCATCGAATATAGCATAGTGATTGAGCTATTATCAGATGACATTACATTTGGCATTTGACGATTGATCATTAGGTTAGATTCACAACTCATGGTATTACATTTGAATGGTGTTTATTTAGTTACAAGTTCTTCCATGTTAAGGATGTTTCTGCAGGTTTATCTCTTGGAAAGAGAATTTGATTATATTGAGTATCAACATATTCTGATAAATTTAAACACATTAACAAATGCATTAACTAATTGTGTTAAATTGGCACTTGTAAAAAATTTGTAAATAAACCAATGCAATATTCACTCACATATTGTACAAGGTAGACATAGATAGAAGTGATAGTTTTCATTAGATAAAAATATGTAAATAGTGTGGATTTTACGAAAAAATTCATCCAAAGATATGATGCCCCATGGCCTTTATTTTCTGAACATCTCAATACATCATCAAAAATAAAAAATCTAGCCCTTGGACTAGTTACTATGCATGATGATGATCATGGTAGAATAAAATAGCACGTGCTAATCATTGTAGAAAATGGCTAATAGGACCAATAAATCCTTTAGTATGCCTCATATAGCAGAGAGGAAAATCATCTATAGTAGCATCTGGGATGTCCAGTGTCAACCTCTTAAGGTTGTGCTCTATCTATGTTAGTATCTCTGTTGCCTCAAGGTTTTGTACTATGGAATGAGTTGGTTACTCACCACGTTGATCATATCTACATAATCCAGCTGGTCTCATTGGGGACACATCTACATGATCATTTTGGATAATTAGCTTTGGATGCCAAAAATAACAAAAAATGAAAATTTCAAAAATCAACCAAAATGTGAAGTTTTACCTATAGCACCCCATTGCATCCCAGGAGGTAGTGGTATGTATGGATTTCCTATGTAGTCAATCCTTACATACGAAAAATGTTCAATCATGATGATCTTGTTTTCCAACCACTCGAAGTAGTCAGGAGTAAATATGATTGTTGGACCTTTTCCACCTCCATGGTGTGTCATAATTGTAACCAACTTCAACAAGCAAGGGTCGTGAGGCCCTCTTCTATCTAAAATCACCTATAAATCCAAAAGAGGAATTTTTTCCAAAGAAAACGAAATAACGAAGGCACCATACCCAAAGTTTTATAGTTTTCCTATTCTAACCCTCATTATTTTTCCCTTCAAATTGGCAACTACAACCTCCCTCTAGTTATAAATGGTACCCTCAAAGAAATCCACAAAAGTTTGCATCTGAGCCTTCATGAGCAAATGAAAAGATGCACTACCACACAACTGTGCAACAATGAACCCGATGGATTTCAAAAGAATTTGTGAAATGGTTTTGAAATCAATCTGGCCATCTTTGAGAGCTTCTCCATCAGTACAATGTTGTATCAAATAGGTAGCATTGGCATCCACCTCACCTATTTGCATACAAGTTGATTTCCTCCCCACAACATGGAAGTCCACTCAGGAAGTAAATTTCTTCAACATTGATGACAAGTATGTGGTCTCCGACTATGAAACATTCTTCCTAAACATTATACTTCCCTACCATCCATTCTAGCAAGTCCAATTAGGCCTTCATGCCCGAAATGGTGAAAAAATGGTACGAACCACAATTTGTGAAGACCTGTATGGTTGTTGTATCATTTAGAGAAACTGTATTTTGTTCGTCATTCTCATGTTCTCTACATTCCATGCTTGTTGTTCAAAATCCAGCAATTAAACATTAAATATCATTAGAATGAATTATGGAGAGATTTAGCAAAAAATTGGGCTTTTTCTCCATTATTTTTCTTTCCCTTAGTTTTTTGCACAACCAATTTCAGTAAACAATGCACATGTGTGCAGTTTCTGTCCTTGAAACTATGCACATAACGTTTAAATATAAGTCAATGTGTGGAGGCCTGATAAGGGTGACCTGTGCACATCATGGGTGAAAATCATTTTGAAAACCCTTCCCCAAAAACCCTAAATTTATGGTGAAAAGCTAAAAAAATGGAATGAGAATGAAGAACTCAGACAGACCATTTACCTAGAGGAGATGGATCACAAGTTCATCCAATTATTTTCCTAGAATCAGATTCAGAAGTTTCTAGTAAAAAATGACCTCTATCACTCTCAAAATGATAAAAACACAAGTGGTGAAAACATTTTAGGGCTAATCAAATAATATGTTTTACCTATTGACTTTTAAAATCCAATTTTATAAATGTTTGCATTTTATTTTTTTAGGAGGGAATTATTTTGACTTTACGTGTGCAAGTTACAAGTTAGTTATGGAAACAAATCATTTTGGTATTGAGTGTATTTCTATCACTTTTTAAAACTCGTTATAACTTACGAAAAGGTGAAACCATGGAGTTCTCTTTACACCCTTTTCAGAATCCTAAAAAATAAAGAAATCATTGAGTACTTGATTTTTCGAGCTCGTAAAAATTGTCTATTCAGTATAAGTTTACCCCTTTTATGGAATAAATCATGCTATTTACAAAAAAGGTATACATTGACTAAACTTGGTCAATAGAGTTCTCTCTTGCATTATTTTATCTGTTTTTATGCTTGAGGGACTAAACTTAAAAAAAAGAACACTATGGATTTTACTTATGTTTTTCTCCTCACTCCCTAAAAACTAAAAAACATTGATCTTTACCTTCTCTGAGCTCGTTAAATTTTATGATAAAAGAACTGAACAAGTTTCCTTTGCGCACCTTTTCAAACTCTTTAAACATGAAAACAACATCGATTTATCCCTTTATTGGAATCGTAAAAATTAAACAGTATAGGACTCGTTAAACATGACGAGACCGAGCCACTCCCTCTTAGGGTTCATTAAAAATACTTCAGAGCACTAGTCTGAAGGATGAGCTTACAAGACAAGCATATGTTATCCTCCTCAAGATTGTAAAGAGATAAGGAGGTACTTTCTAGTAAAGGTGGGAGAAATGCAAGAAAGAATATTTGTTTCGTATTTGTAAAATCTTGTATGCCACTCTTCGACATGACACTCCATCACTTTCATGTCTGGGTTGGGAAATCCATTTCCTACATAGTTGACCATACCTTTTTGAAAGTCTTTAGTTGGTTTGGTTTTATTTTTGAGTCAAATGTTTCCAATTCATCATGTCGTGTCTTTGATATGTTCAAGATAAGTTTGAACTCAGTCAATTTAATTTGTTAGTATTAGCCTTCAGTTTCCTCCACCATCCCCGAGTAAGTCCTGGATTACTCCAAACTGTCATTCTTCAAAACTTGACATGAGTTTCATCTTGTAGACCTTCCTACAACAGATCACTTCCTATGGAATTCAACTCATTATCTATAAATTTCTTATAGAAACCTTAAATACCTTGAAACTTGCATGTTTGAATGATAGGTTTCTCATCTTTGACGACACATTCTCATCGTTGACCTCCGATTGAATGATTCTATTAGTGTTCGACATCAAGTCATATATTAACACATCATATATTGTACTGGAAGTACATTGACAAAAATTTTCAATATTGGTGGTTTATCTCACACTTGTTAATGATTGACATCATTGATCAGTAATCAAGTGGCTTCTACCATGTTCGACTACGAGACATTCACTCACATGCTTAGATTTTTTCTATGAATTGAGAGATGGAGATGAGGACCCTAGATTTAGTTTCATCCATCCAGGTTGCGTGGAGTTATTAAATATTCATGATTGTAAACATAGATCCATTGATGGATGCATCCATATTATGTCATTCATTGACATGCATCATTCAAATGTATTTGCATACTGTGATTTGAGACATTTATGTTCAAAGTATGGGAATGCCTACCTCAATGATGATATTATATATTGCATTGTAACATTTGTTTGATTGTTTAAGTCTCCAGATACAGTCTCTAACCCAAACCATTACATGATAAAGCACTTCAGTCATCAAAATATTTCTTCTAACATTTCTCTTTAGGAGGAAATCTGTTACACATCATTTTATCACATTAGGATAAATACTATCAGTTTGGATCTCTCACTATCCACAAATGTGTCCTGGAGCATTCCCCTACAAAGTTTGAAACTAAATCATCCCAAATAAAGTGGAATTTCTGGATCCTATGGTATAAAACCTTGATTTTGGCTATATTCACAATTTCTTAGCTAATTTCTATGCATACGCAAAGAATACCATTAATGTCTGCGTATAAGTACACACTCTCTTCCATTATGACCTACAGACATGAATTGAAGTACGTAAAATAAAAAAGTAAAATCTAGAAGCATTGTTGGTATCATCTATCCAAACAAACAAGCTTCGAATTAGTTCCTGTTCAGTATTGATCCCTCCCATCATAGAGTAACTCCCCTTCCTTTGTGGAACCTCTATTCCACAAATAATGGATCTCATCCCTTGCAGAATGGATCCATAACCCCTCGTTCTTGGGCTATAAATCTATTACAGGTCTGAGGACTGGGGGGGGATTATGGAAGTAGGTTTATTCTGTTCAGATTAGGTTGGAAGGATTTTCTTGCAAGGGAGAGGGTTGGAGATTGTAGAAGGGACTTGCAACATCAAGGCTATATGGTTGTAAGGATTTTCTCCAGTTTTATGAATATAAAAGCAATTGTTCTTTATCAATTACATCTTCATTGATTTATTTTGTAGTATTCCCTTATCACCTACATTGGTTTTGGTTTCATATTGATCATTTTATGACATATAATTTGTTAATTAGTCCATTTATATATTTTATTATATGTTTTATGCTTTGATCTCTTGTTTGTCTATGTCTTTGCAGATCTCTTTCAAAATAGTATGGAGATTTTTTAGGATCGATGACAGGACATCTAGAGCATCGATGAGAAAATGGTCAAAAGATTTGAGGGATTTCGCTAATCATTTTGTTAAATCAGTAAGAGGCCTCTATCATTCTATTTTCTTTGAGTCAATCAAAGTCTAGGGGAAGGTAGCAATTCCTATCTATTTATTACTATGTTTCTGGGAAGTCTAGGGAGATCGCTCTTATCCACAAAAGGGATTTGGCCACATAACAGAGAAGAAGGTTATGGAAATTTGAGGTGTTGGGTTGTGTTATATTCTTTCCATGACTAACTTACGTAGTTAAACGGGGGGTTAGAGGGGGGCGGTAGCCCCCCTTCGTTGCACCGATTGCGCAGCGGGGGGGTCACAGGGGGGGCGGCAGCCCCCCCTGTCCGGGGGGTTTGAGGGGGGCGGGTAGCCCCCCTCTACGGGGTCCGGGGCAGTGCCCCGGGAAAAATTTTTTTGGACCCTATATTAGGTTGGGAGAACCTACCTATGGTTTTGTGCATGATTTTCGCACATGGTATTGGACGCGATGGTTTTTCGGTCCATGGTATTGGATGCTTCGGCATGTATAAATATGTATTGTAACATTGAAAGGAACATAATGAAAAATCAAGCTGGTAGTCCCGGTTTTGGGATCCAGGGAAAAATCTCTGTGCATATGTGTTTTATGGGTTATGCTCTCGCATTGTTTATTTTCTTTGTTTAAGAATTCGTATGCAGGTAATTTCTGTACAGGGTTAAAACCTACATGAGGTTGTACCCCTTTAAGTGGTACATCAACATCTAAACATACCATTATGATTACCACATGGGAATCCTAGGCCATGTAGTACTCTCTGCATGTGCACATAAACTTCTTGAGTGTCATGTCTAATTACAATTATATTTGAGGTTTTCAAGCCATGTACCTTCCCAAATATTATGGGTTCTAATATACCAATATCTTAACATTACCGAATCATTAATATGAAAATATGTCAATATGAGGATATAGGTAAATACCACCATCCCATAGAATTGCCAATATGGTAATATGTTGATATGTCATACCAACTATATATTAGATTATATCAAATCCTCGATATGCATATATAGCATACTAGGATAGTTGAAAATTAGAGAATTCTATATCTGCAAATTGCTAAGTAATAAATAGATTTGGGCCATTCTCCAACTCAATATACAAACTCATCCTAGCAACTAAAACTCTACCATATAATTACCATGTGACACATACTATCGTGAATTGTAATTTCCCACATGATAATGATCGAATGAATATCTAAGAATCAAAATATTAACAATTTTTCAAGGTCTAACATCAATAAAATATTGATATGTCAATATGCCAATATGCCACCTCTATATGCCACATCATTCTTAGTACCCAATCACCTCTTAAAACATGGATTGTTCTGGCATTTTCATGTCTAGGTGGTAATACTAACATGTGTCACATGTCACTATCCTATGCCTAATCACTGAGTATAGGTGACAAATGTTCACCCAAAATGGACCTTAAACCCTCTAAAAATGTAAGTCTTCATATATATTAAACTATCAGAAAATAGAGATCGCAGAGGAAAACACTAAGGAATGGTAGAAAACAGAGTGAAGCGGAGAGTAAAGTCTCGTTGCACAGGAGCCGTGGGATCAGACAGATCAACGACCCAGATTAAATCAGGATATCGCATCGGGAGAGGCCAGTGGAGTATATTGGAGGCAGCCCTAAGGGAAATGTGACTGCAATCGGTGACTTAACGTGGACCGTTGATTCAGTGAGTAGATCAACGATGGAGTTTACAGATATCGCATCACAGATTCCTAAAGGGATGACTTAACACAGGTGGAAGGCTTTCAACAGACCCGAAGGAGTTAGGAATTAAACAACAGAGGATTTGAGTTCCGTGGTAAATGGTAATTGAAGTAAGCTACAAGAAATAAGTGGTATTGGAAGGGCTTCACCTGATTCCATACACTGGCGGACACGTAGCATGGCATGGGAGAGAGAAAACCACTCATGTAGGGTGGGTTTTCCCTATGCAAGTGGGCCACCCAAAATGGCCGTCAGTTGTTGGATTAGCGATCATAGATCAGATGGTGAAGAAGGCATGAGATTGTTGGATGATTAGGTTGGATGCAAACTGTCGGATTGAAGGTAGATCAACGGTGTGGAATACAAAGGGCTTATGACCCGTAGCCAATGCTACTTGTGATTGTGATCAAGGCAGACCCAATAGGATTATAGGGCAGAATTTATATTGTTTGAAGTCCGGCTTTAGCGTCTTAGTTAGATTTTCTGCTGTTTTAGTGTATTTTTGTGTATTCCCTGTGTAAATCGAAAATTATGTTCTTATGGATTTTCACCCGTGCGTGGTCCTTCCGTTTGTAAACATGTGGCCTCAATGCCTTAAGCCTTTTTGTAATGATTGTTTAAACACTCAACAGGGAGATGAAGGGACAACACCAAGAGCCAGAAAGCCCAAGAAGGCGACTGAGTTGACAACACCAATAGGCTTTAAATCCATTCAATGACAGCACAGAGAGTAGGAGGTCAAATACATAGGGGAGACGGATAGTTAGAGAAAATGCACAGCTACGAATAGTTGATCATAGGCACTAGGAGGGAGAGTCTGTGCACTATTTAGACTCGAGGTCTTCAAGTGAAATCCCTGTGTAATATCACTATTTGTTGTGTTATGACTCTGATTGAGCTCACACCTGTAAACTCTATCCTTGAAGACATAATACAGAGGTCGACACTAAAAGCTGGACTAGGAGATGTAGCCAGGAAGTCTGGTGAACTCCTTGATTATTTGTTGTGTTGATGTGTGTGTCTGTTATGTTTTCTGACTATTAATTATGTAGATTATTTGCAATATTTTCGATCCATTGCACAAAGTAATATAGGAATTTTCCTGCACATGAGTCTGTAATACCTTTTCTTCTTGATTTAGTATCCATTTTAGATCAAGAGGTATCAAAGCTTTCGGTTTTGGTTTTGTTAAGGTTAGAAAAGTGTGTGCTAGATTTTGAATGCTAACTAGATTAAAGATCAAACTAGGAGAAGGAGAACTTGTTGAGGCTAATCTAGAGATTGGAAGAGTCTTTTCTCATAAGAGAATGGTAGAAAAAGCTCCATTGAGATCAAAATCTCAATTTATAGATAGTTTTAAGCTGCTCCAAGCCATGGTGGAAGAGATGTATCTAGGGTTTAAGAAGGGTCGAGGTGAAAGCACTGCAACACCCAAACTAGACAAAGGAGTAGAGGAACCTTTTCTAGTTGCCCCTCCAGAAAGCAAAAGGAAAGGGGAAATGCATCCTCCACCATCTCCTCCATCATCACCTTTGTCACCCTCATCATCTTCTTTGCATAACACTAGCTCTTCAAAGAAGAAGAAGAAAACTTCCTTAATCAAATTAGATGTGAAGTTTGATTTGCCAATTTATGATGGAGAACTCAATGCAGAAAAGCTAGATAATTGAATAAGACAAATTGATGTATATTGCAGGGTACAAAGCATTGAATTAGAAACAAAGAAGATTTAGCTGGCTAGCCTTCGACTTGGAGGAACTACACTAGTATTGTGGGAAGGCAAGACACGAGCTAATTTGCAAAAACATGGTAAAATCATTTCTACCTGTAATTAACTTGTTTCCACCATCAAAAAGAAATTCTATCCTTTAGCTTACACGCATCAGGAATGATGAGTTGGTAAACTCTTCATCAATTCAAGGGTCAAAGTGTACAAATTTATACTCAGGAATTCAGGAAAAGAGCTCTAACTATAAGTATATCATCAGATTCACCTGAGACTTTATTGAAGTATATAGGTGGTCTTCATATCTGTTTAAAGCATACTATTCTCATGTTTAATCCCACTAGCTTAGATGATGTATCAGTTCTGCAATGTCCCTTAATAATAAATAATAAACATAAAAATAATAAATAATATAATATTAAATAAATAATAAACAATAAATAATAAATAGTAATAATAAATAAACAATAAACATTAATAAATTAATTACATGCTCTAAATAAATATAAATAAGAATAAAACAAGAAAGCAGTAAAAAACAGTAAAACTATCAAAAGGTAAAAACAAAAGAATAAAACAAGAAAGCAGTAAAGTTGCATGATGACACATGGAGTGTGTGTATGTGGTTCCCCTTCCAATGTTTGCTCTATTTCATAGATGGTGAGGAAGATGAGAGGCATTCCATCATTCCATGATTCCACCATCCATTCTCTTGGGAGAATAGTGTTGTGAGACAAAGGATACCCTGGCAGTAGTATGTTGATTGAGGGCTCGGGGTGGCCAGTTGTAGCAAGATTTTGTGCAATTGAACCTATGGTTGGGTGGAGAGTCGTCCCCAAGACTTTGTTGTAGTTAGTAGAATTCAACTAGTGTTCAACTAGCGTTCCATAGGTAAGGTGTCTCTCCTCACTTTTCTTTTTAAATTTAATGTTAACTAGTTGATAAATTGCGTGTTGATTATATATCACTTGATTAATCTAATTAATTACATGTTGTTATTTTGGGGTTGTTACATAAAGTAATAAATAACAAAATAAATGTGATGTCACTTAATAATAAATATTAAATAATATAATATTAAATAAATAATAAACAATAAATAAAAAACTAATAATAAATAATAATAAAATAATGAATTAATTACATGTTCTAAATAAATATAAATAAGAATAAAACAAGAAAGTAGTAAGAAAAGGAAGTGTCACAACAAGAGTAAGAAATCAATAAGAAGAGGCAACCTATTTTATAACATAATGGAAGAGTTGGTATAATCATAACTTGGTACTCTAAAGGTGTCACTATAAGGTCTATCTAAGGATGATGCACATAAAGAAGAAAATATTGGCAATCAACTAATGAAGTTGAATAATCATGGTAATAATGAAGGTAATTTTGAAGGAACTTGGAAGGTATGATAACATAGAAAAATTGATCAATTGGAGGAGATAAGTTGTGTGCATGAAAACATCTATAACAATTTTTCCCTCTAATGGGAAAGCCACATTGTAAAGTTTTCCATAGGTGACTAACTATATGCATGAATTATGGATAACAAGATGTATGATCAAGCAATTTTATTATGTTGATGTCTTAAAACATGATGAATTTTTACTTGAGATAAGAGTCTTTGGTGACATTGAATTTTGGGATCCGCCCTGAGACCACAGTGGTTCTTTTTTTTTTGAGGAGTTGCAAACATTAAGAAGTCGTCATATTTACTTGAATGAAAATTCGCTTTTGGACATATTATAGAGGTAGAATTTTTTTTTTTTGAAGTCCATTTCAAACTTTTTAAAAGTTCATTTTCATTTCTAAGCAAGGGATCATTTTCCTGGAAAGCCGTTTAGGGTTTATTAATTATTTGGAGCCATTTAACTCAAAATTTCACAAGAATCCATTGCTTATGGATTGAAGAGATCAATTTCTAATTTTTTTTTTTTTTCTTTAGGGTCACAGGCTGTGAACCATTTATTTCTCAATCGCAAGGATTGCGATATTATAACTTAATTTTTTTTTTCTCTGAAATTCTCCCATTTTGCAATCAAATACTAAATTGTTGAAGGTGAACTCCATCAATTTCAGAGGAGATCAATTATCGAAAGGTTTTTGATGTTAAATTTGGCATATATTTTGTGGATATAGCCCTTACTATATTGACACGTTTTGCATTGAGCATATAGTACATCCATTCTACCTAATGTGAGAACATTAATTCTGCAGGGGGTATTTACATTTTTTTTGGAGAACCTAATATTTCTAGGAACTACCATATTTTTGTTAATTATTTTTTAAGGCAATGCTTGGGCTGGCCGTGAGTTTATTCTGACTTCTTTTCATCGAGGTCGTAGGGTTTCTATGCCTCCTTTCTCCTCCAATCCGTGAGAAAATTTTTGATATACTGTTATCAAATTCGTGAGAATTTTTGAGAGTATATTTGTCAAAGAATTGAGGCATATAAAGGTTTAAAGTAAAGTTGTTTTAGGATTTTTACAGTCAAGTTGTCCACTAGATTTGTATCTATTACTTCATTGATCTCTTGTAGCTTGAGAAAAAAATTGTTGAGCAGTCCATATTCAACAAGTTTCTTTAGTTTGAAGTGCTCTTTTTATTTCTAAAACATCCCTGTCATTCTAATTCTATTGATTCTTCATCGCGTTGGGAAATTTGAAATCAAGGAGACAACTTCACTGTGTATTCAAACTCACTCATTGCAGAAATCCATCTTAATATGGGACTATTGAATTGGCAAATTGTAGGTTTCTCTGGCGGACATCTACTGTTTCACTTAATTTTGATCTTGTATTCATACATCAATTGGTCGTGAATTGGAAGAATTACTAATTTTGACGTTGCACACTGACCATTTGATGAAATGTGTTCTTGAAAACTTTGCATATGCTCAACAACTAGGCTCAAATTTGTAGGCTAGAATGGCCACTTTATATGCAGGTTTAGACTCAAATTTGTAAGTTGGAATGCCTATTTTCTGTGCCTAAAAGTTTATAGTTCCATAACTATGTGTCACAACAGTTTTTGAATTTCTTAGAGTATTTTAATAAATTTGAAGAATATGCCAGATGTAGCATGGGTCTTGGTATGGGCATTAACATTGAAAAATCATAACAAATCCATGGGCATATATCCATTTGGATTATATTTGGATATTATTTCAGATTAGTGAAATCACCATGACTATCCCGTCAGAATGGATGGTGGAATCATGGAATGATGGAATGCCTCTCATATTCATCACCATCTATTAAATAGAGTAAACATTTGAAGGGGAACCACATGCACACACTACATGTGTCAACATGCAACTTTACTGCTTTCTTGTTTTATTCTTATATATATTTATTTAGAGCATGTAATTAATTTACTAATTTATTATTATCTATTATTTATTGATTATTACTATTTATTTATTTATTGTTTATTATTTATTTAATATTATATTAGAGTCGTCCCACAGACTTTGTTGCAGTTAGCAGAATTCAACTAGTGTTCCACAGGTAAGTTGTGTCTCCTCACATGTTAGGTCCCTATAATACTAGTGATTACCCCATTACTATTGTAGTTGTATCCCTTATTAATATTGTTGTGCCCCTATTGTCCCCATATTGTTATTACTGTGCCCCATAGAATCCCTCTATTGTTATTTTTGTGGCTTTATATTATTATTGTTAGGTCAGCTAGGTTATATTGTGACTCCTTAGAATCCTATATATAGAAAGGAGGTTTTTTCATTTGAATCATCGAAGAATTGTTCATTTATGTAATGTAAAGGAGGTTTCCCCCTCGAAGAGGCTGAATTCTAAGGTGGTCAACTATATTTTCTATCTTTTTGTCAGCTGGTTTCATAACATTTGGTATCAGAGCTTTGGATTATAGGGATTTGCTGCTCCAAATAGGTGATCGTGGCATTTTCGCTATAACTTCTTTTCTATGATGTTTCAGAAGCTAAAAAAAATCCATTTGAGAAGAAATTGTATTGAATCGTAGGTCCAAATTTTAGATCTTTTCGTAATATATTTGCGGATATATGATCTCAGCAATTTGGTCTTTTTGCAGACTCCTGAATTACATTCCAAATAGGTGACCTGGGGAAAATCGTCATAACTTTCTCTCTGAGCATCGGATTGAAATTTCGTAAGAAGGTACAAAAGGAGGATAGACCGTAGTTTCTTGTATATGTTTTTTAGAGAAAAAGATCGAAACAGTGACTCGTGGAATGTCGTACAAGTTCCCTCTATTGAACTAATCTATAATCAAGTCACTGTGGGTGGTTTGGCATAACTGTTCCTTGGAGAATCCAATTTTGATTAGACTAGTGGCATTGGAAAGAGGACATAGAGGATTACCGAAAGTCGCAATTTCAGAACTCGATTATCCGAAATTAAAAAGATACATCAGAGGTAATATCAAGCTCCTACAAAGTGAAAAAAGGTGTATATATTTTTTTAAATTTTTTCTTAAGCTTGGTTTGAAAAATTATTTTGAAGAATTCAAAGGGCATAGTAGAGTATTATTATTGGTAATTGATGCCCCGAGGAAAGAAAATTCAAACACCTAGTGAGCAACCTAAAATTTCTAGCATGACTCATGAAGAAGAGGAAGAAATGCTACATGATATATCAAAATTAAAAGACCAAGTGCAACAATTGTCACTCTCACAAAAGCTAACAGAATCTAAGATAAATGGCATCGAATGTAAGATAAATGGCATGGAATCTAAGATGAAGGGCGTGGAAGCTAAGATGAATGGCATGGAAGCTAAGATGGACAATTTGAAGATAGATTTGAAGAGAGACATGGAAGATTTGAAGATAGATTTCAAGACAGATTTGACAATGTTTCTACAAGAAATGCTTACTAATGGTGAAAGGGTAGTAAAGAAAACTTATGACGAGAACAAAAGAAATGTTAATCATGATTTTATAGACTCTAATGTTGGACCGAAGACCCACAATATTCCAAAAATCGATATGAGGAAGTGTGATGGCAAGGATCCTGCAACATGGATATTACAAATGAAGCAATTTTTTGATCTCAATAATGTGCAAAATACACAAAAGGTACGTATTGCAACTTTATATTTGGAACCAAATCAGTTTCTATGGTATCAATGGATTTTATCTCGTAAACAAATTATCACTTGGGAAATTTTTACAGAAGAATTGACAACACATTATGAGGATACAAAAAGAAACACTTTTTTTAGCCAATTAATAAGTCTCAAACAAAAGGGTTCAATAATGGAGTACATTGAGGAGTTCCAAAAATCAAACATAAGGATAAAAAATATTCTAGAATAACATAGGATTGATGTGTTCATAGGGACTTTAAAGGATAATATCAAACATGATGTTCGCCTTTGGGAACCTGATTCATTAGAGAAGGCATTCAGGTTAGCAAGAAAAATGGAAAGAAAAATTATGGCAACCAGGAAGCATACCACTCACAACTATAAAGACGGAAGTGTTGTTGCCCCTAGTCTTCCACAACCTATAAGGTTGACACCACAACAATTGGAAGAAAAAATATAAAAAGAGATTTGTTACAATTGTGATAGCAAATACACTAAAGGTCATAAGTGTGCTGAGAAGAAATTATTCTACATCGATTGTGAAGAGGAAGAAGAAAAGGAGCAAGAAAGGTCAAAAGAAGAGGATATATTCTAGGAACAAAGCCTAGATAAAGAAGAAATGAATCCAACCATATCTTGTAATGCATTGGCTATAATTACCAATCCTCAAACCATCAAGATAGAAGGAAAAATCAAGAAGAAAAAGGTAATAGTTTTGATTGATTCAGGAAGTACCCACAATTTTATTCATTGTAAGATAGAAAAAGAATTGAATTGCTTCCTATATCTAGCACCAGAGTGTCAAGTGATGGTTGCAAATGGAGGAACGATAAATTGCTTTGGAAAGTGCCATAATATCAAGCTATACATGGGAGAATATGTATTGAATAGCCCAATGCTTTCCATTCCAATGGGAGTTGTTGATGTTGTACTAGGAGTCCAATGGCTACAATCCTTGGGTACAATAGCTTTTAATTTTCAAGAACTTTTCATGAAATTTTTTGTGGAAGGAAAGGAAGTTGAATTAAGGGGTATTATAGGGAAACCGGGAAATATAATTAACACTAGCAGTATGACAAATCTTCTAAAAAGGAACAAAAAGGTGTAATTGCACAGTTATGTTTTCCAGATGTTTCCACATTGGAATCATTTATTTCTCCAGATCTCCAAAAATTCTTGGACAATCATTCCAAGGTATTTGAGACTCCCAAAGTTCTCCCACCTATTTGTGATCATGATCATGCTATTCATCTGATTCCGGGAAGTGTTCCTTCAAACATTAGGCCGTACAGATATCCCTATGCCCAAAAGAGTGAAATTGAACGTATGGTTGCAGAAATGCTAGAGGTGGGTATAATTCAACCTAGTCAAAGTTCTTTCTCTACTCCAGTAGTATTGGTGCACAAGAAGGATGGATCATGGTGCATGTGTCCAGATTATAGGGAGCTCAACAAGCTCACTATTAGAGATAAGTTTCCCATTCTTGTCATTGATGAATTACTGGATGAATTGCATGGATCAATTTACTTCACCAAGTTGGATCTTTGTTCAAGATATCATCGAATCAGAATGAACACTGAAGACATTCTAAAAATAGCATTTAGAAATCATGAGGGTCATTATGAAAATTTATGTTAGTATTTTTTGATAATATACTAATCTACAACAAGTCTTAGACGGATCATGTTGAACATGTTGACAGGGTGCTACAACTATTGGAGGAGAAACAATTATATGAAAAAAGATCCAAATTCTTCTTTGGAGTACAAGAGGTGGAATATCTGGGTCATATTGTATCTCATGAAGGAGTTAAGGTAGACCCTAGCAAAATTAAATCCATTAAGGAATGGAAAATCCCCACATCCATAAAGAATCTGCAACGATTTCTCCAGTTGACAGGGTATTATCATAAGTTTGTTAAGAATTATGGGAGAATTGCAGCACCTCTAACAACATTATTGAAGAAAGATGCATTTTCATGGACTCCAGAAGCAACAAAGGCCTTCGAACATCTTAAAGAGGCAATGTGCCAAGCACCGGTCTTAGCTACACTGGACTTCACAAAAACCTTTATTGTAGAATGTGATGCTTCAGGAAATGGAATTGGTGTTGTTTTAATGCAAGATGAGAGACCCATTGCTTTTGAAAGTCGTCCAATCAAGGGAAATTTTTTACACAAAGATATTTATGAGAAGGAAATGTTGGCAATACTCCATGCACTTAAGAAATGGCGGCCCCACCTAATGGGAAGATGCTTCAAGGTAAAAATGGATCATGATAGCGTTAAACACTTTTTAGAACAAATATTATCCTCTGAAGAGCAACAAAAGTGGGTCACAAAGATGTTGGGTTGTGACTTTGAAATAATCTACAAAAGGGGAAGCAAAAATTTGTGGCAAATGCACTCTCAAGAAAGGATGAGGATGCGTAAGCATTGTTGTGTTCCGTTTCTATTATCCAACCAGATTGGATAAATGAAGCAAGGAAGGAACGGAAGAATGATGAAGAAGTGTGAGAACTTATTCGAAAGTTACAACAAGATTCCAGTACATCTGATACATTTAGCTAGCAAAATGATTCATTATGGTACAAAGATCGCTTATACCTCTATAAGAATTCCAAACTAAAACAAAAGATTCTTATGGAATTGCACACTTCTCCCTTAGGAGGGCATTCTGGATTTTTAAAAACTTACCACACGGTTAAGAAGGAATTTTTTTGGGATGGCCTAAAATCAGATATTCAAACGTTTCTGGCAGAATGTTTGGTTTGCCAACAAAAAAGTTGAAACAATTAAGATACCGAGTCTATTACAACCTTTATCCATTCCAACCCAACATTGGGAGGAGGTTTCTATGGATTTTATCGCAGGTTTACCCAAGTCTGAGGGAAAGAGTGTCATCATGGTAGTAGTTGACAGACTTACCAAGTATGCGCACTTTTGTGCATTATCACATCCATTTAAAGCCAGTACAGTTTCTACTGCATTTATGGAAACAATTCAAAAGCTACATGGAAGCCCAAAGATTATTGTAAGTGATAGAGATCCCATTTTCACTGGAAATTTTTGGAAAGAATTATTTTCTTGTCTTGGTACTCAGTTAGCTCATAGCTCATCTTATCATCCTCAATCTGATGGGAAAACTGAGATGGTAAACAAATGTTTGGAAGGATATCTTCATTGCTTTGTATCTGATAAACAGACACAATGGGTCAAATGGTTGCCTCTGGCTGAATTGTGGTATAACACTTCCTTCCATACAGCAACAAAAATGACCCCATTTATGGCACTTTATGGATATCAGCCACCATCCATCACACCATATTTAAGAGAAAATTCTAAGGTTCAAGCAGTGGAACATCACATCAAACATCAAGTCCAACTCTTAAAGGATAACCTCGTGTTGGCACAGAATAGAATGAAACAACAGGTAGATCAACATCGCAGCGAAAGAAGTTTTGATGTAGGTGATTGGGTATTACTACGGCTACAACCATATAAGCAAATTTCCCTCAAGCAAGCTAAGAAGGATAATAAATTAATCACCAAAGTATTATGGTCTGTACAAGGTGTTGCAAAAGATTGGTACTATGGCTTACAAATTGGAGCTTCCTACAACTTCTGGATTGCACCCAGTTTTCCATGTTTCATGTTTAAATAAGGTTATAGGCGACAAGCTTCCAGTTCAAACAATATTGCCAGAACTTGACGAGGAAGGAAAAATTATATTGGAACAGGAAGCAGTCACAGAAACAAGAATTCGACAGCTACGAAATTGATCAATTTCAGAGTATCTTATCAAGTGGAAGAACTTATCCACTGAAGATTCCACATGGGAGGATGAAAAATTTATACAGAAGCAACCAGAACTACTCAAGCATTGAGGACAACACTTTTTTGAAGGAGAGGGGCATGTTAGGTCCCTATAATACTAGTGATTACCCCATTACCATTGTAGTTGTATCCCTTATTAATATTGGTGTGCCCTATTGTCCTGATATTGTTATTACTGTGCCCCATAGAATCCCTCTATTGTTATTTTTGTGGCTTTATATTATTATTGTTAGGTCGGTTGGGTTATATTGTCACTCCTTAGACTCCTATATATAGAAAGGAGGTTTTGTCATTTGAATCATCGAAGAATTATTCATTTATGTAATGTAAAGGAGATTTCCCCCTCGAAGAGGCTGAATTCTAAGGTGTTCAACTATATTTTCTATCTTTTTGTGAGCTCGTTTCATAACATCACATTTGCTTTTAAATTTAATGTTAACTAGTTGATAAATTATGTGTTCATTATATATCGTTTGATTAATCTAATTAATTACGTGTTGTTATTTCGGGGCTATTACATATGGTATCAGAGGCGGTTCAACTCTTAGGGCCTATAGACATTTTATTTTTTGATCTAAATGATTTATCGATTTCTTTTGGGGAAACCGTCAACATTTCTAAGTGAAATTTCCCATGTGATTTTTGCCCTGCCTAATTGTTTTTGGATTTTTCTTAATTTTTAATGATCTAAATGGGTTTTTGTTTTAGTGTGGCTTCTAGATCTACAGATCTGTTTGAGTGATGATAATTTTGACCTAATGCGGATCTTGGATTTTTGGTTCTAATAGCACAGCATGAGGTCTCCTAATCTTTAATCTAATTCCAGGTTTTATTTTTCCAAGATTTCTATTATAACCACCGTAAATACATAAAGGGGTCGAGATTTCCATTTCAACTACCCAAAAAGCATGCATGTGTTCAGATATGTTTCTCCTTCTCATAGATTCTTTAGCATGGATTCTTTAGCTAGAGCTATTAATCGACTGATAGTCGTAAGAGCTATTAATTGTAGTAATTTTTTATCCTAGCTGATACATATTTTGTTGGCCTAAATGCTGGCAATTCCCTAATCACATCATCTCCAAAGAATTCCATGGATTTCACACTGAGAACCTCTGCATGCAAATTGATTCCAACCGTATTTAATTATCATTATCTACATGTTGTTATCTTATGCCTAGTACCATGGAAGTTTAAAGGCATTGCATAAATCTTCTTCTTGTAAAAGTTCTTAGGAGTTACATAAATTAGTTTGTCCATCCCGACTTCGTGGGAATTCCATTTCGCCATCTTCAGTCTCATGCAAATCTACAATCCACGACCAACATGATTTTCCCCTTTAACTATGTCGATTTCAGGCACCAAGGGCTAGGTTTTCACTCTTTAGATTGACTTTCAAGACTGCGATGTTCTTCGTCCCATGGAAAGAAACTAGGAACATATTTGTTTGCCAAATTTAGGTTATATGTTGAAACCTTTACAAAAAAAAAAAATTATCATAACAAAAGGTCATCTTCTTTTTATGATTCTCAATGTATATTCACAGGTTTGATGATTGATAGGACTCCATAAATGGGCCGAGAGGGCTAGTTTATTTGATGATCTCGTGCGAGCCCATACGCACGAGGGAGAATAAGTAACACCATATGGGCTGGGGACAAATTCAATCAACACTACATATGCCAATGGTTCCATTATATTGTATAGCTCTTGATGGATAGCTTTTTGGGGTTATGGGACCATCTTCAGGAGGCCAAGTGCCTGATATTGAAGGGTAGGTGCCTAGTATTGTATTGGGATGCCAAAGTCTGGTAGGGGTGTAAGGACTTCGATGCCTAGGGCTGTGTGCCTTACTGAGTTGTGGAGGGAGTAGGCCAACCTTGTGAGATGCCCGGAGACATTGAGAATTGTACTAGATGCCTACCTTGGGGCCCTGGGGGCAGATGAGGTCTGAGTCAGGTGCGAGCCTTGGGGGCCAGCCTTGGGCTAGGATATAGACCGAGGAGGTTTATGCTTGATTCCAAAAGTGGGAAAAAGGACAGAGATTCCTTGGGATTTCCTGGGCGTTGTGAAACTTTCGATGCCTACTGGTTATAGTAGTTCAGTAGAGTGTGTCGGGACTGTTACATGAAGTAATAAATAACAAAATAAATGTAATATCCATTAATAATAAATAATAAAAATAATTAATAATAAATAATATAATATTAAATAAATAATAAACAATAAATAAAAATAATAATAAATTAATAAATTAATTACATGCTCTAAATAAATATAAATAAGAATAAAATAAGAAAGCAATAAAAATTAGTAAAGCTATCAAAAAGTAAAAACAAAATAATAAAATAAGAAAGTAGTAAAGTTGCATGTTGACACATGGAGTGTGTGGATGTGGTTCCCCTTCCAATGTTTGCTCTATTCAATAGATGGTGAGGAAGATGAGAGGCATTCCATCATTCCATGAATCCACCATTCATTCTATTGGGAGAATAGTGTTGTGAGACAAAGGATACCCTGGGAGTATTACGTTGATTGACGGCTCGGGGGTGGCCAGTTGTAGCAAGATTTTGTGCAATAGAGCCTACAGTTGGGTGGAGAGTTGTCCCCAAGACTTTGTTGCAGTTAGCAGAATTCAATTAGCGTTCAACTAGCGTTCCACAGGTAAGTTGTCTCTCTTCACATTTCTTTTTAAATTTAATGTTAACTAGTTGATAAATTGCGTGTTGATTATATATCACTTGATTAGTCTAATTAACTACATGTTCTTATTTCGGGGCTATAACAAGTTCAAGCAACACATATAGAAGCTAGAGGTAAGAATGTAAACCTAGAGGTTGGGAAATCATCTAAATATTCTGTAAGTAAGAATAAGGAAAAGAAGAAATTGAAATGGAAGGAGAGGAAAGAAAACACTGTAAAGAAGGATAAAAATTCATGCACTCATTGTCAGAAAGAAGGACACGATGAGGCACACTGCTGGTCTTTACATCCAGAACGGAAACCTAAGAAGTTCGGTGGAAAGGAGAGAAGGAATGTTGTTGCTATTCAGCAAGACTTGGGATCAGATTCAGGCGATGAAACAATAGTTATAGCGATAGGTATTAAAGGTAAATATTCTGAAGCATCCACGAGTAATTCTTTACTATCTGTTGATAATGAAAATAATGAGAGAGAAAGAAATGAGCTTTTTCGTATTAGAGTAATTTCCAAGCGTAATAAGATTGATACTTCATTTGATAGTGGATCACAAGTAAATTTGTTTTCTGAAACAATTGTAAAGAAGTTGGGATTACAAACAAAACCTTATGAGAAGCCATATCCATTAGGTTGGGTGTGTGATAAAACAAAGCTACAAGTAATGAGACAATGTAAACTTAGGTTTTCTATTGGATCAACATTTTTAGATGAGGTTGAGTTAGATATAGTTCCATTGGATATATGTGGTATTGTTTTGTGAAGTCCATACTTGTATGATAGGAAAACTATTTTCTATAGAGCTGAGAATAAGTATCAACTCACTAAAAATGGAATATAATACATTGTAAGAGCTCATAAACTCAAAGGTAACTATTCTCTTAGAAACTCAGGGTAGATGAAAAGAACTGTGAATTCATGTAAGCAATTTTTACTAATGGTTGTAAAGGCAAAGGATCCTAAAAACTCCAATGCATTTGAAGGCTATGATTCTAAACAGAAAGTTGATTTAGTTAAAGTTGTTTCAGAGTATGATGTTCTATTTCAAGAACCTAAAGGTCTGCCACCCAGGTGAGAAATAGTACATGATATTGATGTATAGCATGATGCTCCATTACCTAACATTGGAATGTACAGGTTATCATATTTAGAGAATGCAAAGATAAAGAAACAGGTACAAGAGTTGCTCAATAAAGGGTTTATACGACCAAGCACATCACCATGTGGATCTCCAATCATGCTGGTGAGAAAGAAAGATGGTTCATGGAGAATGTGCATTAATTATAGAGCACTAAATAAATTAACGATAAAGAATCGTTATCCTCTTCCTCGTATTGATGATTTATTAGATCAATTGAAAGAAGCAGTTTACTTTTCTAAGTTAGACTTGCGAAGTGGTTATCATCAGGTTAGAGTTGCAAAACAGGATGCATGGAAGACTACTTTCAAGACAAAGAAAGGACTTTATGAATGGTTGGTTATGCCTTTTTTCTTAACTAATGCTCTTGCTACATTTATGAGAGTTATGAATGATGTACTCAGACCATTTGTTGATGACTTTGTAATTATTTATTTAGATGACATTCTTGTTTTTAGTAAGACATGGGAAGACCATGTAAAGCATGTGAAGTAGACTTTAGATGTTTTAAAAAGAGAAAATCTCTATGTAAAACTATCAAAATGTGAATTTCACAGAACTTATTTAAATTATTTGGGTTATATTGTAGGGGGTGGTGAATTGAAGATAGATCCCTCTAAGGTTGAAGTCATTGTGAACTAACCTAAACTCAAATCTCCTACAGAGGTTAGGAGTTTCCTAGGGGCAGCACAATACTCGAGAAAGTTTATTGCCAAATTTTCTTTGATTGCAACTCCATTACATGTTCTAACAGGATTAAAATAGGTGTTTAAGTGGGGAGGCAAAAAATAGAAAGCCTTTGACACCTTAAAGAAAAAAATCAGTTCATCACCAATACTAGCACTGCCAGATCTTCAACATCCATTTGAGATTGAGACAGATGCCAGTGACTATGCCATGGGGGCAGTGTTGATGCAACACAAAAAACCCATATGCTATCATTCTGAGACATTTATTTCTACAATAGTTAATTATCCCACATATGATAAAGAATTGTTTGCATTAGTAAAAAGTGTAAAAAAGTGGAAACATTACCTAATGGGTAAAGAAACAATCATACATACATATCATCAACCACTTCAATATTTTCCCTCACAAACTAAATTGCAGCAATCAAGACATTATAGGTGGATGGGTTTTCTACAACAATTTCATCTTGTCATCAGATATAAGAAGGGAATACACAATAAGGTTGCAGACATGTTATCAAGACCAATCATAAATGCATCTAGTATACTTAAGCATAACTCAGTAATGCATGAAAGTTACATTAAACAATATGCTCAGGATGTAGATTTTAAAGATGTATATGCAACTTTAAGTCATGGAAATCCAATATAAGAATTGGATTATTATGTAAAGGACAAACTCTTATATCAATTGGAAAAGTTATGCATTCCACAAACTGAAAGAGTTAACATAATCCGAGAAGCACATACTTCTCTCATATCAGGTCATTTTGGTGCAAGTGAAACAGTTGCATAATTGCAAAGGTTCTCTTATTGGCCAAGAATGCATGAGACAATTTCTAGATATATCAAAGGATGTACAATGTGTGCTACAAGCAAGCCCAATAATAGGAAATTAGGATTGCACACTCCACTTCCAATTCCTTCTCGTCCTTGGGAAAGTGTTTCCATGGATTTTGTTGGGGGATTGCCAAAATCTAGGAAAGGTCATGATTATTTGTATGTTTTTGTGGATAGGTTTAGTAAAATGTGTATTTTGATACCATGTAACAAGCAGGTTATAGCTGAACAAACAACAATTTTGTTCTTTCAGAATGTATGGGTTCATTTTGGTTTACCCACTTATATTGTATATGATCGAGATTCTCGATTTGTTGGGAAGTTTTGGTCAAATCTATGGGAGTTAATGGACACCAGATTAAAGAAAAGCACAACATTTCATCCACAAAAAAATGGTCAGACAGAAGTGGTCAACAGGAAATTGATCCAGTTTTTTAGAGGCTATTGCAGCAAGCATCGCAAGCTTTCGGATGGGAATTTGTGTTATGTGCAGCATGCTTACAACCGTGCCAAGTACTCTTCTACTCAGAGATCTCCTTTTCAGACTTGTTTTATTTTTATACCAAAGTCTCCCTTGGATTTTGTCTTTGGTAAAAGACATAGCAGTTGATGGACACAGTGATGTGGACAAAGCAACCAACTTCATTGAACAAATCCAGGAAATTCACCAGGAAGTATAGGAACAACTGGAAATATGTCAAGCAAAGTACAAGACAAGACATGACAAGTATCGAGCTGAACATAGTTTTCAAGTTGGTGATCAAGTCTAGTTGTACAGCAGCAAATACAGAATGCAAGGTGAAGGTAAGAAGCTAAAACCAATAAGATATGGACCTTTCAAGATAGTTGATAAAATTGGTGAAAATGATTTTTTCCTTGATTTACCAGCTTTTATGCAGATCTATTCAGTTGTTAATGTATAAAACTTTAGATTTTATGAACCTTCATTGATTTAAGATCCTGAAGAGAAAAGTCAGTTTCCTTCTAATGGGGATTTGTTGCCCGAGTATCTCAAGGAGTTATAGGAGGACACAGTTCTGGGCAGGAAGGTAACAACTATGCATCAAGGGAATGTTGGGTACCTGAGAATGGGACTCAAAGGTTCAAATCCAAGCAAAGCATGATTGATAGAAGTTAGACAGGTGAAGGAGGAGTATACTCACTTGCTCGAATGATAAAACCAACTTTTGGTGATCCAAAAGCTTTTCAGTGGGAAGGCGTGATCCAAAATGGATCTTAAACCCTCTAAAAATGTAAGTCTCCATATATATTAAACTATTAGAAAATAGAGATTGCAGAGGAAAACACTAAGGAATGGCGGAAAACAGAGTGAAGCGGAGCATAAAGTCTCATTGCACAGGAGCCATTGGATTGAACATATCAACGACCTAGATTAAATCGGGATATCGCATCAGGAGAGGCCAGCGGAGTATATCAGAGGCGGCCCTAAGGGAAATGCGACTGCGATCGGTGACTTAATGTGGACCATTAATTAAGTGCACAGATCAACAACAAAAATTACAAATATCTCATCGTAGATTCCTAAAGGGAGGACTTAAAATAGGCGAAAGGATTTCAGTGGACCCGAAGGAGTTATGAATTAAAAAATGAAGGATTTGAGTTCCATGGTAAATGGTAATTCAAGCAGGCTACAGGTGGTAAGTGGTATTGGAAGGGCTTCACTCGATTCCATACACTGGCCGACACATAGCATGGCGCAGGAGGGAGAAAACCACTCATTTCAGGTGGGTTTTCCCTATGCAAGTGGGCCACCCGAAATGGCTGTTAGCCGTTGGATTAGCGGTCACGGAATAGATAGTGAACTGTCGAATTGAAGGCAGATCAACATTGTGGAATACAAAGGGATTATGACCCGTAGCCAATGCGACTTGCGATTGCGATCAAGGTAGACCCGAGAGGATTATAGGGCAGACTTTATATCATTTGAAGTCTAGCTTTGGCGTTTCAGTTAGATTTTCCACTATTTCAGTGTATTTCTATGTATTCCATATGTAAATGGAAAAGTGTGTTCTCAGGGATTTTCACCTGCGCCTGGTCCTTTCGTTTGTAAATAGGTGGCCTTAATGCCTTAAGAATTTTTTCAATGATTGTTTAAACACTCAACACGGAGATGAAGGGACAGCGCCGAGAGCTGGAGAGCCCAAGAAGGGGATTGAACCAATAGCGCTGATAGGCTTAAAAACCATTCAATGGCAGCACAGAGAGTAGGAGGTCAGAGACAGATGGGAGGCAGTGAGTCAGAGAAAACACATAGCTACGAATAGTTGATCATACGCACTAAGAGGGAGAGTCTGTACACTATTTAGACTCAAGGTTTTTGATTGAAATCCCTGTGTAATATCATTGTTTGTTGTGTTATGGCTCTGATTGAGCTCAAACCTGTAAACTCTATTCTTGAAGACATAATATAGAGGTCGAAACTGAAAGCTGGACCAAGAGACGTAGCCAGGAATTCTGGTGAACTCCTTGATTATTTGTTGTGTTGATGAGCGTGTCTGTTATGTTTTCTGATTGTTAATTCTATATATTATTTGCAATCTTTTTGATCCGTTGCATTAAGTAATATTGACATTTTCCTGCACATGAGTCTGTAATACCTTTTCTTCTTGATTTAGTATCCGTTTCAGATCACATGTCATACAAATGAAGTTGCCACACCATAAACTAACATCATCATGACATCATTTGATGACATGTGCCATACACATGGTTCTTCCATTGTATTCCTTTGATGTCATCATAATTCATAATTTTCTAGGTTCCAATGTGATCCATAAGCTATCACAGGTATTCCACTAAACAGTTCATCACAATAGATATTATAAAATAATACTCAAATTTTTAAATCTATAATATGAGGGTTATTTTCCTTAGATCTCTAAAGTTTATTAATTTACTATTTTCGTGCATGTAATATATATATATATATATATATATATATATATATATATATATATATATATATATATATATATATATATATATATAATGTAGAAAATAGAGAAAAAACAAAAATAAGATCACTCAAGCAACTATAATCACAGAAGATATAATCTAGGAAGCACACTCTAGAGAAAGCCCAATTGGGAGGTGAGGTTGCTCTACTCCCTCTTAATCCATATGAAAGTTAGTGCAAGTAAAAAGGAGTGAGACCCATATTTCATGGGTTGGTATGTTACACAAACCCTCTATTTTCTCTCTTTCTGCCCACTCTGAGCTACTATGTTTGTCTATGGAAGAAAATCCACTCAAATAGAATGGAACCCATTTTCCTAGTAATGGCCCAATTATAACACAACCTGATAGCCAAATTGGGGTTAAATTTGAGTCATTCAACCTCAATATGACTTACAACTAGACCGTTCTATAGTCTTCTTCATATTTTCCACATGGCTAGCCACTTTTCCATGAGTAATAGGGGGTTGATGTGGCATCCTCTCAAGTTATGGTGGGCAATTTTGGTGCTTTCAAGAGGCATAAATTTCTTATATGAGCTTTGAAAGAGATGATTCCTGCACCACTGGAAAAGTATTCATATGTAGATTATGTAATAAAGGAATATAGTAGGGTTGGGACAAACAAAACTAGTCATTTAAGGCCAAAAAGTAGCTACTAAATATTTTCACCTTAATTTTTCCAAATTGAGAATACAACTAAAGATGACTCTCCAATCTTATTCCTCAAACTTTTACACTCTAAAAGGATTGAGATGGATGAAAAAAATAGATTTATCCAATATGGATCACAAATCTCCATTTTTTGAGGTTGATGGTCCCCAAAATCATTGACTGAATTAGGTGAGGATACTTTTCCTCTACCTTCACCTTGGAGCACCACTTATACTAACATGTGAGTTGTCCTTTCAACCCAATTTTCAAAAGGACTTTTTGCCCCTATCTTGTATTACTTGACATCTTCCAAAAACTTCTATAGTCTATTAATTATATTTTTGCATCTAGTGCCAAATCCTATACAAAAGGAAAGACATGTTCATCTTCTTGATCCAACATGGAAAGGCCATAATGTATCAAATTGTATACATTCACCACTCAGTGCATGTATGGGGATAGAATGAGCCTATAAGTATTATAATTTTATGTATAATCTTATAGAAATTGATTATAATATCTATCAAACATCTAGTAGTTATTGAGGTGGAATATATGAGATAATAGTACCTTATGGGAAACACTATAAGATAAAAGTATATTACTTTAAAATTTGCAAAAAACATTTAGAAACTATATAATGTCCTTACACATTTGATACGTTATAAAAAATATGACCAAAAATTTTCAGGTTATCATTTAAGGAATTTTTTTTTTTTTTTTCTAAAGGATTAGATAAACACGAATGCTTAAAATTTTCCCAAACATTGAGAAAAGAGGATGATAACAGGAAGAATATATTGTGAAATTTACTAATATTTAAAGGAAAAAAGAAAATCGAGGGGATAACATAATGGGAATCTACATTTTGCAATATGTTATATTACCTAATGTTATTATATATGAGGTTTCTCCCTTAATTTCACTTCATTCAAACTATGATTCACACATGCATTTCCTTCTAATGAAATTACATATGGGGAAATGCGAGTTACTTGGAGTGGGGAGGGAGAATAAAGTATTTTAAAAGGCAATAAAATCTTAAGGTAGTATTGTAATTAACACATTATGATTTCTGAATTTAGGATTTTGTGATCCATATTATATTAAGAAGAGTCTTTTAGGTAGAAATCACATAGGAGGAAAAATTACTATAATAAGGGCTACTTTATGAACAATAATATTTAATTTATAATAATTATTAAGATCAAATAATATTAAATAAGAAAAGATCGAAAAATATAAATATTAACAAGAAATAGACAATCAAAGTCAAACTACAAACAGGGATCGAAGACAAGAAATATATATAAAGACAAGTCAAGGCCCTATAACAAAAATAATAATTAATGGAAACTAAAATATTCACATGTTGAAAATAAGGAAAATCAAACCGAAAATGGAAGGGATAATGAATTAGGTTCAGCCAAAGAATAAGGGTCTAAGGTCCTACAATCAACAAAAGGAGCCAAGAAGAACCAATAAAGACTAACATAAAATACTCAAAGATCTTAAGAAAGAACTAGATGATAAAACTACTAAAAAAAGAATAAGACATTTTTTTTTTTAATGTTGAGAAAACCAATCAAAAGAATGTTAATATTAAATAAAAATACCTACACAGATATAAAAAGAAAAAAATTCTTAAATACAAATGTCAAACCCTAAAAAAAATTAAACAATTCTCAAATAGGAACTTCAAACACTACAAACTAGGAGGACATGACATAGACCCAACTTATGCTAATATTCCCACCATTGTCTCTATTTCAATTATTGAATTTTTTTTATATTTCCCAAGCCTCTTTGATAATAATAATTTTACATATAATTATATAATTCTGAAATACAGAAGAGGTAATTATGAAATACAGAAAAGATAGTTGTACAATGCTACACGTCCTTCATTTCTTGTCCTCCTTTATTTTAAAATTTTCAAATGATGGGAGATCAATGAGAATTTTACATATAATTATGGAATACAGAAGAGGTAGTTGTACAATGCTACATGTCCTTCATTCCTTGTCATCCTTGACTTAGCATTAATTTAATTGTTGACCATGTTTTTTAAGCATTATCATTGTTTATGCAAAGTTTTACGGTGCTAATAGTTATCCATATAAAATTTAAGCAAAGTTTTTGGCCGAAAAAAAAGACCTCTTATGCCGAAAAAAGGACCTCTTATTGCAGGCCTCAATTATTTATTTATTTAAAGTGCCTCGCTTATTCATCCAAAGTCATTGTTTAATGTTTGCGCCTCACTTATTTATCCAAAGTCATTGTTTAATGTTGTGCCTAAAATATTTAGGCAAAGTCTTTGTTTAATGTTGTGCATCAATGAATCGATGCCACCATAATCGTTTTCCTTTGATGCCACGAAAATCCTCTACCTCTGCGTGTAGGGTTCTCCACATGTAGTGATGGACGTGTGGCTTCTTCACAGTCCTCTAAGTGTATACTTATTTTTTTTTTGTTTTAATGGGATGGATGGGCAAGGTACCAGACTTGTTGGTAGACAAAAGCATATACAGGAGGAAGAGGCACGTCACCCATGTCCATGCTAGTAGATATAATGTCGATGCTGGTAGACAGAAGAAGGTACATGACCTGCTCGTACATAGAAGCAGGTATAGGAGGAGGAGGAAGGTCGCTGACACCCACGCCCATGGTGGTAAATAGAAGAAGGTACGCCACCTACTGTAGACCTAAGCAGGGACAAGAGGAGGAGGAGCGTAGCTCATGCCCAGGCCCAGAGGCAGGGACAGGAGGAGGAGCGTAGCTCATGTCCAGGCCCAGAGGTCATGCAAAGGTCAGGTTTGTTTCAAAATATCTAGAGCGTTGCCCACGTCCATGCCCATGTTGGTAGACAGAAGCAGGTACATGACCTGTTGTAGACCTAAGCAGGTATAGGATGAGGAGGAGCATAGCTCACACCCAGTCCTAGAGGTCATCCACAGGTCAGGTTTGTTTCAAAATACCCAAATACACGAAAAACACTAAAATGTACTAGTATTTATTTGTTCTTTTGTACTAGTATTTATTTCTTCCTTTGAGTTACTTGTGAGACACAGGAAAATATAAGGCAATGGAGCCCTGCAGGTCAACCGAATGGTTAAATTGGATGTTAGGTGTATGGCCAGAACCATAGCTCCCAACTTTACCTTCAATTAGTTCAAATCCAGATTGCATGGCCTCTCGTTCTTCTAGAGCTAGAAACATTTGACCGAAATATGACACCTTTTGTAGGACCACCTTTTTCCTCAAACCCCAATTTGTGTTTGGAAGCACATAACTTCATATATTTTCGTCTAGCAGGACAGCTGTCCTGCTGGGTCATAACAGGGGTTTTCAATCATGGAAAATAACAGGGGTTTTCAATCAGGGAAAATTTAAGGGCCTTAAAATTTAACTTAAAATTTAAGGGGTTAAATTTTAAGGGGCTTTCAATCATGAAAAATTAATTTAAGGAGCTAATCTTTTAAGGAGCTAATCTTTGTCCAGTGGACTAACTTTCCATTTTCCCTGAGTTTCGACAAAATATATAACGAAATATATTCCATGACTTTACCTTAAAAATTGCGAACATCTCTAACATTATATAGAGACTATATCCAAAATCATTATAAATTTGAATAATTTTACAAATACATCATTAAACATTTTATAGTTTGCATATTTTATAGTTTGCATATTTTAATAATTTGCATATTATAAATTTGAATAATTTTACAAATACATCATTAAACATTTTATAGTTTGCATATTTTATAGTTTGCATATTTTAATAGTTTGCATATTAGGGATTAGTGAGATTCACCAATGTCTAAATTTTCTTAGGTATATCCAAAATCATTATAAATTTGAATAATTTTACAAATACATTAAACATGTTTATAGTTTGCATTTTATAGTTTGCATTTTATAGTTTGCATTTTAGTAATATTGCATTTTAGGAATATTAGGGATATTAGGGGGATATTAGGAATTAGTGAAATTCACCAATTTCTAAAACTTCTTTAACATTTTCAATCCTTAAAATTGTCTTCCTTTGTTTTTGTTATCCTTAAAATTTTCTTCCTTTGTTTTTGTTTTCTTAGTCCGTAACTAAAAAAGCCATGAAATTAGACAAATCTAGTTTAAATCTAGTTTTCGGGACAGCTTACTCGAGAACTGTTGCACATATATTTCTCTGTTCTCCAAACTATCCAAAATGGGAAATTAGACCATAAATATAGTTCTGGCTATGAAGATAAGACAAATTACTCTGAACTATTGGACATATATTTCTCTATTCTACAGACTATTCAAAATGGAAAAGTTGGAGTTGAAACACATCCAAAACCCTAATAGTAAACATGATTCCTTCTCCAAACGCAAGAGGGGACTGCTAAAGAAATTGGTCAAGCTTTTTGTTCATTTTCTCTGAAACCGACAAGATTTACGAGTTTACAGGCAACAAGTAGGTTGCCTTCTTCCATCCCTTGAAATTTCACAATGTATTTGTTAGTATTTCCTCCTTTTCTGAATTTATCCAAACAATTTGACGATAACTAAACTTTTTAAAAAATGAGCATGTCTAGACGTCCATTTTTAACAAATACTCTCGGAACGAGGTTAGTCTCTGAGCCAGGGTTACAAGAGATTTCGTAACTTGAGGCTTATCCAGCGACTTAAAGGTGAGCACAATATTGATTAGTTTAGGCAGCCTACTCACCGTTAAAATAGAATAGGTAATGTCCGAGATATGTCTCTCTTAGATTTGCAAGCTTGATTAGGTTGGTTTTTTCAGAGAAACCATGAATGTCGCTCACCTTTTTTTATACATAGGTTGCCCTCTTTTTCATCTCACTGTCTTCTCTTAGAAAAATATATTGCATGATGTTTCGCATTTTATTTTCCTTTAGTCCCAGTGCCAACAATATTTGATCTGATTCCTTGTTTCAGAAAGCAAATAATTAATAATTGATACTATACTTCTACACCACACAACTATTCTTGTTTCAGAAAGCAAATAATTAATAATTGATACTATACTTCTACACCACACAACTATTCAATATACACATTTTATAAGAAATACTCTCGATTTCAGATACTTGAACTTAGCAACTATATATAGTCATGATGTAAGAAAAACCGGTATGGTTGGTACGGCTGTATTGGACTCTTAAAAACAAGTAGCTTATAACATTCTTTTATTGTCGAGAAACAATAAAGGAAAAAGCTCAAGAGAGAAATGGGATACTTACTATTGAACCGTATTAACTATTTCAGGTTGCCTCTTCAAGAAAAATAAGAAATCTGTTGCCAAGCCTGATCTGATACTGTAGATTGAGGCTTTGTCGCTTAACATTTTGGAATTAGGCTGCCTCTTCAAGAAAAGTAAGAAATCTGCTGCCAAGCCTGATCTCATACTGTAGATTGAGGCTTTGTCGCTTAACTTTTTGGAACCACGATTAGAGGGGAGATATTTTCCTCAAATAAAATTACATAATGCAACCATTTCAGTGCCATTGTATACTTTGTTTCCTTGCGTTCAAAACAACCCATTGTTATTTTATCTCAGCTTCTTCGTATTTTCTTTGTGCTACTCTTCATGATGTCGCAGATTGGCATAGTGGAAACATGCATATTTACATCTGGGCAACAACTGTGCAACAATGGAGGCATACAGAAGCAATTAAGAAAACATGGTGTGGTTGAAAACACAGTTGTGGAGAGTGGGTGCATGCAAGCCCACTTGGCAGTTCCTTTTATATTTTATTTTAAATTATTTCATTTAAAATGATTTATTAATTATTATATTTATTTATTTATTTTTTATTTACATATATTAAAAGAAATGAATATTAAACAGCTTTACTCCAGTTCCTTTACATAAACAGTTGTGGAGAGTGGAAGCATGCAAGCTCACCTCAGTTCCTTTACATATATTAATTATTTCTGCAGAGAAAGTGTTGGAAAGCATACGACCGATAAATGGGATAGGGTGGGATTTCATTGTGCCTCCCAACCGGTTGATTCGGCATTGAGCCGCCGTTTCGATGCATTTGATCTAAAGAACTATCTTTAGAAATATAATCATTCATTGGTGGAAGCGGCTATGTTTTGACTAAGGAGTTTTAGAGTAGGCTATGTTTTGACTAAGGAGTTTTAGAGCATGCTTCAGAATATGTCGTTTTGTAAGCAATCAATTTAAAAAAAAAAAAACAGAATCTGCAGGGACTACCCCTGCATGCAGGTCTTGTTTATACCGTCATTGACATTAAAAATAATTGATAAGTTGAGTAAAAGTTAAACGTAAGGGATATAGCCGATAATATGTTCATTCTAGTAGTGCATTATTTTCAATAGGCCCAAAATCCATCTCCACAGGTTAATATGGACTTTTTAGTTTTAACGCATAGCTAGTTTATGTGGGATTTTAATCACGCATGGCCTTATTTCGAATTGAAAATATCAATAGAACTTACTTCATACCTGCATAGGTTGAATTTATTACAATCACCAAAAAGATGGGATGAAATATTTTGCGATCTTTAAAAAACTTAAAATAAATATAACCTATAATCATGTTAAGGAAATTATATGTTTATGTTAAATTTCAAAAGGATTGAAATTTGTTTAATTACAGGCTTATAGGCTTGATCTATATTGGAATTGGAATTGGAATTGGAGAATTTATTTTTTTATTAAATTGATAGTTCAAATTTATACAGAGATGAATATTTTTCATCTGATATAAACATGGAAGTATGAGATTTTGTGTAGATTAACCTATTATCTTTACAATTTTTGTTTAATATTTATTATTTATGTAATTAGCACTATCATATTAGTAACTATCATCGTTAAGTTGCACGTGAGTGCATGATGTAAAGGTGGGGGTGGTCGGTTTGCAGGGCTATGGCCGATGATGATTGTACTATGTGCAGATTGTAAATATTTGTCAATATATAGCTTCTTCAGCGGGCCTGCCCCCGAATATATATATATATATATATATGATTGTTAAGAAGTGCGGTTGATACATCGAAATAAACATCATTTTTTATCATTTATATGCTAATCAACTTGCAAAAATAAAACAATCGACCACTTATAATAATATCATTATTTATACTAGCATTTGCACCAGATGTTGCAAAGGAAACGCCGTAAGGCATAAAATAAATGGTCATTGAAAATAAGAATTAATAAAGAAAATTGCATGCAAAGGTGGAAGATGAAGCTAAATGATTTACATTATTTGAAACTTATAGATAGTATAATACTTGTAACAAAGATGGGCTCTTGATCTTATAAGATGTTTGTTAAGTTTCAATAATAAAATTACAAATAGTAGATTATAATGGATGTAAATGGTCATTGAAAATAATAATTAATATTTGCAGATGGCCATAGAATATAGGCCCAAAACCTCCTCTGCCAATTTGCCTTCCAAAGCCACCAGTTATTTCCTTGACCTCATCATAACTAAATTTTCTGCATTGAGGTGATGATAAGTCATGGCCCTTTGTGGCTTTTTTCAATGGATTTCTCTCTACAAGAACAATCGAAGAATGTTGTTACAAATATTAAAATCACTCACAAAATATGTAGACCAATAGAGAATGATAAAAAAATACACAAATCATATATACATACCAACAGCCCTAGCCCTAGCCCGTTTCAATCTTCTACCAGGTACTATTGCATTTTGGAATTAGTCCTCTATCAGTGCTTTCACAATGGTTTGCAAAGAACAAGGTATTCAAATCTCTCACAGAATATAGGTGATTCAGAACCCTCTTCCGGAGGAAACACATAAAATTAAGATGAAAAATCGACTCACCGAAACATCAATGCAAATATACATCGACCTTCATCACCTGGGTCTGCAGTTTAGTAAGAGATTGTAGTATATTGGATAGAAGAGTTCAACAAGGAGGATTATCTTTAAGAATCCTATGTAGCAAAAATCAGAGTGAAGCAGATTAAGCAGATATGGAGGATGAGATGGAGGATAAGATGCAAAGATACATAGTGTGCACTTTAAGGATTTAATTTCCATGTCCATATAGGCGTTATACATCAATATCTGACTTCAACAAATCCATACATTCATGAGAAAAACATCCAAAAGCTATTTATGATATAATCTGAGAGGAAAATGGAAAACATATGAAATCAGTATAGCAAGAACATACACTACAAACTAAGGTGAGCCAGAATCACCAAAAACTTGTATTAATCTTCAGCAAAGCAATAATACATCAACAATGCACATCACTTCTCTATTGGAAAGCCAAAATTTTACAAAAGTTTTGAACCTCCTTAAAATATCATCTCACTTAAAATGTCATCCACTATATTTATAGGGCCTCCAGAACAAAGTCGTTCACATACTTCATCTCAATGCATTTTGGAATTAGTCCTCTATCAGTGCTTTCCAGTCACAATGGTTTGCAAAGAACAAGGTATTCAAATCTCTCCCCTTCTACATATTATGCCGCATTTGGCATACGAGGAATGCTAATATTTTTTACCAGAAAGATATGGATGTAAGGGGATCCATCATCAAGATTACTGTTTTTTTTTAATGGAGAAAGGACTTGTCACAAAAAGTACCCTTTTATCTAAAATGCCTTCAATATTTCCTTCGCGAATCATGAATCTTCGCTGCACACAAATTCAGATCCATCGTGAATCATGAATCTTCGCTGCACACAAATTCAGATCCATCGCAGCATTAGAATTCTAATGCTCCAATAAATTCATACCCACAAATACAAATATAGTTGCATTAACGAAGCTTACCCACGAGACGATATGACTGTTTTCACTAGAAACATTTGTATCCACTAGTTCTCTCCCAGATATTATCTCAAAAGTCACAACTCCAAAGCTATATACATCACTGTTCTTTGTCAAATTGTGCGTAGTGGCATATCTGTTCAAAACAACGGCACTATGAAATCAAAGAATCCATTTTCTCTTTTGATTTTAAGTTCCAAATAAATTGAATGAAACAATAGAGAGAAAAATTGAATGGGAAATGTGTAATATTCAGGATCAAGGTAGCCGAATGTGCCCTTCACATCTGTTGAGACATGGGTTCCTTTGCTTGAGGGGCCAAACCTAGATAGCCCAAAGTCTGATAGTTTTGCTTCCATCCGTTCACTTAAAATAATATTAGTAGTTTTGATATCTTTGTGAATTATGATAGGTTTGCAACCATTATGCAAGTATTCTAGCCCTAATTATTATTTTTACAGAGACATTGACAAAGTCTAAATTCATGGTTTTTTCAAGAGGGAAAGACACTCACCTTGAGCTGCATTCAATGCAATGTCAAGCCTTGTTTTCTAGTAAGCCAACTGTTGTAAAGCATTTGGCCCTATACCGCAAGAAAATAATAGTTAAGAAGTTGCATTCAATGCAATGTCAAGCCTTGTTTTCCAGTCAACCAACTGCTGTAAAGCATTTGGCCTTGTACAACAAGAAAATAATAGTTAAGAATATATATATATATATATATATATATATACACACATACACTGCACAATAAGACAACACATATATATATAGATAAATTGAAATTGTTTTTCAAGATTAAACACAAGACAAGATAGCCCAGGATTTGACCCATACCATGGAGAATTCCCCCCAAGTTTCCCTTGGATATATACTGGTAAATCAATATCTGATTTCCTGCTTCACAACAATAACCCACAAAGGGCATAGGACTTTTATTGTGACTTTCGAAAGCATAGTAACCAATATTATACCTTTCTTTTCAATGAGTCACACTGCCCTTTGCACATATCTATTTTTAAAAATGCTGAAATGTTTCTCTAGAGATAAAAATATTTTATCTTTAATTAAAAAACATTTCTTCTTTATATAGGAAAATGTGAAACACTGATCAATTAAGCAACCATACATACCTCTCTTGAGAATACCTTGTCTCCTTGTTTTGATGACTCTAACAGTACTTTGACAGCCTCCTCAAGCCCATTTTGCAGACGGACAGGCCCAAATCCTCCTCTACCAATTTTCCTTCCAAAGCCACCAATTATTTCCTTGACCTCATCGTAACTAAATTTTCTGCATTGAGGTGATGATAAGTGATGGCCATTTGTGTATTTTTTCAAAGGATTTCTCTCTGCAAGAACAATCGAAGAATGTTGTTACAAATATTAAAATCACTCATAAAATATGTAGACCAATAGAGAATGATCAAAAAATTCACAAATCATATATAGATACTAATAGCCCTAGCCCATTTCAATCTTCTACCAAGTACTGTTGCATTTTGGAATTAGTCCTTAAATATCATCTCACTTAAAATGTCAACTCACTATCTTTATAGGGCCTCTGAAGGAAGATCAGATATCTCAACTCCAGCTAGAGGGTTTCCGAGGAAGATCTGTTGAAGTTAAATTCCAATGTGACTCCTTTTGCCAAGGCAGGATTCTTCAGCAGGATGACATTTTGGTGGTTGAATTATCTTTTGTCCAAAGGAAAGAAGCAGCCTCTAGAAGAAGATGATTTTCCTTGTGTGTGTAGATGATCAAGTACAAAATATATATACAACATTTACAGAAGAATTGTTGAGGCGAAAAGCAGAAAAACCCATCTGCCACTCCATCAGTTTTCTGGGCTTTGGTTTGTTGTCACTGGAAAAATATGGCAAGGACTGGGTTCTATGCTTTTCTCAATGTATTTACTGTGTCTTCTGGACCACTTGTTTTGAATGCCTTTATTGGAGTTTCAGAAGTTAGACAGTCATTCAAATATGAATCATTTTTTTGGTAGGAACACTCTTTATTGCCAAGACCATAGCGTCCATATCTCAAAGGCAATGTTATTTTGGCACTAGACGGATTGGTCTGCAGATGCGCTCTTCACTTGTTGCAGCAATCCATCAGAAACAAATACAGCTGACCAATGAAGCTAGCTGCTAAACAGGTGCATACAACCGGAGAAATCATGAATTATATGGCTGTAGATGCTTATCATATTGGTGAATTTCCTTTCTGGTTTCATCAGACTTGGAAAACAGTACTCCAACTCATATTGGCTTTAAGCATCCTCTTCCATGTAATTGGATGGGCCACACTTTCAGCCTCGGTAGTTATCATCATTACCATGCTTTGTAACCCTCTAATGGGAAAGTTACAACATAAGTTTCAAACTAAACTCATGTCAGCCCAGGATCAGCGGTTAAGGGCTACCATAGAAGCACTGGTGCATATGAAAGTACTGAAATTTCATGCATGGGAGGAACGCTTCAAAGAAAGTATTGACAAGATGCACAAGGTAGAGTTCAAATGGCTATCTGTAGTTCAACTTATTAAAGCCTACAATAAGTTATTGTTTTGGTCATCTCCTGTTTTGATTTCGACTGCAACGTTTGTAACCTACTATTTTCTTAAAATTCCTCTGACTCCAAGCAACGTCTTCACGTTCATAGCCACTTTGTGCATCGTTCAAGAACCTCTTCGACTAATTCCTGATGTAATCAATGTTATTATTCAAGCCAATGTCTCATTAAGTCGTATCATCAACTTTCTTGAGGCTGCCGAATTACAGGATGGGGTGGTTGAGCGGGTAATGGTATTTCATCAGAATTCTGACCTGTCTCTTCTTATCAGTTCTACAACACTAAGTTGGGATTCCAGTTCATCAAAGCCCATATTGAGAAACATAAATATAGAGGTTAAGCATGGCCAAAAATTGGCAATTTGTGGAGAAGTTGGATCTGGAAAATCAATTCTTTTAGCTGCGATACTCGGAGAAGTACCAAAGTTGAGGGGTAGTGTGAGTATGAATTATTTATCCCCTTACCTTAACATTGTCAACCATTTAAATTGATGGATTCTCCTTCTTAACGTTTTCAACCCTGCCACTGCAGTTGCAAGTCTATGACACCGTCGCACATGTTTCTCAGACTGCATGGATTCAAACTGGAACAGTACGGAACAACATATTATTTGGACGTTCCATGGACGAGTAGAAATATCAGGAAGTTATCTTCAACTCTTCACTGGATAAAGACCTCCAAAATCTTCCCTTTGGCGATCTGACTGAAATAGGAGAAAGAGGTATCAATCTCAGCGGTGGCTAGAAGTAGCGGATAGCTTGCCCGTGCCTTATATCAAGATTCTGATATTTATCTTTTGGATGATCCTTTCAGTGTTGTTGATGCTCATACTGCTACTAGCCTGTTTATGGTTAATGTGGTGATTTTATTTTGATATAAGGGTTTTACAGTTAATATGTAGCTAGTACTAATTTGTACGTTGCACCTTTCTACAACAATGATTTGGCCTTGTACAACAAGAAAATAATAGTTAAGAATATCTATATATACACTGCACAATAAGACAACGCGCGCGCACACACACACACACACACACACACATATAGAGATAAATAGAAATTGTTTTTCAAGATTAAACACAAGACAAGATAGCTCAGGATTTGACCCATACAATGGAGAATTCCCCCCAAGTTTCCCTTGGATATATATTGGTAAATCAATATCTGATTTCCTGCTTCACAACAATAACCCACAAAGGGCATAGGATTTTTATTGTGACTTTCGAAAGCATAGTAACCAATATTATACCTTTCTTTTCAGTGAGTCACACTGCCCTTTGCACATATCTATTTTTAAAAATGCCGAAATGTTTCTCTAGAGATAAAAATATTTTATCTTTAATTAAAAAAACCTTTCTTCTTTATATAGGAAAATGTGAAACACTGATCAATTAAGCAGCCATACATACCTCTGTTGAGAATTCCTTGTCTCCTTGTTTTGATGACTCTGACAGTACTTTGACAGCCACCTCAAGCCCATTTTGCAGACGGACAGGCCCAAATCCTCCTCTGCCAATTTGCCTTCCAAAGCCACCAGTTATTTCCTTGACCTCATCGTAACTAAATTTTCTGCATTGAGGTGATGATAAGTCATGGCCCTTTGTGGATTTTTTCAAAGGATTTCTCTCTGCAAGAACAATCGAAGAATGTTGTTACAAATATTAAAATCACTCATAAAATATGTAGACCAATAGAGAATGATCAAAAGATTCACAAATCATATATATATACCAACAGCCCTAGCCCATTTCAATCTTCTACCAAGTACTGTTGCATTTTGGAATTAGTCCTTAAAATATCAACTCACTTAAAATGTCAACTCACTATCTTTATAGGGCCTCTGAAGGAAGATCAGATATCTCAACTCCAGCCAGAGGGTTTCCGAGGAAGATCTGTTGAAGTTAAATTCCAATGTGACTCCTTTTGCCAAGGCAGGATTCTTCAGCAGGATGACATTTTGGTGGTTGAATTATCTTTTGTCCAAAGGAAAGAAGCAGCCTCTAGAAGAAGATGATTTTCCTTGTGTGTGTAGATGATCAAGTAAAAAATATATATTCAACATTTACAGAAGAATTGTTGAGGCGAAAAGCTAAAAAACCCATCTACCACTCCATCAGTTTTCTGGGCTTTGGTTTGTTGTCACTGGAAAAATATGGCAAGGAATGGGTTCTATGCTTTTCTCAATGTATTTACTGTGTCTTCTAGACCACTTGTTTTGAATGCCTTTATTGGAGTTTCAGAAGTTAGAAAATCATTCAAATATGAATCATTTTTTTGGTAGGAACACTCTTTATTGCCAAGACCATAGCGTCCATAACTCAAAGGCAATGTTATTTTGGCACTAGATGAATTGGTCTGCAGATGCGCTCTTCACTTGTTGCAGCAATCCATCAGAAACAACTACAGCTGACCAATGAAGCTAGCTGCTAAACAGGTGCATACAACCGGAGAAATCATGAATTATATGGTTGTAGATGCTTATCATATTGGCGAATTTCCTTTCTGGTTTCATCAAACTTGGAAAACAGTACTCCAACTCATATTGGCTTTAAGCATCCTCTTCCATGTAATTGGATGGGCCACACTTTCAGCCTCGGTAGTTATCATCATTACCATGCTTTGTAACCCTCTAATGGGAAAGTTACAACATAAGTTTCAAATTGAACTCATGTCAGCCCAGGATCAACGGTTAAGTGCTACCATAGAAGCATTGGTGCATATGAAAGTACTGAAATTTCATGCATGGGAGGAACGATTCAAAGAAAGTATTAACAAGATGCACAAGGTAGAGTTCAAATGGCTATCTACAGTTTAACTTATTAAAGCCTACAATAAGTTATTGTTTTGGTCATCTCCTGTTTTGATTTCGACTGCAACGTTTGTAACCTACTATTTTCTTAAAATTCCTCTAACTCCAAGCAACGTCTTCACGTTCATAGCCACTTTGCGCATCGTTCAAGAACCTCTTCGACTAATTCCTGATGTAGTCAATGTGATTATTCAAGCCAATGTCTCATTAAGTTGTATCATCAACTTTCTTGAGGCTGCCGAATTACAGGATGGGGTGGTTGAGCGGGTAATGGTATTTCATCAGAATTTTGACCTGTCTCTTCTTATCTGTTCTACAACACTAAGTTGGGATTCCAGTTCATCAAAGCCCATATTGAGAAACATAAATATAGAGGTTAAGCATGGCCAAAAATTGGCAATTTGTGGAGAAGTTGGATCTGGAAAATCAATAGAGCTCCTAAGGGGGATCAACTAGTTAAAAGGGAAGAGAAGGAAGTTGGGGACACTCTTTTGAAGGCATATATTGACCATTTGAAACATAATAAAGGTTTCTTATATTGTTCTTGTGTTAATCTTGGTCATCTTATATTTTTTATTGGGCAGATTTCAGGGAATATTTGGATGGCTGCAAAGGTGCAAAGTCGTCACGTCAGTGTATTATGTTTAATAATAGTGTACTCAACCATTGGGTTCACATCTATATTCTTCTTATTCATTCGGTCACTATTTTGTGTTATTTTGGGGCTTGAGGCATCAAAGTCTTTCTTTTGTGAGCTTCTGTCTTCTTTATTCCAAGCACCAATGGCATTCTTTGATGCAACTCCATTGGGAAGGGTTCTGAGCAAAGTAAATATTTTATTTAATCACCATAGGGTTCTCACTTCACAGAGATATCAAAACTACTAATATTCTTTTAAGTGAACAGATGGAAGCAAAACTATCAGACTTTGGGTTGTCTAGGTTTGGCCCCTCAAGCGAAGCAACCCATGTCTCAACAGATGTGAAGGGCACATTCGACTACCTTGATCCTGAGTATTAAACATTTCCCATTCAATTTTTCTCTCTATTGTTTCATTCAATTTATCTGGAACTGAAAATCAAAAGAGAAAATTGATTCTTCAATATTCATTGGGCCGTTGCTTTGAACAGATATGCCACTACGCACAGTTTGATAGAGGAAAGTGATGTATATAGCTTTCGAGTTGTGAATTTTGAGATAATATATGGGAGAGAACCTGCATGATGAGCGAAGTAGAGATCCAACCTCTGGAAATGGTGCACCCGCAGGATGAGCGAAGCAACAACGATCCATTGGTCCTTGAAAATTTGGAACATTCACCTGAACCGGATTCAAGGTCCCTCGGTTATGTGCAAGAAATGCCTGCCTAAGGGGTGTGTAAGCGTCCAAAATAAAACTGAACTGCGTGCCAGAGTCCACCATGGTCTGCCCGGCGCCCATGTTGTCCAGAAAGAAGATAGTTGGCGGGATTGAGAGAAACCGTAGTCCAACCATGATGTCGTAGAGCTTGACAATGTAGGCCACTCTGTTGAAATAGGGCAGAGGAATGGATTGGGTATACAGGGGCGTGTAATGGAGATATTTAGGAAATGGGGAGTCTCCGAACAGGAGAATGCATGCGGATTGTGGGTAAAGAACATGGTCCAGAATGCAGTAGGAAAAGAATGACAGAGAGCCCTGGCTCAAACCAATGAGACCCGGGGTGTCGGGTACCAGTGATGGCATGCACCCGAAGACGAAATTGGGGATTTTCAAAATAGGGGAGACATGAATTGGACTGAGGTTCACAGTATCAGAACCGAGGACCCATCTGCAAAGGTCCCGACATAAGAGTAGCAATGTTGGCAGAGACGGTTGCTGTTATAGGCTGTGGGAACTCGAAATTGTTGGTCTCTTTTGTGCAGACAGATGAGCTACAGGGGATAGGTTGGTAAGTTGGTAAGAGGCGGAGAGAATGGGATTAAAAGTGGAACCAGGAGCCGATAAGGGATTGCATTCTAGCCATGACAGTTCGCTGCCTGTATCGACCACCATTTCTTGTTTCTGAGGTGGGTTGGGTTGCCTTCGGCAATGCCCGTTGAACATGGAAATAACTCTGCAACTGAACACAGGGAAAGATTTAGCAAAAGAACATTTATGTATATATTCAAAGGTAATGGGAGGACCTTTTGGCAGATGGTAAAGGGTTCAGAACACATTACCTGTACCGAAGGATTCAAGTGCCTTCTTCGGTGCTGAAGCCCTTGAATTGCAGAACCACTGGAGGACCTTTGAATTGCAGAATAACTGGAGGCCCTGCACGCAGGACAAGAAACAAAGAATTAGCCAGATTAAAAAAAACAAAAGAAATGAACAGGCTTAGGGTTAGATGCACTCAATGGAGCCATGGGAACATAAATGGGACTATGGTCATAATAGTGCAAATCAAGATTCAGTTGATTTTACAGTTAGTAATATCTAATGGTGGAAAAACATTTAATCGTCTAACAATAGATCTGACGGTCAGGATTATGACAGAAAAGCAATTGGGGAAGTTGATTTCAGAGGGGAACGCCTTATGGCGTAATTAATATTATTAATTAAATACCATTAATGTTATGTGACATTAATTATGTGTCTCGCTGCTCACATACTCGGATTCTCTGCAATGCTTCCCAGTTCTCACAAGTGTGGGCAATTACGTGCATATGAACAGGCAGAATCCTTACCGGTCGACATGATCAGAAGGAGCTGAATGAGGTGTAGGATAAACCTCCAGTCCCCAGAAGCAACATTGGCCGGCGTAGTCCTGCAGCATATCGCAAGAGAAACCAAAGCCAACATTCAATTTTCTCAAAGGAAGATTTTGAGCTTGGATGGATTTATTCATTTTCTTTTAATTTCTCATGGGTCGTTTTGGAAAACACAGCAAAATGCGAATGCATAGAGGAAGCCATGAAAGATAAATATTTGTTCATGGCTGGTCACAATTCGACACGAAAGAAGTTGAAAACCCAAGGAAGCATGTGATCAGATACGAAGGAGACTAATCGGATATATATTCAAAGCATACTTTACTCGTCTCCAGACTTCTTGTGCCCACAATATTATAGGCAATCTTATGCATAATGTACAGTCTTGCTAACAAATCTACTTATTCTTCCATTGGGATACCATTGGAACTCAAACCACCACCACTGCTTCCAGTCAAAAACAAGGAAGTTTTTATGAAAGACCTTAGTAATTTTTAGTCATATTTGTTCGGCATAAATAGCGGTTGTATACACTTCATATCCTATATTTTAGGCCTAGAATAAGGAAAACTGATACAATCATAGGAGTCTACATACAACTAATTTTTCAAGAGTGTTTCTAGTCTCTCTATACAGCGAGTGGTAGAGACAGATCAGGAATCAACCAGTGGCAGAGACAAATCAGGAACTTGAATTACGAAAAACCAACTTGGAGATAATTGCTCCCAATTGTCAACACTCCCCCTCAAGTTGGTAAGTAGATGTCACTCATGCCAAGTTTGTTGAGACAACCATTAAATGTTTGGGTTGACACTGATTTCGTCAGTGCATCAGCAAGTTGGTCTTGAGATTGAACATGAGGAACTTCAATCAACTTTGCTTCTAGTTTCTCTTTGATAAAATACCTATGAACCTCAACATGCTTAGTTCGATCATGTTGAACTGGATTATGAGAAATATCACATGCTACCTTGTTATCGCACTATAACTTCATAGGACCGACTTGCTTCATATGTAAATCCTACAACAGATTTTTGATCCACAACAATTCACATATTGCCTTAGCCATTCCTCTGTATTCGGCCTCAGCACTAGATCTAGCAACTACCTCTAGTTTTTTACTTCGCCAAGTAACCAGATTTCCATCTACAAAAGTGAGGTAGCGTGATGTAGAACATCTATCCTAAATTGACCCAGCCCAATCAACATCTGTATAACCTTTAACATCCAAGCTATCACCTTTTGTGAAAAAAATTCCCTTTCCTGGAGATGACTTCAAATAGCGTAAGATCCAGATAACAACATTCATATGTTCTTCACTTGCGGAGTGCATGAATTGACTAAAAACACTTAGTCCATAGGCTAAATCTAAGCCGAGTATGTGCAAGATACCTTAATCTTCCAACCAATCTCTGATAGCGCTCTTTGTTAGTAGAAACTTGGTTTGGGTGCGCACCTAGCTTTAGATTTTCTTCCATAGGGGTACTAGCTGGACTACATCCTATCATGCCAGTTTCCTTCAATAAGTCTAAAACATAGTTCCGTTGTAACAGAAAAATACCTTTCTTTGATCTTGACACTTCAATTCCAAGGAAATACTTCAATTTCCCAAGATCCTTCATTTCAAACTCACGGGCAAGCTGCTCTTGTAGTGCTTTCCTTTCTTCAGGATCATCTCCAATTACTATCATATCATCAACGTACACAATGAAGTCTGTGATTCATTCTCCATTATGTTTCAAGAATATAGTTTGATCTGAGTTACTTTGCTTGTAACCAATAGACCTCATAAAGCTAGTGAACCTTCCAAACCACGCTCTAGGAGACTGCTTCAAGCCATATAAGGATTTTTTCAATCTACAAACCTGTTTATTGCCTTTAGTCTGTAGCTTACAGCCAGGGGGAAACTCCATATATACTTCTTCTTGGAGATCTCCATGCAGAAATGCATTCCTTACATCAAATTGATGTAAAGGCCAGTCAAAATTCACCACAAGAGATAGTAAAATACAGACTGTATTAATTTTGGCCACTGGTGTGAATGTCTCCACATAATCAATTCCATTGTTTGAGTATATCCATTGGCGACAAGTCTTGCTTTGAACAGTTCTATGGTTCCATCAGCTTTTTATTTAATGGAGAATACCCACCTACATCCAATAGGTATCTTCCCTTCAGGCAAGTCAACAACTTCCCACGTTGAATTCTTTTGAAGAGACTTCATTTCTTCATTCATCACCTTCCTCCATCTAGGATCTTTCAAAGCTTCCTGCACACTGTTAGGAATAGCTACAATAGATAATTAATTCACAAATGCCTTACTCTCATTTGATAGTCTATGGTAGGATACATAATTGCTTATGGGATACTTAGATTTGGAGTTGAGAACAGGTTCATAGTTAACTTTGGGTTTCCCTCTTCTAACTTGATCTGGTAACTTTTTTAATTGAGGTTCAAATTTAGAGTTTACTTGAGACTCAGGCATGGAAGCGGCTAGAGAAGACAATTGGTTTGGTGGTACATTGTGAGAGGAGGAAGACACAGATGACACTTCCACTTCCATTTCATCCAGAACCTCATTCTCCATAACTTGTTGCTCGTCTAGACAATCACCTCTGTGAGTTACAGCGTCACCATCACTTGTTTCCAAATGGTCACATTTACCCCTAGTGTCCAAATTATCTCCACTTATAAGATCAAGGTCCAAAGAACGATGCAAAGTCTCCATTTCATCTCTATTCTCCCCCTGAAGGGGAGATGCAGAGGCATAATAATACATATCATCTTCATGAATGACCACATCACAAGTAACATAAATTTTATGAGAAGGGGGGTGATAACACTAATAACCTTTTTGATGCAAGGCATCACTAACAAAGATGCAACGAAGGGCATGGGGTTCTAGCTTATTTCTCAAGGCTTTGTGAAGGTGCACAAAGGCTACACACCCAAAAACTTTAGGGGACAGATTCGGTATGGTTGGGACACTCACAGTATTAAGGAGAACATCAAAGGGGGTATGAAATTGTAGTGAACTAGACGGTACACGGTTAATGAGATAAGATGTGGTCGTAATGGCTTCTCCCCAATAACTAACATGCATATGAGCCCCAAAAAAGGAAGCAGAAACAACTTCAAGAAGGTGACGATTTTTCCATTCTGCTATCCCGTTTTGTTGAGGGGAGTAAGGGCAAGTCGTCTGATGAACAATGCCAAGTAAATTCAGGTATTGTTTCAAGTCTTGATTAACAAACTCTCCACCATTATCAGTTCAAAGAACTTGAATATTTGATTTATATTAGGTAGATATTATTTTGTGAAATTGCAGAAACAAGGAACTAACTTTATTCTTTGATTTCATTAAACAAACCCAAGTCATGTGAGTACAATCATCAATAAAAGAAACAAACCAACGTGCTCCACTCAAAGAAGAAGTTTTTGCAGGTCCCCAGACATCATAGTGAATAACCATGAAAGGTGCAAGACTTTTATGCATACTAATGGGAAATGGTACACGATGACTTTTAGCCAGTTCACAAATGTCACACTTAAAATTCGAAACATTTAATTGAGAAAAGAGCTTTGGAAACAACTTCTGTAAATATCCAAAAGATACATGGCCAAAACGCTTGTGGCATAACTAGACTTCTGAACGCTGATGTGTGTTAGACTTATTAGCTGAGAAAACTTGAGCCGACTTATTGGAGCTTGCCGACAGTAGATCAAGATAGTAGAGCTTTCCTCTCCTAGTACCATAACCAATTGTCTTTCGACTCCAAATGTCCTTAAAAACATAAAGGTTAGGCAAAAATATCACAATACAGTTCAAAGTGAGGGTTATTTGAGCAAAAAACAATAAGTTATGATTAAGAGAAGGAACAACTAGAACAGACTCCAAATTCAAATTTTGGGTAAGAGAAAGTAAAACTTCTCCAACCACGGGAGAGGGAGTATCATTGGCTGTGGACACTATATGGTGGTCTGAGGATTTCATGAACTGAATATGTTTACCGTTAAAGGTCACGTGATCTGTGGCACCTGAATCAATTATCCATTCACTATGACTAACAAGGACAGAGGTATGAGGAGACTTACTAGCATTCCCAGTAGTAGCAATGAAAGAAGAAGTTTCCTCAGTAGTACTGGTGTTGGTGGAGGGCTCAGCCACAACAACAGAAGCATGATGATTTGACTTTGAATTTTTCTTGTAAGGTGCCTTGGCAGGATCCCACCATTCTCGATATCCAATTAATTCATAGCAACATGACTTTGTATGCTCAGTTTCTCCACAATGAGTACATACACGTTCTGATTTTGCAGCTCTTATTTCACAGATACGATTTTGTGATTCGGTGGACCAAAAGTCTGGTCGTTTTTTGCAATTGGTAAGGCTTGTGGAGAATGCCCGTTGATTCAGTGCAAAGAGTTGTGATTCATTTGATCCATCATAGAAAGCTTTAGCAAGAGCAGTCTAGAATTCACGTGCAGTAGACAGTCTAAGATAACGCTTCATAATCTACGGTGACATAGAAGTCAGCAACCATCCTTTGACCTTTTGATTTTTAGCATAACACTTTGCATAGGCAGCATCAGTGACCTGCAGAATAGGTGTTTTACCTGTAAGGTATTCAAGCTTCTCATGCCCTTCGATCTGCATTTCCATGATTTAGGACCAGCCATCATAATTAACTTCGGTAGGGATGATATTGGTGGTGAAACTGAGGTTTTCTGATTGAACATGAATGATTGGTACAAAAGATGATTCGGGTTGATCCTTAGTCATGATGCGAGGGGTATATGAGAATTCAGGCACAGAGGTGAAGAACTCTGCTCTGATACCAAGTCAAAAACAAGGAAGTTTTTATGAAAGGCTTCAATAATTTTTACTCATACTTGTTCGACATAAATAGCCGCTATATACACTTCAGATCCTATAGTTTAGGCCTAGAATAAGGAAAACTGATACAATCACAGGAGTCTGTACAACCAATTTTTCAAGAGTGATTCTCGTCTATCTGTACAGCCAGTGGCAGAGACAAATTAGGAATCAACGAGTGACAAAGACAAATCAGGAACTTGAATTACGGAGAACCAACTTGGAGATAATTGCTCCCAATTATCAACACTTCTTTCAAGTAAGCAATTTCATTGAAGTGTATAATGGTAAATACACAATGTGCAATCTTGTTCATGTATATGTATACTAATTTGACTACAGGTTAAATCCTTTGTCCGATGTGATATCGTTGGAATTAAACACCAATGCTCCCTTCCAGTAAGAGCTTCCATTGTAACGTTAATTATTGTAAATTTCATGTCGAGTAGTTTTTGTTATTTTGTAAAATTAATCAGAGTTCAAGTTTTTATTTCATTATCAATGGAGGACGCAATTGAGAAATCAAAGCTTTATGTGGCAATGATATTTTGCAGTTGGGATATGCTGGCATAAATCTTGTTAAGAGTCAGCCTTGTTCATGGTGGGGGTAATCATTGCTGGCATAAATCTTGTTAAGAGTCAGCATTGTTCATGGTGGGGGTAATCATTTATTTTTTAATTTTTGTTCTCTACATATATACATATAAAATCATCATGAAATTGCAACTGTAATGCAGCATATTGTGAATGTGCAGGTATACCGGTGAAGAAATATTCTTGTTAACATTTTTAACCATAGATGAAGAAATTATACCAACCATATATTACTGAGTGGTAGGTTTTTATAATTCAAGTTTACAATGTTTTATAATATTAGGCTTTTATAATTCAAAGTTTTATGAATATTAACTTTTTATAATTCCACGCTGTAGTATTGGTTTGATAAATGTGTTTATAATAATATTAAGTTTTAAGTTTTAATTTTAGATTTTTATGTTTTATATTATTTTAATATTAATAGTATTGATATCATTATTGATATTATTTAATGAAAGTTTTATTTTTAAATATTTATTTACATATAAAATTATAGAAAATGATTGGGCTTCATTGTGGGGAAAATGCGATTTGGATCTTGGATGGGTGACCTCTCGAAAAGTCTTGATTACCTTATGTGATTCATTTATCTAGTTTCGATCCCACTTCTTCACCCCTGTGAGCATCACCAATGCGATGAGTGAGTGCCAAGTAAACTATTCAAAAATCATGAGAAATTAATGTGAATGACTTACTTAACGTAGTTGAATCTCAAAATAATATCTAATATAAAAAATGATGTTTATGAATTTATATCAATTCCACATCATAGTAGCTATATTAATTTTATATAAAATAATTACAAAATTAAAATTCCCTCCTATCATATCATATAATATTATATAGAATAAAATAAAACAAACCCAAAAATTATGAATAGATAAACATTATAATACACTTTTAAAAAAGAAAGAATGGATAATGTTTGAGCAAGTTTACTGAATGTAAAACAATTAGGACTCCATGTTTATCGCAAAACTTATTATATAGGAAATACTTTGCTCGTTCCAAAACTTAAGTGCCAATAAGTTTTCTCCTTATAAAATTGATGCTAGCGAACTCTGCTACTTGGTGCAGGTAGCAATGAATGCGTTTTGAGGTTTCATTGACCTCCTATTAAAACATAGTGGAAGAGAATTATATCACTTCTCACTTTGGATATGACATTTTCATGAGGTTTTTATATGTATATTTGAAACCACCACTTTTTCATGAGTTTAAACATGATCATTGGTTAAAGCAATGTTAGTTAGTAACTCTAATAAGTTTTTTTCGTTAACAACGCTTTGGATAAACATGGTTATATGATAATACTTAAACCGACAGAAAAAATGGTTTCCACCGAAACATTATGGATCCATCTAACATTAAATCATCCCCTCTAATCATTAGATTAATGAATTCTATCCACCCAAACATTATGATTCCATTGAACACTAAATCAATCGCCTCTAATCATTAGATCAATGAATTTCTATCAATACATGGTCTACATCACCAAGTCAACTAAGGCAAGGTATAAGAAATTCGATTTTATTTTAAAGGCATGTCTCTCTAATAATTAGATCAATGAATTCTTTCTACATCATTACATGGTCGACCTCAAGAAGTCGGCTAAGGTGATGTAAAAGAAATTCCATTTTTTTTAAAGTCAAGTCTTTCTACATGATGTTCCTATCATTACATGGTCGACATCACCAAGTCAGCTAAGGTAATGTATAAGAAATTCCATTTCTTTTAAAGTCAATTCCATAGGATGTAATCAACATAGCACACTAACATAATTAAAAAGGGAAAAGAAAATTACAAATTTAACAGGAATTTTCTATAGTTTTTGTGTATTTTCAAAGATCGTATTTATTGGTTATTTTATTTTCATTTCAAAATATAGTATTTTTTTTGTTTCCAAAGTTTCCGCTACAAAAATTCACATTTTTCAACGATAAAATTATAGAAACAAAACTTTAAATCAATCATCGAAACAAAAGTGCTTTGCACAACGTGGCCCCCTTTTCTTTCCGAGGTTAAAATTATAGTTTGGTTGAAGTCATGTTCTCAAGATCTATTACATCCAAAATAAAATATTCAAAATTAACCCCTAAAATTAAAAGTGATGCTACATATATCACCCGTCTTCAAGGTTAGAATTACAACTTGCTTAAAACAATAACCTTGACAACCGTTATGTCAAGTCACAAATGGCTTCTTTTATTTTTGGGTTTAAAATCGCAATATTTTTCGAAACATCACGCAAAAATCTTTTGTTGCAGATGAAATCATTAAAGAATAAAAAACTAATATATATATCACTCTCCCGGCATAAAAATAAGCATAAAAATAAGCATCTTAATGGGAAGAAGAATAACTAATTCAAAATTTTGAAAAAAATACAAATATACATATTTGAAAAAACATAAGTTAAAAATTAAATAATATCTTCAAAATTAACATCAAATTTAATAAAAGAATCACCATTTTTACTATAATTTACTTAATGTGAGTTTTACGGATAGCATTTTTTTTAATGTTAAATTTTGTATTTCCTCATAAACATGTTAGATTACAATTTTTTTTGTTTTTTACGTAATGTGAGCCTTAATATCAGTCACATACCTAGCATCTAAGATATCAAAATCACTCGAAGATCACAGTTGGCATGGGCCACATCAACCCTTAGCAAGGTTAGATTTTTGCCCGTCGAGTTTTGAATAGATGACCTTTACACCATCGAGCGCCTTAACAAAACATATGGTCACCATCTACACTACACCGCTTGTGTACAAATCAGAATACATCATAACCATAAACATAGTTCAAAAAATAATGAGTCTCAACCTGCCCGAAGGGAAACCATCTTTGTTTACTAGTAATCTAATAGAAAAATACCAAAAGTAATGTCTCTAGTTCGAAGTACATCGTAGATTTTATAATCCAGAATTACTGAGGAAAGAGAAAAGACAGTGACAAGAAATAATATAGAGTCAAGTATTTAAAGAATTCATAGGAGCAAGACCTCGTGTGTTGGTACTAGGGGTTTGTGAAAAAGGCTTGAGCTAACATTGGAGGTAGATTCGTAGATGAGGCAAACGAGCATCCAATCTAGCCATGCAAGCACGCTAATATCACTACACCCAATTAATCTCATTCGGGGAGGAGATGATCTCATTCTGGTCCTCATGTTTCTCTTTCAAGACAACTCCCAAAAGAGTTTTCATCTACCAATGGACAGTGATGGAATTAAGATACTGATTCCATCTTCCCTTGGTATGGCCAAGGTCAAGAACATAGTTGAACACCTCTTCCAAAATATCATAATCAAAATAAGTCAAAAGGTTACTTGAGGTCCAGGTTTCAAGCTAGTTCCTTTCATCCCATATTTGTTGAGGAGTGGTTTAATGTAATATTGTAGGGACCTGTTGGGCTTGGGAATAGGTATGTGACTGGCCCTGTGGACCCCAACCACTATTTCCCGTACCACCTTCACCTTGTAGTTTCATATGTGTTGCCTAGGCATCATGAACTAGAGTAAACAAGGATAAGAAATAATAGAGTTTCCCTCCAAGTAAAAATAGGAGAGAGTGTGAAAAAGAACAAGAAAAAGGTATAACCAACCTTTTAACCAAGTAAATACAGGTTGGAAATACAACTACAAGCGAAATTCTCCCTTGCATTGTAAGAGCCCAAGAAACAAGACGTGAAAAAACGCTAGGGGATTAAAGAACTAGCCAAAAAAAGATGTAAAAATAGAGAGGGAAAAATAGAAAATAGGAATAGGTTAGAAATATTGTATAATGTTGTCCTAGGATGTTTGACATTGCATGCAAGGAAAACATGCCAATTGGCATCCACTCCAAAGCTAAAATGTATAGAAGAATAGTGATACGGGATCCACCCTCGCTAAGGCCTCTAGAGGGATTGAAAGTCATGTTCGATATCTGAGTAGTAAGATAGAAAGAAAGGTGGTTGACATTAGGGACTTGATTTACTCTATCCACTGAGGAGAGAACCGAAAGGCCTAAAGAAATTGAATGAGATAATCCAATTTAGCTAATCATAGGCTTTTGAAAGGTCCGATTTGATTAGCATCCCACCCCTTTTTTATTTTTTCAAATAGTGAATCACCTCATGGGCGACTATAATTCCATCAAGAATTTGATGACCTTCTAAAAAACTAATTTTCTCAAGAGAAATAATGTTGTTAAGAATTCGTTTAAGTCATTATGTAATGATCATTTGGAAAATGTAACTAAGTTCATTATAATTGTCATTGCACTAATGTTATTATAGATTTGATGTAAAATTCAATAGAAGAAAATAAAATATTAATTTTCAAGGATGTGTTTCATGCTCAATAATTATTATATTATTTAGATAAGCATGTTCTTCATGCTTATAGGTTTTCTTGAGTCAAAGAGTCAAAGTCTTATTTGGACATATTGTAAGTAAAATGAAAAATAATTTTTAATTATGTATTTTGGGAAAAATTCCCTCTAGAAGTCAAGTTGGCCCTGATTTTCATGTAGGCTCTTCCGCAAGGGATGTTACTATTCACACCACTCTAAACAAGTATAAATAGAAGAAAGTTGGAATTCATTTCGGACACACAAATTCAAGCATTTAATCTAATTTTTTTCACAAAGATAGAGGAGGGCCAAAATTTGAGGTGGGTTTGAATTGGCTTTTAGAAGGTGGAAGCGTCTTGTATGTCTCATTTGATCTGATTCTATAAGAACATAATGTTAAGGGTTCCCCCTTGGAGGGGTTTTTCTATGGCTTGGCGCCTATATCTTCTATTATATTTTTTCTTGGGATCTGCATATTTAATTTTTAATGTTTGATGAAAAACAACATAATTAAATAAATAAGAAGCCAAAAAAATTCACAAAAACTTACCAAAGAAACAAAAATATAATCTAATTATAAGGCCTCCCTATTTTCCAACATGGTATAGAGGTTTGAAAAAAAAGCCTAAAGCCCACGCTCTTTTAATCAAAGTCTTTTCTCTCTTTTGATCAAAGTCCTTTCTCCGTATGAATTTGTGTGACTAATTATGGTCGAATTATAGTGTATTCTAGGCATATAAGTATAAACTGTAATCTTAGTTTTCATGTGAAATTTTACTTCTTTGACCCGATTTCTCTTCTGAGTGAAGAGTGACTCATATATCTCTTATAATAAATTTTGAAAATTGTGATGCTCATGTCCACATTTTAGGGAAATGTGAATACAATGTTTTTAAGGAGATCACTCTCGGTGATTTGATAGTTTAAGAATTTCACATAATTTATGATTTGTGGAAGGCACAGTTCATCTGAGTGCATTAACGACATGATGGTTTAGATATTGTGAGAAACATTTCCATTCGAAAATAATGATCCTGGTTTAGGTTTTGATGCACAGAGATTTCACTATAGTTTGTTGATAAAATGAATCTTTTGATTATGATATAATTGCGTTGAAGGTGTAATTATACAACCAAGTATGTAGACTATGTTTAACAGTTGAAAATAATTATTATTATATTCTATTAATGGAGAAATGGTTACATTGTTGTAATGCAACTCCTTAATTCAGGATCAGTTCATAGGTTGTAGGAGTTTGTTCTCACCTCCCTGTTCCTTTGCGATGTATTTATTGAATCATGTTTGATTAATTGAATAGAGAGTGTACACTACAGGTGCAGCTCTCTCACCTGTGAGTTGTTGCTTAATCCAATTCATTTATTTTCTTTCCAGTTTTCTAACATTGTATCGGAGCTCAGATTTGGTGAGCCTGATTTACCTATAGAGCCTTATTGGCTACATTAGAGCCCTAGTGGCTACAGAGCCTTCATGGCTAGAAATATTTCATGGATATGCTACCCCAGTGGCAACATAGAAGCCTCAATGCTCATAGTTTTAGAGTCTAGGTGGTCAACAGTGACATACCTTACTCACAGGAGAAATTTTCTTTCTCATAGTTTTACTTGTATCATCACCTTTTTCAGCGTAAAAAAAGTGATGATCATCACAAATTTTGGGGTTGAACCCATGGTGATCAGACCTTCCTTAGAGAGATTTTGATCATCACGCCCTAAAATTGTATTTTTTTTTCCGTGTGAAGGAGTGCTGATGTGTATTTTATGGTTCTCTATATGAAATCTTGCGCGTTCAGTGGTGGATCTGAGTTGTAGACACAAATATCATGGTATATGGGTGGCGAATCTGTGCTCGATTCAAAGGTTCTGGTATGTGTTGAGATTATTTTCTTTACTATAGCTTGTAATTTTTCAATTGGTTAAAATCAACTAAATATCGGGGATCTCGAATCTGATTAGTCAAAAATGAACAATTTCACAGAATCTTATCTCAACGAAACTAACAAACTATATGGGAAAAATTATACCAATTGGAAATTCAAGCTACAGACATTGCTTGAGGGATTGAGCGCGGGGTCAATAATCAACGACGATGGACAAAAGATAACCATTTCAACAAGTGGTACGACAACACTAATACAGGATTGGGATAAAGGGGAGAATAAGTCAAAAGTATTATTGAACATGTCTACTAAAGACAACATTATCCCACATAACAGAGACTATAAATTATCTAGTGAGATATGGACTACACTCAAGAACCTTTACTAGACATAGAACAATAATCATGTCTTATCGCTCAAAGACAAGTTGTCCTCCATAAGGATACAAGAGAAATAATTTTTTGTTGGATTATTTTCATGGGTCAAGGACCTGAAGGACAGATTGGTTGAAATCAGGAGAAAGGTGTCTAGTTATGATCTTGTCAAAGTTACATTGAATGAAATGACAATTGAATACTAGATTTACATCACAAGCTTGACTGCAAGGGAGAAAGCCCCTGCATTTGAAGAGCTAGCATGAATCCTGATATAGGAAGAAGAGAAGCGACATAATTTGAGACGACAGAGTGCCGATCTTGCTCTGATGGCAAAGAAGAACCCATATAAAGGGAAACAACCATAGGGATAGAAAGGCGGTGTCATTTTTCAGAAGAGACCTTATAGAGGTATGTATCCAAGTAAGAGTGGTAATAATTTTGACATTAAATGTTTTTACTGTGGGAAAATCGGTCATTTAGCTAACTTTCGTTTTAAGAGATAGACAGATGAGGCTAGAAATAAATAGAGAAAGCACATAGGGCACTTTGTCGATGAAGCTCATAGCCATGATTTTCAATTATTTGTAGTTCATTGTGCTGTTTCAGCACTTGAGGAGGATGAGGCCAAAAAATGGTTTGTAGAGTCAGGCGCATAATCACATATGACAAGTAATATACATTGGTTCGAGAATTTTGAAGAAACTACTTGTGGAGCTAAGATATATCTAGTTGATGACAAAGATTATCAGATTAAAGGGTATAGTGATATTCTGATGATGTTGCATGATGGTAATATCATATATATTAAAAATGTGATGTATGTACCCAAGATTAAGAAGAACTTCATCTATGTTTCAATAATGGTAGATCAAGACCTGCAAGTTGAATTCTTCATAACATACTGTGTCATAAAGTACCACAAGAAAGAACCAATTGCATGAGGAGTGCCTATGGGAGGCTTGTATAAGTTGAACATCAACAGCATGCCACACCAAGCTCTGGCTTCAACAGGATTGACAACCGAGAATATTTGGCACCAGAGATTCGGTCATCTTAACCTACAAGATCTGATGCTACTGAAAAGAAAAGGTATGGTTGATGGACATCCTGGTTTTTAGAATGCTCATTTAGATTGTGATGGGTGGGAATTAGGGAAAATTCATAGGGAAGAGTTTCCTTTTAATGTTGATAGGAAGAAAACGTATATTCTGGAGCTTTTGCATACAGATATGTGCGGACCTGTGCAGACTAGCTCACTAGGTGATGCATATTATTTTTAACTGTTTACTAATGATTACACTAGATTCTCTTGGGTATACATTTATCAGGAAAAAGAGCCAGACATTTTAATGCTTTAAAGAATTTAAGAATATGGTGGAGGAACAGACAGGGAAATTCATTAAGATTCTCTGCTCTGATCAACGGGGAGAATAAAGTTGGGAGAGTTCATGATTTTTTGCAGGAATAATGGGAATTCAACAATTAACAATACCTCACACTCTGCAGCAGAATGGAGTTCCAGAATGAAAAAACAGAACCCTTGTCATGTGTGCATGAAGTATTCTTCAAGGTAAGGATCTATCCAATGGTTTTTGAGCTGAAGCCATCAATACTGCAGTATACTTAAAAACCATGAGTCCAGCTAAATGTCTCAGCTTTAAAACTCCTTTTGAAGCATTTTATGGATATAAACCTGCAGTGAATCATTTAAGGGTTTTTGGGTCAAAATCCTTTCCCCAGGTTCCCAAGGATGATAGGAAGAATTTAGACCCTAAGGCCCTGAAATGCATCTTTGTAGGATACTACATTGAGTTTAAAGCTTATAAGGTATTCAATCCTTTGACTCATAAAGTTTTTGCAAGTCGAGATGTGCTATTTCATGAGCAGGCTGAGGAAGGAAATAAGGAAACAATCTTGAAGAGTGGCACATTCCATTATTGATGGAAAAAAGTAGTGAGGACAATCAGCAGTAGCAACAACAACAACAATGAAAAGAGGAAGATGCAAGTGATGTAATTTGTAATTCAAGACCACTAAGGTGTGATGCAGATAGATTTGAGGTGAGTCCCTTACTAAGAAGATTAGGTAGGTAGACTCAACTACTAGCCATATTGAAATACTATGCTTTAATGTCAAACATTTTAAATGTTATAGAGCTAAAAAATTATAAAGAAGCTTGTCAATCTCATGAGCGGAGGTCCACAATAAGTGAAGAATTTGAATCTATTATTAGAAATAATACTTGGGATATAGTTAAACTTCCTGAAGTAAAAATACCCATAGGTTGCAAGTGGCTTTACAAACCTAAATTTAATATAGATGGGAGTGTAGAAAAGTTTAAAGTTAGACTGGTAACAAAGGGTTATTCACAGAAAGAGGGAATTGACTATGAAGAAACCTTTGCTCCTATAACCAAAATAAATACTATTAGAATGTTAATTTGAGTAGCTACAAAACATAAGTGGAAGCTACTGCAGTTAGATGTTAGGTATGCATTTTTAAATGGTGATTTAGAGGAAGAGGTTTACACCCTGAAGGGCTTTTTAAACAAGGGCAGGAGAATTTAGTTTGTAGATTGAAAAAGGCTCTTTATGGTTTAAAACAGGAACCCAGGTCTTGGTACCAAAAGATTTATTCATTTTTCTTACAACATGGTTTTCATAGGAGTAAGAATGATCCAAATATATATACCATGTATGATGAACAGGGCAGATAATTTTTATTTCCTTGTATGTGGATGACATGATTATATAGGTAATGCAGATGCATTAATCAAAGAAATAAAATTGCAGATGTCATAGGTTTTTGAGATGAAAGACCTCAAAAGTTTACATTACTCTCTAGGTCTGTAAGTGTGGAGAGACTCTGGGTAGACTTTCTTTACTCAAGGGAAGTATGTGAGAGGGCTGCTCAAAAAGTTCAAAATGTAACAATGTATGACATCATCAATATCTTTGCAACAAAACCTATAATTATGCAATGATGCTGGCTCTAAGGAGGTGGATTCTACTTTATATAGATAGCTAGTTGGTAGTCTGATATAGCTGACTACAACTAGACGAGACTTAGCATCCTTTGTTAGTGTGCTGAGCCAATTTATGTCTAAACCTCTTGAAATTCATTGGGTAGAAGCAAAAGGTGTATCAAGGTATCTTCATGGTACTTGTGACTATGGTATTTTAAACATTGATACATTTGATGTTACTTTAGTAGGTTTTCTAGACTCTCATTGGGTAGGTAATGTGGATGATCAAGGATCTATCATGAGTTATTCATTCAGTGTTGGATTTAGGGTCATAGCATGGAGCAGTAGAAATAAGAGCACTGTGTCTTTATCCTCAACTGAAGCTGAGTATGACATTGAGTACCAAGAAGTATGCATGACAACATGTGAAGCTCTCTAGTTGAGGAAGCTTCTCTGTGATGTAGGAGAAGGGCAGAAAGAAGTGAACATCATCAATTCTGATAACCATCATTCCATTAAGTTAGAAAACAACCATGTGTTTCATAGGAACACTAAACACATAGATACTCAGTTTCACTTTGTAAGGGGAAAGGTTGAGTCAAAAGATTTTTTAATTGAATGCTCTAACACATGTGACAATGTGGCTAATATTTTTACAAAACCTCTTGGGAAAGTGAAGTTTGAATTATTTAGGGGGGCGTTAGGACTTCACGATAATCCTTTCTGGATTAAGGGGGAGAGTTGAAAATAATTAATATTATATTGTATTAATGGAAAAATGGCTACATGATTGTAATGTAACCCCTTAAGTTAGGATTAGTTCCTAGGTTGTAGCAGTTTGTTCTCACCTCCCTATTCCTTTGTGATGTATTTATTTAATCATCTTTGATTAATTGACTTAAGAAGTACAACTACAACTATGAGATCAGGACTTTGTGAAGCACATCTTTGGAAAGCAATCTCTTTCGAATAAAGTCAACTAGAGTTCAAACCTTTGCAAGAATGGATAAAGTAAGGCTGGAAAATAATGTGTTGGATCTCTATGTGTATATTAAGTTGTATGGACATTTGTAAAGCTTTCGATAGAGGGTCCCTAGGGTTTTGTAATTCCTTTATAATACGTCTTGATGATTATGAAGTTGGTAGGGTTTGTTGCTTTGTGAATTCTTAAGATTTTTTATATTAAGGGTTTTTGAACTTTAGATTAAACTAATGCTAGAAATGAAGACCCGCTTTATTCATCTTGTGAAGTTGTAGCTTTTGATTTCTAGGGTTTGTATAAGCAATATAAGGTATGTGGTAAAACCCTACAAGGGTGAATTAAAAATGAAATATAGGGCTTGAAATTCAAAACAATAGGACTACATGATTTTGCTCAAAGTCAAAATGTTAATAAAGGTTAATCAAAACCCTAGAATTACACTTTTAGATAATCATAGAAGCTACATATTGACATCATGCTCTTGCACTTTCATATTTTGCTTGGTTGTACTTGTTGGTGAAAATTACAGATACATAAAGAAGTCTATCAAAATTATGGAAGGAAGATGATAAGGTTGGAAGGACAAGGTAATGTAAGGTTCTTGCTTGATGATGACTTCTTGATAATGGAAAATATAATGGAAATGTTTTTGTTCATAAAAGATAAGGGCTCTATCTCTCTTCTTGTACTATGGTTGATTTCTTTAGTAATTATAGTGTCTCACTTTATTTTCATTACTTGATTGTAATTTTTTTTGATCTCTCTGAATAGGATTGTAGGTACATGCTAAAAATTATTTGGACTAGAAGAAGTAATAATATCAAAAAAAATATTTTGACATGCCTTGGATATAGAGGGAGATTCAAAGGGAACCCCGAATCTTTAAAGGACTATAAATTCATAGGAAACTTTGGATTTAGTAAGAACTATGATTTTAAAATGAAAATTTGATTCAAAGGGAGTGCTTTGACTCTCAAGTTTTAAGGTATGTCCTTAAGTGTTATCTTCAAATTTTGTTTAAAGGCTAAAGTTGTGATAGGATTTTTATGAACCTCTATCATGGATGAAGTACATTCACTTCATGGAGAAGCTTAGACTTATTCAGATAAATTATCAGTAAGAGGGATCATTAATAACAATAGGAGCAAACATTCTCCAAGTTTAGGAAGAATGAACTAGACTATTGTTGAGGGAAAACATTCGACTACTTTAAGAAGAATGGTCCTTAAGGCCCAATTACTCAGAAGAGTAGGTGCTTTTTTGTGTTGGCCCATTCATTCTATAAGAGTGGGTGCCTTTAGTTAGGCTTGGTTAATTTTTGAGTGATAATTTTGGCTTAGAGTGAGGCCTATGATCAGAGGGTTTGGCTAAGATAATGGCAATCCTATAATGTAAGTATTCTTTAGGGTTGTTACCCTGTGGTGTGAGGAATTAAATATCCTCTAAGGTTTGGCCAACCCAGTGTAGTTGGAACACATATGTTCATGGAGGTTTGACCTTGGTAATGATGAACCTATACTAGTTTGTATACCATGAGGTTGAGGCACCGACCAGATCATGTTGACTAATTATTGTGCCTTAGGCTAGGTATCCTAAATGATGGTACATAGATTTGTTCCACATTAGGTTGAATAGCCTGTTGGAAATAATACTGAGAGGGGGGGTGAATCAGTATTATTAAGCAATTTACCAAATCTTCCTTATTTGATCTTTTGAATTATTCTTGCATATCAGTACCATAAAATAATGAGCTTGAATAAAGAAAATAGACAGTCACACCAAAGAACACAAGATGTAAGGTGGAAACCCAATGCGGGAGAAAACCACCTGCTGCAATATGTCTCTATCTTCTTTCAAGAAATTCTTTTACAATGATTTTGTACTGGTGCAGTCCTTTACCAGCACGCAGGCTGCAACCTGCAGAGAGCTACAACTCTCTCTCGTTTTCCAGTTTCTCCTGGAAGGGAGCTACAACCCCCTACTTCTTTTCATGAAGAATCAAATGATCAACAAGTATATAACAGATACAGTCCACTACAGATATCAGATCAGTAATTACAGAAATAACCCAGAACACCTTATGAACAGAAATATACAGTCAACAGATCATCTTAAGACAGGGACGCATATTTTCTTTCTGTGGCCTGCGACTGGACGCAGTCTACCCTCCGCTGTTCTGCGTGCAGACGCACTGTTCCTCTATGCTTTGCTGCGACCGGCGCACCCCGAAACACTATCGCGCCGCATCTTTTGCTTCAGAGACGCACCCAATAACACAGTCGCGCCGCGTCCTTTGCTTCAGAGACGCACCTGAGCCTTTACTGTACTGCGTCCCGGCGCACTTGCCCTTCACTGAACCTGCGTCCCTTCAGATATAAAAGATATGAGGACTTCAGAACCAACCCAACCACTCAGATCCACAGATCTGATCATGCGCCATAGAGATCACAGTCCATTAGAAGATTCGCCCTCATAGATCTGGACTAGATCTCACCAAAAGATATTCAACCAAGATGATGCTTAATCCAAATGAACTCCTTTGCTTTATATAGGCAAGCTTCTCCCCAAAACATGGAACAATACCACGAGCCGACACCATAGAAACACAAAAGCGACGGCTAGATACCACGCAAGAAACCCCCACGTGCTTTTCTCTGCCTTGAAATGTGTGCACTGGGCGGACGCACCTCCTGAACGGCTGGCCGGCGTCCCTGGACGCGGGTTATGTATGGTATACCTGCGGGGACGCACTTGCTGAACATATTTCCTGCGTCCTTCTTGATTTATCACCTGAATGGGTTTGCCATCAAGGACAACACCTGAATCATAATGCCAACATAGCCTGCATGATGGTACTTAGCGTTGGTACCTTGGTCGTAGCCCAGATGGTACCTCGATCACTATAAGATGTGTTGGTACCTTGACAGTAGCCTAGATGGTCCCTATATCCTTGTAGTATGGGTTTGTACATTGGCAGTAGCCTATATGCTACCTAGATCCCTATGATATGTTTGTTTGCTACGTTTGTAGTAGGCTAGATGGTACGTAGATCCCTAGAATATCTTGGGTTGATACCTTGGCAGTAACCTAGATGGTATATAGATCCACGTAATAGTATTTGCTGGTTATGATGATGATCTGAATCTTCTTATGAAAATATTTCAATTTGAGAAGTATCCTTGTATCGATTATGGAATTATGAATACCTCTATAGTTAAGAGGGAGTTTTGGAAAATGTAACTAGGTCCAGTCTTCATAATTCTAACTGTAATTATGTCATTATATATTTTATGTAAAATGCAAAAGGAAAAAGTGAAAGTATATTTTTTGATCATGGGTTGCATGCTCAAGAATTATTATTTTATTTAGATAAGAATGGTCTTCGCGCTTCTAGGTTTTCTTGATTCAAAGAGTCAAAGTCCTTTTTGAACCTATTGTAAAGAAAAAGAAAAAGAATTTTTATTATGTATTATGGGGGAAATTCCCCCTTGATGTCAAGTCAGCCCTTCCTGTCATGTAGTCTCTGCCCAAGGGGTGTGACCGTCACACCCCTAAAGACAAGTCAAAAGAGAAGAAAGTTGAAATTCATTTTCGACCCATAATTCAGAGCATCTGATCTGAAATTTTCACAAAGAAATAGGATGGCCAAAATCTGAGCAGAAGGAGGGTTTGACATGGCTTCTAGAGGATTGAAGGGTTTTGGATGTCTCATTTGATTTGATTCTATAAGAAAAAAATTATATGTGTTTTCCCTTGGGTTTGTTCCCTACATTGGAGCCTATATCTTGTGTTCTATGTTCTCTTATGATCTTCATATTCAAGTTGTGATGATTGTTTAATGAAGAAGAACATAATTAAATAAATAAGAATCCAACAAATTTCTCAAGCAGTTATCAAAGAAAGGAAAATCTAATCTAATTATAAAGCTTCCCAATTTTCCAATATGATCTCCCAAATTTGGGAATTAAAGTGTTGAAGATAACATTGAGACCATACCATATATTTTTGGTGTTGTGAGATTCTTCTACCAACACATGCACTTCAGGACCAATGAAGGGCCAACAAGCTTGGAAGAAATTTGTTTTAAATCCACTAAGAAAATGAGATTTATTCTTTGGCATTGAATTTAACACTTCATCCATGTGTGCAAATGAGACATCTCTAATCAAGGCCTTATTCTAGTATGGAAGAATTATACTAAGAATATGGAAAGTTATTTAATGACTAGATACTACTCTTATTGGGGGAGTATTTATGACCAAGGAATGGTAATATGATACCAACCCTTACTTTAGATCCTCATGTTCAACCAGGCTATGTTTGTCCCTAGATAATAGTGAAAATATCTATATTGTGGCAGTGCTTAATCATTGTTTATGAAAGAATTTTGTATTATGCTCCCCTTCCATGGGCCACACAATTTTGGATTTTAGTTTCCATGGGATCTCCTCTTATTTTAGCCATCATCATAATTGATTGATTAATTGTCCTCCCTTCATAACCAAGTCGTTTGAATGTCAATTCTGAATAATTTGTTGTATGATATGTTTCATGTGACATTCTAAAGCTCGTATCTCTATATCTATATGACCAAACTTTGTTTGACTCCATTCTCTAAGTTTTAATTTAACTTACTTAAGCTTGAGTTGAAATTTGTGCGTACATTTGTATCTTTGAACCTATGGATCTATATTTCAGCTTTTGTCAAGATATATGGCTCTTAAAGCCAAAATATTTCAAATCAAAAGTGATGATTATGAGTACCATATTTTAGGTCTAGTTCTAATTGTATTAGTAATTGGTATGATCCTAAAAATGGGATAATATTTATTTCTATAAAAATAATGCACCTTGATAGGGCTTTAGAAAAATGTGTCCAGTCTACCAAGAACTTGGTATTTTCCTCCCCTTTGGTTATTCCAAGTATAAACTAAATTGATAGTGTTGAGGTTAGCCACTCAACAATGATGAATGAGTTATACAAACTAGTGTGCCTTAGGATATAGTCTCCTTATTAATCTGTTCTTCTCCTCTAAATATTTAACAATTTTGAAGTTTTCACCTAAGATCTAGAGCTCATCTTGATGAAGAGATATGATAGTTATGATATTCATAACGAAGGAATATTTTCCCATGAGAATGTTAGGCCCATAAATGATTGACAAACATCCTGAATATTTTTCTCCAATAGTGAAATATCTGGAAGGAATACGAGGTAGTTCTACCCAATCTTGAATGTTACTTCAAGAGGGTCCCAAAGGATGGAAATCCACTGTAATCTTCATTTAGCATTGACAGCCATCGTTTCACAACACTTTGTTACATGTTTGAGGATTGAGACACCTTTGCTTACATTGTATTATAAAGCTAGCAATGTTCCAAGAAATCATCTTCATTTAGAGTGTTTAAAGGAGGAAACCACCTTCGACAACACTGTCATCTTTCCGTAATTAATTATATGGTCCCCCACATCCTGGATTGAATCCTTGGTGGTATTCCTACCCATTTTCTTTTACTCCTTATGCATATGTCCTTTTCCATTTCCACTTTTAGAGTAGGTAACATCACCCCTAGAATCTCTATCAAGCACACCATCCACTATCAGTGACTGAGTCTTTAGTTAGAGGTAAATTTGATGAGAATAATTTTTTCTAGGATATACTATAGAGATGGATCCTTGGCCTTTGATTCTTCAAGAAATTTTACCAAAATTCCTTCCTCATGGCCCTAAATCTCTGTCTCCTCCTCTACTTCCATGTCCGCATAATCTAACATGGGCATGTCATCAATCTTGGGGTTTTCTAGGGGCATATATGGGAATTTCCATTTCAAAGAGAATTTGATTGACATATCCACATCATGAATATCCAACTTCATCAAATCATCTAGAAACTGAATATTCTCTCCATTTGAGAGCGACATGTGTTTATTTTCATTTGGGTTAGTGGAGGCACATAATCTACCTCGTGGGATTTTGGGATTTTAATTTTTGGCTAAAAAATTTTAAAACCCTTCAACATCTACTTCTTGAGTTTCTTCCTTTGATTCCATTTGATGGAGTGAAAATTCATGATACTAATTCCCATATTCATGGTAGCGATGGGGCTGAAATGGCACACATTCATAATCCATGGATGAGCACTAGATTTCATCATGGTAAGTAATTTCAACAAGCTCCAATAAAGGTTGTAAAATGTTCATGTATGCATAGATTGTATGATAATAAGTATAATAGATGCATCTGGTAAGATTTTAAATATTCATAGAGGATCCTATTCAGTTTCCTCTACCCTTGATAATTTTGGGATCCGAGAAATACACAAGTCAAGAAAAATGATTGACACACAATGGTGTTATTAAGAACTACTCTTATGTTTGGGTTATACAATTCCTCCTACAATCTCATAAAAGAACTCATGTTGTTAAAAAAATAAGGTTGTTTTCAAACACATAAGCCCTACCTTTAAAATTGGAGAAGATTATATTGAAGAAACCCTCGGACCCCAGTTTTAGATTTATCTCGTGTTTTTCAGCTCCATTTTCTATGGATCCATTTAACCATATCCCTCTCTTGGACATAATACAATAAACTTGTAGATTAGAGCATGTAATATGGAATTTATACCAATGGATAAGTACATATTCCCTAAGTGGGTAGTTACACTTAGAACAATAGAAGTAAAGTGGTTTAACCTTTTACTACAATAGATAAAGAAGATGAAAGAACCTACTTGTGATCCTTCACTTCCTTTGATCTCCTTTGAATTTTCCCCATTGCTCCCACTCAAACTGAATTCTCTCAATTTGTACCTGCCAACATAAGCAGAAGATGACTAAAATCAAAGAATATGATCTATCTACTATAAACAAGTGGAATCGACAACATTTGAACATACATTTATCATAGACATGGACAAGAGTATGGGAAAAGGAACAAACAACTTTATTGATTGATTGAAGGAGGAGTTACATCCAACGTGGTTTGATCTCGTGTCACTCATCCAGCTTAGTATAAACCCTCATCACACCAATAACACATCAATCCAGCAACATAAGATTACTCGACAATGATTTCAAGTCTCAAACCAACAGTATTTCACTACAATCCAAATTTCAGCCCTTGATCACTATGATGAGTCGTTAATCTATAGGTAAATGCAAGTGGTTTTGTCATAAATTGGGCATTGAATGGTTTTCCAAAATTGGAGTTAGTTTCCATGGAGAAAGGGATGATAGGATAGAGGGCTAATTGATCCATAACCTGTCCAATGTTGAGCTCATAGGATGAGATAAGAGTCGGGCATCCTTCTAGAATGCTCTAGAATCAAGGAATATTCCTAGAATCCTATGCCAATTTCACTCATTCTTTCCCAACGCAGGTATAAGTGGGCCTAAGTGCACTGCAATGCAAGTCTGAATGGGCCTACCTACTCTGTAGCACAGTTTCCCCTAACCAAGACAGCGGTGGTGTCCCAAGGAGGCATTTCAATAGGGTTTCAAGCTAGGAAACTTTCATGGATGAAAGCATTCAATTTGATGACTTTTCTAGGGCACGTAGAAATTGAATTACGGTTTGATGAGCCCTAATTGTATTGATATGATCGTCACGAGTGGTGTGCCCAAATAGACCTATAACAGCTGCCCCCTAAAGTATGAAGTCAAAAATGATAATGTCGAGTGATATGCTTTATGATGTGATGATGAGGATTTGAAGCATATGGTAACCTGCATCGACTACAATACATAATATCATGATATCTTTGAATTTTTCATGAATTTTCTAGGGAAGGCATACCCATGCTCAACATATAAAATTTTTATTACATGTACAAAATCAAATAGTCATCTACAGATATAGACCCATGATAGGATGACCATCTGTGTAAAGTTGTCGTATGAATGATTTAGAACTCTCCTGAATTCACAGCTCGGATGGATGAAATTAGATCCCGGGTCTTCTATCTTGTCCAATCGTTTGCTCAAGTATGATTCTATCCATGTAAAAATGTGATCTGAAGTCAAACTTGGGAAGACATTGCCTGATTACCAGCCAATGATGTAAGCTGCTAACAAACACGAGAGAAATCACTGATGATGATAATGATTCTCAAGGTACTACACTATATTCTACATGGTGTGAATAGATTTTCTAATGTCAAACACCATACAAAATCTTTTCGTCAAAGGCCTATGATGTCAACTTGTCGTTGGAAGCGAGAAAATTGCAATTGATGTATGCAAGCCTCAAGGTACTGGAAGGGTGTCTCTAGGTGAACTTTTTGGATAATGTGTTGATGTCGATAAGAAGCAACTCATCGCAGGAGGGCCTTGATGTATCACCCATCAATGAAATGAAAAGAGTGTAATGATTTTGAATATAGAATGTGATTGAATACACAATGTTCAGGAATGGCGGTCATGAAAATGAAGGTTTATGAGCATTGCAAAGGATGAAGTTTACTGAGTGACTTCTCTTGAATATGTCAGTGAAACTGAATGAATTGGAAAAATTGACCCAAAAATAATGTGATGGATGTTGTGATATACCATAGGTATGATAACCATCAAGCAGATAACCCAACCCAAAGATTCGCATAGATGAAGTGAAAGTGTCATGTTCAAGAGCGACTTGCTACCATAAAGTGATTTAGCCCCTTTCGCATATTCTCCAGTCATTATTGACCAGTACCTCTTTATTATTTTAAACAAGATTGAGGAGGATAACATATGCCTGTAGTATAATTCCACCCTTCAAGTGAATCCATCGCTATGTGATGTTTTAAAGAGTCTAGCGAAGGTGAAACTCGGTCTTTTCACGATGGACAAGTTTGTCACTATTTGATGTTTTAACGAGTTTAACGGCAATTAGAACTTGATACTTTTCATGTTTAGAGAGTTTCAAAATGGACAAAAGGAAAACTGCACAAGTTCTTTTTTGTAAATTTGTCTCTTAAGTCCGAAAAAGCATAAAATAATACAAGAGAGAACCTATTGACCATGTTCGATCAATGTATTCCTTTTTCATAAGTAATCTATCTTAGTCTGGAAAAGGGTTAAACTTATGCTGAGTAGATGTCATTTCCAATCTGTTTATGAGTTGAAAAGGAAAAGAACTCAACAATCTTTTCATATTTCGAGAGTCTGAAAAGAGCTTAAAGAGGACTCTACACGGGTTCCTTTTTTGATGTTGAACAGAGCTCGAAAAAGAGATAAAAGTATGCTCTGTGGTAAAAAGTACAATCTACAGTCACGCACATCAAATTCACTACATCAGCTATAAACTTTCTCAAAGAACCACCAAACAGATTAAACGTACTTGTTTCATTGGTGAAAATAGGTAAAAACTATAGTTTATTCTTTTAATGAACATGAAATAACCATAAGACAAGAATTTATCAAGTCATTTTTACCATTTGACATTTACCATTCAGTTTTTGTGCTCTAAACTAGTATTTACCTCGAACTTCAATAGGTGATTGTGGGATATTCTGTGAATCATGCTTCTTGTTGTGAGGACTAGGTAAGAGATCTACCTATTCTCTTTCATTTAAGGTCATTATTTTTCAGTTCAGGAAATTTTTTTAGGGTTTTGGGGTCCCTAGGGAAAATGTACCATGCCCTGGGATCAGTGCAACCCAATGCATCGAAAACTACGATGCAGTGTAGTCAAGCATATGGGTAACTACTCCGCAGCGCACTATCTCAAGACTAGGGTTGTGCTGGGTGAATTTTAGAAATTTGTTTCATCATTTCCACCCAAAATTTATTTAGTTTTTTTGCATGAAATGGATCCTAACTAAGCCTATGGTGTGATTTCAAACTTTGATCAGATCAGAATGGCTATCACTTGATGTGAAAGAGAACATGAAGAATAGGATATGATTTCCCTAAATGATCCTGGTACTGTTGAGGCCCTCAGAGATTGTGGGTTACTCAAATATTTCAGATTATACGGGATGAGGCAATAATTGGAACTATTGCAGTTCTTGGTTAATTCATGGGATCCAGTGGAATAATCTTTTCACATAGGGGAAAATGTTCTCCCTATATTGATCGATGATATTTACTTTCTCACAGGATTGTCGAGACGTGATGCCCCCATTTCTCTTTCAGGTTCTGCCCTTGGGGGTGAATCAGTGAGGGATTACATTCAACTGTTCTATTAGCCAGGTACACAGCCTAGCAAAGATGAGAAGATAAACACCAGGGATGTTCATGATTTTCCCTTGTGAACAATCCTCTTTACTATCACAAAGTTGGTGGGTAGTGCGAAACTTCATTTGGCGAATAGTTCGTACATGCGTTATGTGCTCGAGTGTCTTGATCCAACTATATTCTATTGGTGTGAGGCAATACTTTCTTTGATGAAAGAGTAGTTGAATAAAGTAAAGAGAGGTAAGACAAAAAAATTTGGCTATGGTTTGATCTTTATTGCTTTTACTTTGGAGAGAATTCCATTGATGCAACCTCAGCATGTGTCATTGAGTTTAACTGGTCCTAGAGATCCATGGATGCAAAGATGGGTTGAGCTAATGGCTAGACATGTTGGTCAGTCATCAATCTCATTTTCTACTACATTATTTAGTTGGCTCTATTTACAATACATTGTCATTCAGGAGCATCCATATGCAGGGATGGATTTTCATGGAGATCCAGATTTGAGATTACCAGTGGGTGCTCAATGGGGTGCTATAGGTAAACTGTTTTGACCATGTATTTTGATTTTTTGAGTTTTTACATGTTTTTGTGTTTTTTGATGTTTCCAAGACTAAACTAAAAGTTTTCTCATGCATACAAATGTTGCGACTGTTAGGCCAATGGGTCATCAATAGGAGGTGGGTGAACCAGTGAGAAGAAATGTTAGAGGATCAGTTCTCTGGGATTTGGATCTGACCAAGACACTGACAGAGTTGCAAGATCATATAGAGAGGTTAACCCTCGATATACCAGATGTCCGAACCAAGGAGTTATTGATGAGACTATCACGCCATAGTATTGGTGTACCTAACCATTGAATGAGGCTATTCTACATGATAGCTTACGTAGTGACTTGTTATCATGAGCATTATTAGATCTACTTAGGATGATTCACTGTATGCATTTTAGGTTTGAGGTCAGATGACCAACATGTCTTGGACACAAATTTTTACTTTTAGCGTTTTTATATCGTTAGGTGTAATCCTATTCAACTGTTGATGTGAATTGAAATTTTACTTTTTACATATCTCGTAAATGTTTGTTTAACACATAATTTGCTAAAGAATTAGTCAATATGTTAAAGTTCTTGGAAATGTGTTGATATTGAATGCAATCAAATTGTCTTTCCAAGAGACAAACTCTAAGTAAGATATGATAAATAGTGGGACTTCGTGCGGTATAAACATTCGTAAGTTGTAGTACGACAATTTGTGAGTCTAGCCTAATGATTATTCGGAAAATTCCAAGTGAAATTCCATTAGAGAGGAGTTCGTTCAATGTGCTATACTCAATGATATTGTTCTTAGAACGACCGATACAAATCCCTTGAAAATTCACTAACTCGCCACTTGGAGAGAATATGACCCATGCCACAGAAGATAGGTTATGTGTACTACGACTAGCACCATCGGCATAACCAACAAATGGTTCCAAAGATTCTGAAATCTGCAATAAATGTAAAGCAGATTACTTATCCACATAAAAACTCTAAAAGTCACATTGTGACACAGACATGCAATCAAATAATATATACAGTGTTTTTTACTACGCATAATCAAGAATAGTAACGTTTAAGATAGAACCCATTTCGGGGCTGCGACAATGAAATTTCATCATAATATACCAACTCGTAAGCGCATTTTGCCAAAACACGCTTGACAATATAGGGGCCCATCCATAGTAGATGAAATTTTCTTGCTTCTAATTTACCAGCTTCCTGATCATAAATCAAGACTAGGTCTCCTTCTAAGAATATGCTAGGCTTGATGTTACGGTCATATTGTGGCTTAATTAATTTATTATGTGTTTCGTTGGCCAATGATACTTCACGGCGTTTTTCATCTAGATGGATGAGTTATAAGAAATGTGCTACCTCATCAGAAGTGTCAGGTAACAAGTCAATTGCGAGTTTTAATGATGAAATTTTACATTGTATTGGAAAGATTACCTCCAGACAACACACCAATTGAAAAGGTGTGAATCCAGTTGTGTTTCTTACCAAGGTTCGATAAGATCGCAAAGCTTGGTACAGGATCAAATGCTAGTTTCGTTTGTGAACTCCTATCATTCGTTGAAGCATTCGCTTAAGGATTTTGGTGATGGTTTCAACTTGTCCATTAGCCTGTGGATAATAAGGAGTAGAACTATCATGTGAAAGTCCTAATTTGACAATTAGTTCATTCATCATGTGATTGCAAAATTGCGAACCATGATCTATAACTATGGTTTGTGGTACACCAAACTATGAACCACATGGTTGAAGAAAAAAAGTGCAGTTATCTCACCACTGTTATTTAGTGTAGGCATCGCCTTGGCCCATTTCATAAAATAGTCAACAACGACAATAACATGCCCGTGCCCCCCATTCGAGGGAGGGTTACATGTTATGAAATCAATGCCCCATTTTGCAAATGGTCTAACAACAATGAAAAGATGTAGTGGTGCAGGTGGTAATCAAATTTTACGGTCAAAAATATGGCATGCATGACAACTTCTGATAGCATTAATGCAATCGTTAAATATGGTAGGCCAGATGTAACCAACACGAAGAATCTTCTATGCGGTAGCATAACCAGAATGGAAATCATTCAAAACTTTCTTAGCTTCTGCATGTGTGAGGCACCTCCATAAAACTATATCGATACCGCAATGGTAAATGGTGTCGCCAATGATCAGATAATCTTTGGCTCGATATCAATTGCACATGAGAGGTATCAAGCTGGAAAGTTTAGGTTTGGAGATAGATCAGTAGATCTCCTTAGTAAGGGTCAAATGACGAAATCAGAAGTAGAGACTCATTCAGAATTGATGGTTATGTTGTTGAGTTGATGGCAGTAGAGGGAAGGTCTTAAAGAAGCTCAAAAAAAACTAGAGATTTCTTTGACTTGGATTTGATGAATTCCAAATCAAATTCTTGCAAAATGATGATCCATTTTTGAATATTTTCCCCCCAGCAATTGACATGACAAGATGTATGTCATAGGGTTGCAATCCGAAATGACAGTGGTCTTTCAGAGCAGGATATAATGACAAAATATCTGTACAACTTGAACGATAGCCAAACCTAGCTTCTCAACATAAGAATACTTAACTTCCATATCATTGAGATTACGACTGAAATAATAGATTGGATTTTCAATCCCATCTTCTTCTTGGTCTAAAACCATATAAATGGTTGTATCTGCAACGATGAGATACAGGAAATAGTGGTTCTGATAATTATGGGAATACATTAATGATGCTTGGATCAAGGTATATTTTAGAGCATCAAAGGAAGCTTGTGCAACTTGGTACCAACGGAAGGGAATTCCCTTTATCAAAAGAAGAGTGAATCCTTTAGCCATTTCGGCATAGTTCAGAATGAATCTCCTTAGAACGTAACCCTTCCCCTGGAGTCTCTGTAACTGAAGTAAATTGGAAGGTGGAGGTAGATCAAGTATTTCCTTAACCTTCAAGGGGTTAAGTCGAATTCCTTCTTTAGGCACTACAAAACCAAGTAAATGACCAGAACTAGCACAAAACACAAATTCATGTGGATTGAGGCGAGTTTTGTAGTTTCAACACCATAAAAAGATGGTTCTCAAATTTTGCAGGTGATCAACCCGTTTCCATGAATGAGAAGGTAAATAATCTAAGTAGCGTTGAACAATGTGTTTGATTTCGTGGAAGGCATAATCCATTTCCCTCTGAAAACTTACCCTAATGTTCTTCAAACCAAAAGGGAATTTCATATATGCGAATGTTCCCCGATGATAAATAAAGGTAGTTTATATTGGTCTTCTAGGTGGATATTGATCTGATTATAGCTAGAAAATCCATCCATAAATGAAAAATTTTCACATCCAGCATAGTCATCAATTATCTTGTCAATAAAGGGAGCGGGATGGTTGTCTTTTGGACAAGCATGATTAACATCCCTATAATCATCACACACTCATATTGTTCCTTGTTTCTTCATGATAGGAACAATATTGGAAACCCAATCGATAAGAGGAACGAGGTATACAAAACTAGCATGCAAAATTTTTTCAAGTTCTCCTTTTATGGTAGCAGCCTTCTTTGGATGAATAGGACGGAGGCGCTTTCGTAGCAGTTTAATGTCAAGATACATTTTAATTTTGTGCTCAACTATACTACAACCAATACCTATCATTTCCTCATATGACTAAGAAAATATATCACGGAATTCACGAAAAATATCACGATAGGTTTCAAGTTCCAATGGAGAACAATATTTGCCAACATGGATGTTTTATACAATTTCAGGTTTGGTCGAAATATCGATAGAAATGGTTTCTTCGATATTTGATAAGTTTTGTTTGGAATTGACTGTGTCTATAAGTACATAATTCAGAATGAAATCGACAATTGAAGGGTGATTTAGTTCATTTGGAATATCTTCTATGTGATCTGGAATATGGGATCGATGATGATAATCTACCCATGGTTCTTCTTCTCTCATCATTGATTGAATGATTCCTTCATCAATAGAGAATGTACGTGAGAAAGGATTAGAGGAAGTACCATATTCTAATGAACGATCAACCCATACAATTGGTGATGATGGATTTGGATTTGTTGCACATGCAAAAAAGTTTGATTACTATGTGAGTTCAATGGGGATTATCGGCATGGTTTCATTACACATATCAACTTCAAAATTATTGGAAATATTGCATGAGTCAGATGAAGTGGAAGATGTCATGTTACAAGTCTTAAATTTTGCAACTTCCGCCATTTGTGATGGTGATGGTAGTGGAAAAGTGCCCATTAGGGAAGAATCTTTGAAGAGACCTACTCCAATGCTCTGAAGAGATAGTGGTGGTCTGTGAACTAATGGAACACTTCATGTTGCCTATGAAATAGAGGAAAAGAAGGAAAGTTGATAAATTAATATGATTCCGCCTTTATGAGGGAAAGAGATCATATGAAAGTATGTCGAAACCATAACAGCCATAGCGTAAACCCACTGTATTCGTAGTAAAATGTTGTAGTCAAGGGGTCCGTCAATGACCTCAACTTCAACAATTACAGTTTTTCCCCCCAGTTCTATTTGCAGGTTACTTAAAATTCCACAAGGTGTGTAAGTGCGACTGTCAAAATCTTTTAACGTCGTAGATGATTGTGACAAAGGTGGTGATCCAAGTGTTTTCTAGCAATTCATTGATATGATACAAGTAGATGCACCCTCGTCAACAATGGTTTGGTGAACGAGTTTATTTGAAGAATTTACTTGGATCAAGAATGCTAACTATTCTGGTAATTGTGGCATATAACCCACATGGTTAATACCACAAGATTGGAATCCATTGGATCAATTCCACCAATTGCTAACAATAAAGCCTGGTTTTGGGAGGGACAATTTTGAAGCACCTCAAGCGTCAACATAACAGAAGGTGACTAAGCCAAATCCTCTACTACGTTATAATTTTTCACTCCTCGAGCTCGTGGGTCGAATGTAGATTTATGAACAAATCCCTTAGGTGGTTTTATTGTTAGCTCTGGTCTAATGGGTGGTGGAATAGAATCAGATGAACTCGAGGTTAAATGATTAGATTGATCTATAGCCTAGTTATTTGACAACGATGGTGGATTACCATAATATTTACTTCGTGTAGTCACCAAAACATCATTCTTAGGTTTAGTGGCAAATAGCACAAGCACTTGTGAAGTGTAAGCATGATCTATAGCAACCAAATGAGTCTCTAGGTTTGGAAAAGGGTCTGTCGACATAGTGGATGTACTAGAAGTCTTAAGAAGTTTTGAGACTTTAGAGTAGTGAGGATAGTCTCACGTAAAGTGCTCATCATTACAAATTAAGCATGGGTAATAGGTTACCTAGCTGGAGAAGAGGAATCATATGATTTCTCTTGAGGGGGTGGATTTTGTTTATTTTTGGTTTTCCCCCTTTTTTTACTTCCAGGTTTCTTTTCATTTTTACCCTTGTTAGATGAAATGACATTTATTTTGGAAGCAAGTGTATTATCAAGCGCATTAGAAGTTTGATTCGAAATAGAAAGTGTTTGACTAGATGTTCTACTTGTTGTTTGAGTGCTTGAAGAACCTATCACACCGTCACTAACATGAGAGTCCTTACTAGATGAAGGTGGTGGAACAGTAAAAGTTGGTCTAGGTGAATTTGGAATCTTATCATAGGGCATGTGAGACTGGGTGTAAATCAAGTCTAAGTATTGGGCACAAGCAATTACTTGCTTTTTAGTAACAACTGCTACTTTAGCCACATCCACAGTGATAGATGGGAATAATAATTTAATAAACCACTTAGCTAAAAGCTGATTATGAACAGAAGTTTTGACCATTCGACGTCGACAACACCACTAATGAATATGATCAAAAATGTGAGTAGCAGTGGCCTGTTTAAAGTTGGTCAACAGTTCCGTTACAATTTCATATCTGATGGGTAACTGGAAGTTGATTAATAACATAATGGCCAAGGATTTAAAGTTGTCAAATGAAGCTCGTGGTAATTCAATATAACACTTTGTAGCCGGACGAGTGAGTGTTTGCTGAAAAGGATGTAGTCTTACTGAATCATCATTTAGGGAGTTGGATGAGCACCATAAATGAAAATTCATAGCGTAATTAGATGGATCTTCTCCAGGGTTTCCATTAAACTTAGGAATATCAGAAGGAAATTTGTGTGGAATCACTAGCCACCAAGGTGCATAAAGAATTGGATCATTGGTAAGCCCATCTAAATCCAGTAATTCAAGTGTTGTGACAAAAGGAAATTTTCGGTTTAGGTCAGGTTGAGCGTAGCCAGGGTAAGATGGAATTGCATGGGAAATAGGCCTTTGCATACTAGCATACGGAATTTGTTACTAGTAATCTTGATAGGGGTAGTTCTGTTGAGCATATCCAATATAAAGTGGTTGTTGTGCACCAGGATAAATTTTCTGTTGTCTAAACCGAACATAGGCTTGTTGACCAAACCAAACATAGGCTTGTTAACCAGGACCTAGGTAAGCTTACTGTTGACCAAACCTAGCATAGGCTTGTTGACCGAGTCCAAGATAAGTTTGGTACTATTGGAATTGTTGTTGTTGATATTGTGGATGCCACGGTTGTTGGTGTAACGGTTGTTTCCCACCAATGTAAGTTTACCCAGGTTGTGAATATATTTAACTAGTATAAGTATGATTCATCCTAGTTAATGGTAAACTGGCCTGAGGTTGTTGGATTCTAGACACAAAAAGTTGCTGTAAAATGGCCTAGGAGGATTGAGTTTGTAGACATGAAACTTGAGGGTCAGAGGTTGAAGGACCAACTTGAAAAGGTTGAGATTCAATCAACTGGGCTTGTGATCGTGGTAAAGTCGTAACGACAGGCGTAGTAGGTATGGATGCAACAGATTGCATTGGTTGTGATGGATACATAGGCCTTGGTTGGTAGGCTGCCATTGATAAACAATCATTCCAGAATAAGTTGGACCTAAAGATGACGGTATAGTGCCATATGATTCCCCCCTCATAAAATGGAATATAAGATTGGGCATATTGTTCTCCATATGGAGGTAATGTAGTGTAAATTGGATGCATTGGACGGTAACCAGATGGACCAACTTGATATTCACTTGATGGATCAAACTGTTCAGTATCCATAACTTAAGAACCAAGTAAAACTCCTGTGGATGACATGGGTGAAGATCATGGACTAGAAGCAGCACCAGAGTAAGATCCAGATAATGATTGGTAACCCGGTGGGATGTATGAACCACCATACAGATGTGACTCAGGCGTTCTGGTACACATTGAAGAGGTAGCCATAGTAAATGTTGTCACAGCTGTAACAAATGATAGAGTATAGGATGTTGTTTCAACCATAGTCAAATGACCCAATAGATGTCCTAATGAACTGATGAGTGTTTGAAAGTAAACATGATCAAAAGGAGTAGTTAACTGAGGATAAGAAGGATAAATATAAAGCCCTGGTCCAAAACAAGTTGGAGTTTTGGATGAAATATCTTCTTCAGATTCCTCTTTAATAGCAATCAAACTAGGTGGAAGGATTTCACCATCAGGTCCGTAATAAATTTTCGTTGTTTGACTCTATGGTGAAGGAGAAGCCTCAATAGTTACAGATGTCTGAGGATAAACTGGTCGATCGTCTTCCGATATGTGAAGAACTTCTAATTGTTCAACTTTGAGATCCAAGTGTTTTGGTAAAAGAGCAATGGGTTCAAGATGACTTTCTTAAACAAATTCTAGTTTAGAAGTGACTTCTGGTTGAACTGTGATAGGTTTGGGTTCAACTTCCAGTTGAACAGATTCAAGTTTAGAAGTAATTTATTGTTGAAAAGATTTGGGTTGAGGATAAACTTCTTGTTGGACAACTTCAGTTACCATTTCACTAAGCTCATTTTTTGTGTCCTTAGGTACTTGTAAAGGTTCCACTTTAGTAGCAGATAAACCATTAATTGTAGGAGTAACTAGGATCATAGTACTTACTAGTATAGGTGATTGGTAAATTAGATGAAGAACTAGAAGTTTGTGATGTACCAGACTCAATTAAACCAGACCGTTTTTGCCGACTAGGTGTAGCGTCAGGTGGTAAAGGTGGTTTACTCACTCTCCTCCGTGAATGAAAGGGTAAAGGTTGATTTTCCTCCATGATTGTTAATTGATTTTATTACAAAAAGAAATAAACAAAAAGAGGGTAATCTAAGCAAAAGGATTACAAGTAACTGTGAACTACAATATACTACCTCAGTAAACCAAGGACTTAACATACGTGCAGGCAATCTCCCTAAATGTTGTTTTTGGTGTATCACAATATGCAAGGCGGCCAACTTGATTACCTGTGGATAGATAGAAACCTAGTGTAGTCCTCCCATATCTACCCAAAAGTATGTGGAGGCCCAATCCATGTTAGCATTGTCTAATGCAAAACTGCACAGTGATAGCATTCCTTTATACTTTTCGTACTATAACACCGCCGTATATACCTGAAAGTACGTGGACGAACTGTGATATAATTACGTACGTGGAATGAGGTATCACACTTGGAATGTATCGCAGACCATTAACAATAGCTGCTACATTTAACGACGCAGCAACACATCTCTAGCATACACCTCTAAATGTTATGCGTTAAGTTACAATGCTCGATTAGGTTAACTGAGATAAATTTTAGTTGGTCTTATTTAAAAGTTTTCCTTTCAGGTTCACTGTGTAATGTTTTTGAAACTCCTAGAATACAACTATGATGAGAAACATTCTTTTCATTTGATTTCAACAATGAAAACCGTAACTAAAAGGGATAGAGTAATCAAGATTTTCAAACAAAGAGAATGGAGAACATCTAATGAAACTTTCCATACACCATTCCTACAAGCACACACAAACTTATAAATGCATTACACATGTTTTTCTTTTCATTCCTTTAATGTTTAGATGAACACAAAGAAACTAAATGCACAAACAATCAATCAATGCTTTTCACAAGAAACAAAGACTTTATGACAGTTTCCTTTTCAAAGAAATGAAGACTTTACGAAAATTCTTTTTTAGGAAATACTAATCAATGTAAGCTAAATTCGACATTGAATTGATAACTATAAATAAATCTCTTAAGAAACACTAAATAATCAAGGTCAAAGTAAGGCTAGGAGAAGAAATGCAAATTCATTTCAGAGCCATAGAAAACATTGATCTTTCTGCAAACAACATCAGAAGAAACTTTGGAAAAATCAAGCAAAAGATGGGTTTTTTGGCTTAACAAGGATCAACGTAGCCCTGAGTGGGAAACAGTGCACTGCAAAGCACTATGTCTATTCTAAGGCTGCTCTGCATCACACTGTGTCAAGACCAACATTGCGCTGGTGCCAAAGAGCCCAATCAGGAGACATTTAAGCACATTGTTTTGCCCAAAAAACACTTCAAGATGACTGAAAAGAGATCAATGAAGTCAAGTAAATTCTACTAGGATGTAATATGAATAGGGAAAACTACCAGGAACAAAGTTCGATCCCTAGCACAGTCACCAATTTGTTATATGGAATTTATACCTAGGGATAAGTACATCTTCGCTAAGTGGGTAGTTACACTTAGAACAATAGAAGTAAAGATGTTTAACCTTTTCCTACAATAGATAGATAAGATGAAGGAACCCACTTGTGATCCTTCACTTCCTTTGATCTCCTTTTCATTTACCCCATCACTCCTGCTCAAACTGAATTCTCTCAATTGGTACCTGCCAACATAAATAGAAGATGACAACAAAAAAAGAATATGATCTATCTACTATAAAGAAATTGAATCAACAACATTTGAACATACAATCATAGACATGGACAAGGATATGGGAAAAGGAATAAACAACTTTATTGATTGATAAAAGGAGGAGTTACACCGAATGTGGTTTGATCCCGTGTCACTCATCGAGCTTAGTCCAAACCCTCATCACACAAATAACACATCAATCTAGCAGCATAACCTTACTCGACAACAATTTCAAGTCTCAAACCAATGGTATTTCACTACAATCCAAATTCCAGCCCTAATAACTATGAGAGGATAGAGGGCTAATTGATCCACAACCTATCCAAAGTCGATCACATAGGATGAGATAAGAGTTGGGAATCCTTCTAGAAGGCTATAGAATCAAGGAATATTCCCAAAATCCTGTGCCAATTTTTCTCATTCTTGCCCAGTGCATGTATAAGTAGGCCTAAGTGCACTATAGTGTAGGTCTGAATGGGCCTACCTTCTCTACAGCATAGTTGCCCTTGACCAAGGCTGTGCTAGTGTCCCAAGGAGGCATTTCAGTAGGGTTTCAAGCTAGGAAACTTTCATGGATGAAAGCATTCAATTTGATGACTTGTCTAGGGCATGTAGCAATGGAATTAGGGTTTGATGAGCTCTACTTGTACTAGTTTGATCTTCGGGAGTGATGTGCCCAAATAGGCCTATAAAAAACCATGGGCTTTCATAAAATAAATGTATCCTTCCAACTTATTCTACCAACACTCATATTTAGTGTTTATAACAGCCTTAGGCAAGCATCTTCTTTCGAATCAGGATTTCCATTATGCACCTAGGATGGAGTTTTCATAATTATTCAGTTTATCGTGCAAAGTGCCAGAGCCTTCAGCGGTTGGTTGCTTATACAATCACTTCATTTTTATTGTATGGGCTATCACCTCTCCCTACATGGGAATTCATTCGAAAAATCAGAATCGGCTGAAGAAATGGTATTCAAATTGGAAACAATTACTAACTAGGAGATACAAATTCCTAGCGAAATAGAAATTGCTTATTTATATCTATTTTGAAAATATTATAGGTGATTAAATATATATTAAGACAAAATAAAATTGGCTAAATTCAACATTCAATCTTATTAATGTGTTTATAGTGGAAATGGTTTCTTTTCAAAAGAGAAAGTAAGGATGAAAATAAGTTTATTTGGATGGAAAGGGACATGAAATAGTGATTAGTGAAAGCTTATTTCACATAAATAGAATAAAAAAATAATATTATGACAATATTGGTTTCCAAATAAAAATGGAAAAAAATTTGAACATATCGTAATTGATATTGTAATTTAGACATGGAAGAAAACAAATATATATAATGTCCCTTAAATTTTTTCATCCATCTACTTGACTTAATATCATGACAAGAGAAATCCATTCATGAAAGTAATTGCTTCATTTGGACGATAATTAATATATATGGAAAAACAATTTCAATTCATGACGCAGATCTTTTATTATATATATATATATATATATATATATATATAATATTTTCAAATATTTTTATATTATTGTTATAAATATGTAAATTTAAATTATTTAAATTATTATTATTTCTTGTCTATGGGGTCTTACATGGATGGTGATTAGGGCATTCCTATATGTTAAATCACCCATTCAATTTTCTGCCCTATTTGGTTGTTTATTTTTACATGACAATGATGTTGCCTCACCAATGTCGAACATAAAAAATATATATATATATATTTTTATTTTTAATTATTTTAAAAACAAATAAAGATAATATATTATTTGTATCCAATATTTAATTTAATTTCACTACACATTTATTAATGTTTTTACATTAAAAAAAATATTATTGATTTAAAATTGTTTCCATTTGTAAAAGTTATAATAATTTATTCTTAACATAGATAGATTACTTACTATACTAATAATTGAAAATATTTTACAAGTTATACTAACAAACAAGTTATTGTTATGTCGAAAAAATTGTTGTAAACCCACTAACTAAAGTGGATCATGATGGAAATGAGGGACTATGGTAAAGGTTTATTTAAATATGCCCCAAAGGATAATATATTGAGAATTTACAAAGTTAGAGAAATTGATGGAGGTGGTGAGATTAGGAGCATGGCCACAAAGGCCCATTCACTAGAAGTTGAAGATAGTTTTTCATGTGAGAACATGGTTGGACCAAAGGTTGATGTGGAAATAAGGATGTTCAAGAGCATAGTGATAGGGGTGTATCAGGCCCCGGATGCGGGTGTTAGCGATGAGAATTAACATGATAAGACAGTGGATGTGCGGGGCGGATCGCCACTTGCCCGACCTACACAGGATACGTGGAAGGGAAATATTACAAAGCGCGTGGCACAACGTCATGACCGTCACTCAGGGTACATTATATCACTGGTTCGGCTGGAAAGAGAGGCTCATAGCAAGGGAATTAATTTTCACACGCATCAGCGTGCAGTGGGGGGCTCAAGCCATCAAGGGAGGAGTAATGGGAGGTGACTCCCAAGACAAGGCCTGCAACCTTAAAACCGGAGAAGGGTTGAGGGGGATGGTAAATTTGTTGGCTCTACCACTCTACTGGCACTCCTCTGCGCATGTTAAGAAACTCAGAGAAAAGGTAAGGAATTGGACCCCAGGTGCTGATTATCTTGGTCCTCTCTACGAGGTTGGTCACTCCCCTCCCCGAATATTGCTCAGGTATCGCAAGTCGGCCCTCCCGCTCTTTTCTCTTGGCAACTGATATCTGTGTTTTTTTTGGTTAGTGCACAAGTGCAGGGATTCGGCAAACCCAAAGAACACGTTCATTCTAGGCAGAGGAGGCTCAATTGGGAGGCATCGCCGCATCCAAGCTATCGCCCCACAGCAAAATCTCTGGATCTGGGCCACTATCATCTGCAGGATGCCTCGATTGAGACCTAGAGTAGGCAGTCGCAGAGGGTAGCCGAGAAGAGCCCCAACGGATTCATCCTCTAGCGACTTGAACCATCCTCCAAGGAGAGGGCTTTCTTCTCGCAGTAGAAGAGGAAGGTCTCGAGCCTCTGACTCTCGACCCGGTCTGATTCCTACCACAGGCTCTGCCATTTTCACCTTTGACAGTGCTCTCAATAGGCCCAGGATCACAGCCTATTTTACAGTGGTGTTTCAGGAGGAAGGTTTAGCTGTTGATTTAAGGACACAAGCAGAAAATTCGAGGGCTATCCAGGACCCCTCTTCATCTTTTCAGCTGGCTACGGAGAACACGCCTCAGCGGGAAACAAATGAGCAAAGAAGCAGTGCGCGGGAGCCGATGATGGTAGATCTGGGCACTGATGCTCAGAATGTGACACAGTTAGAGGAACCACCTGATATGGGCTGGTGTCGAATTACTGAAGAGCCCATTGATGAATAGGAAGGACCTCATTTTATAAATAATGCAATATATAAAACTCGATTTCATGGTATCCTTACTGTGTGTGTTTCTCTCTCTCTCTCTCTCTCTCTCTCTCTCTCTCTCTCTCTATATATATATATATATATATATATATATATGAGGAAAACGGAACAATTATAGTAAAGGAGTATAGTTAAATATTCTAGCTAAAATAACCATATAACAATACACAATTATAGTAAAGGAGTATAGTTAAATATTCTAGCTAAAATAACCATATAACAATAAAAAAATAGTAACCAAATATTAAGGGTTTAATGAGGGTTTGTATGGTTAATATGGGTCATATATAGGGTTAAAAATTCCCCTCATATTCAAAAAATTGTTTTCCTCAACACTTGATTGTCTAGAATTGGTTCCAATGATAAAATCATCTTCCCAAGTCATCACTTCCACTGATAGATTCTTCCATTTGATGAGGTAGATGATAATTTCCTAATTTCTCAAATACCTGATCCTTAGTTCCATGATTTTTTCTAGTTCTAGTATGAATTTCTCACCTTCATTAATCTCTGGTAAAATAGTTTATTCTAGGCCATTTCCATTTATTACCTTATTTAACAAAGAAAGATGGTGGAATGGATGAACATGTGAATATGGAGGCAAGTCCAATTGGTAAGCCATACTTCAAATCCTCTAGAACACCTTACAAGGGACATGGTACCTTCATTATAATTTATTCACTTTATTTTTCTTCTTTAGAGACATTTATTTATATGGTTGTAGTCTTGCAAGTACTTAATCCTGGAATTCAAATTCCATTTCACTATAATGCTAATATGCTTATTGTTTCATGCTATTCAGTGTTATAGCCAAGTTCTCCTTAAATAGTTTGAGAACCTCTTGTTGGTGTCGTATGTGATCCTCCACTGCCTCATCCTTCATAGTCCCTTTGAAAGGTGATATAATGGATGAAGGATGATATCCATAAAGTGTCATAAATTGGGAAATTTTCAATGAAGTATGAAAGGATGTTTTGTACTTCCACTATACCAACCATGACCATATGGCCCATAAAGTTTGTTTAACAAATGCAAAGAAATGTATATATATCCTTATAACATGTTTTCACAATATTAGTTTGTCCATAAGATTAAGGATGATAAGATGAGATATGAGCCTATTGAGTATTCAAAGAAGATAATAATTCAATCCAAATATTTCCAAAGCAAATTGGGTCTTTGTCACTTGCAATATTCTTTACCATTCCATATCCCCCAAGGCATAGCTCACTTGGAAAGCCTATGAAAATGTGAGTAAAAGGTCTTACGTTGATTCCCTTGGATATGAACTTGTGTGTAGTACTTGGGGTTGGGTGATTTCACCTAGGTGATTATGATGGTAGCAGTCATAATCAACTTCATTTCATATTCATATGAAACAATCCCAGTTGTCAATTTCCATAGCACATTTAAGAAGGAAAAATAAAAAATCCTTTTGTATTCTATGTAGCTTATAAAATGTTTCTATGAATGCTTGTACACTTGTACTTGATTTAAAACTATGATAAGGAGAGAAAAAATGGGCATACTTTTCTATTTGATCTAATACTACAATAATCACATTTTTTCCTTGATGTTGGGGTAAACTAGTAATAAAGTACATTGAAAGCTCTTCTGAACACTAATTTAGTACAGATAGTGGTTGTAGGATACCCAAGGTATTAATTGTCACTGCCTTATTCCATTGGCATATGACACATTCAAGAAAAATATTTTTCACATATTCCTTTAGACATCACCACACACCCCCCCCCCCCCCCCCCCAACACGAAAAAAATAAAATAAAAAATATTGATTATGTGGTATGCTTTTAAGAACCCTCTTTGTCATCTTATAGGATAAGAGTGTAATTCCAAAACAACCTATTGTTTGATTTGATATTTATTACATAAATATAGGTGATATTTATAACACACAAAATCATTCATCCACAAAAAATTATCTATTCCACTAGGGTCCTCCTACAGTTGTTGAATGATATTACACACCTTCTTGCATCAATTTTGTGCTAATTCTATGGCCTAAAGCATCACAGTCCACAATGAAGGCTTTTTAAATTCAAGTGTGGCTAGCATGAAATTTGTACACATCCTACTTAGGTTCTTAATTTTTTTTTCTTATTTCTTTAAATAAAGAACTTCCTTCTAAAATAATTTCGTTATAGGTGCTTTAATTGAACCATATTTTATTACGTTCTTATGGTAATATCGTATAAATCCTAAGAATCCTATAAGTTTATTGAAGGAATTTGGGATTTGCTATTCCCTCATAGTGCTGATTTTGTTATAGTCTACTTTGTCACCTTCGTTGGATACAATATGACCCAAATAACCCACTTTTTGAACCCAAAATTATCATATGGGTGGATTTGCATAAAGTTGTCTCTCTTCCAATAATGTTAATACCCATTCAACATGTTGCACATGTTCTTCTGAAGGATTTTTGTAGATTGGCATGTCATCAAAATATACTAACATGAATTTTAAAGGAAGGGCTTGAAAATACAATTCATCAAGCTTTGAAATGTTGAACATGCATAATGGCATAACCAAAAGTTCTTAATGGTCTTCATGTGTTCTAAAGGACGTCTTAAAAATTTCTTCTTACATCATTATGATTTGGTGATATCTAAAATAGAGATTTAACTGTAATATAGACACAGACACCATGAACCATCCCTTTTTATAACCATTTCTGCTAGTCAAGAGAAAGATCTCTTTCTAGAATGAATGATGCCAACTCCAAACATTTATTGAACTATACACTCAATCTCACACTTTTGTGCATATATAAACTATAAGGTATAATGTTAGGTGGTACACTTGTAATTGCAAATTATTAGCATGGTAATGATCCCAAGTAGGCAGAAAATCATTGTGTGCCTCTCCAAATACCATAGAATTATTGCGATAATTTTTTGGAGATCCACCAGAGTAGAGATATAGAAACCTGAAAATCTAATGAACATAATTATGGAATTATACTAGGGTTTCCATTTTTTAGCAAGATTTTATGATCTTAGAGATTATCACTTTAGATGGTGTCCCTTGGATATCTCTAAAATCAATTCCCTTTCCTTCTGAGTAAAATATCATGAAATGTATTGAAAATTAAGTACCATTGTTGCCAATGATTGTAACCATTATACCCCTAATACAACATCATTAATAGGAGTTTGGATTGAAATATTGAGATTATCTAATACATTCTCCCCCATATCCATATTAATACCATGGAATTTCACTAAATAATTTATGGTAACTCCATCTATAATTATTTCTTAAAATTATGGTGTTGGTTACACAAACTAGTTAACAAGTTTTTCCAATTTCAAATTGATAATGCTATGCATCTCACCTGAGTCAATAGCTATTTTTTCCCTTATCTTTTGGACATAACCTTCTATATTTAATATTTTTGGAGTATTGATGTGAACCAGTGCAAGATGAAGTAGTATTGGACTAGTCTCTTCTAGCTCTATGTATTGTAACAATTCCAATTGTTAACCTTCCTTGTCTTGATAGTGTCTGTTGAATAATTTATTCTCACCATATTTATTCCCTTTATTATAATTGAAATATAATCCATCTTCTCTTATTTCAACCATTTTTTGACATGTTAACCTTGTCAAGATAGGAGAGGGAACATCATGTTCTCCATGGATAATATTGACCAATTTTATAGTAGCCATATTTCTACATTCAACATTCCTTGTTGGACTAAAAGCATGATATATGGATGTAGGTTCAAGGAGATACACCTTATTTTGGATGATTTCCTTTAAATTTCCCATAAATAGGTATATAAATTATCCTATGTCATGATCATTTGTATAAGGCTCATGTTTTGGAATCGTTGAATGTGCGATATAATTGGATATTTTCCTAAATATTTACCAATTAACTAAATAATATATTTATCTTAATATCTTTTTATTTTTCTATTAATTCCTTCGTAAAAAAATACAAATATATGATAAATCCTTTTCCCTTTCAAAAATCCAATGATGCCACACAAATTGATCTTCGTGTAAACACCTGGATGACATATCTAACTTTTGTATGTCTTCCACTTGGTGTGTATCAATGTATTTGTCCATCTAGAATATCCATGTTGTGCTATCTTTTTTCCCAAGAAAAAACACAATTTCTATTAATTATAAGAAAATTACATGTTGTATCTTTAGCATGTGTGAGATGCAGTCACTAGTAAATGCAAAAACCATTCATATCAGTACAATATCATAGTTCAATATTCAAAATATCATCATAATATTTACATAGAAAGTTTAAATCATAACAACCCAGTGAACAAAAGGTTGATAAAAAATTAAAAAAGAGACAAATGACCTTTATAAATATCATTATGAAATATTCCCATCCATATCAATGAATTATCGATGAAAATACTGGTAGAACACCAAATCTCTAATTTCCTATACCAACCACTTCCCCTTGTTTTGATGCAAACCTCTTTGGAAAGAAAATCAGTGACCACATTCCTTTCCCTATATATATGAGAGCATACAATAAAATAAAATTATGATTTTAGAGTGATGAATTAATCCAGTAAACCCCTGAGTGTGTGCAAGTGAAACTTATCTGCAGAGTTGATCTAGTTTATAACTAGATCTGAGTCCCCAAAGATCTGTATCATGTGGAAATTTTGTTCCGAAGAAAATAGGACAAGTTATTATAGGAAATTAAGTTTAGCATAGTTTTTGGTGCCTCTCACTAAACACACTTTGATATTGAATAAGTGAAAGTCATTTATATGAAGTACAACCCCGCCCCCCCACAACCAATGAGCTGAGCCGACCCATTGAAGTATGTTCAGGGTATGCTCTTATCTATTATTTCCAAGATGATGACCCGAGCATGGTGGTGTTTAGTGTCTTCAAGAATCATATTATAGATAGCAGTGATATAATTTCATGCCATTGGCCAATGATTCAGAGAATCCTGGAAAATACTATTATTCTTGGTCAACCAGATCCCAACAAACAATCAGAGGGAGGTTTTTGACCTTATTTTAGGCTGCCTCATTCCACCAAAGTTTCCAAGCATCATATATATGTGATCCTTCCCATTTATGCATAATATTGAGGGAGTGGGTGATATGATCCACACTTGACCAACAACCCTGCAGTGAAGGAATAAGTTGTCGATATCCTCTGTGCTTTCCTTGCAGAGACAACATCTAGATAGATCATGAAAGGCCCATTGCATAAGGTTGACCTCCATGGGTACTTTGTTCGATAGTATACACCACATAAAAAACCAAGATTTGTGAGGTGCCTTAAGCTTCCATAGTGGGCGCCACCACCAGCACACTTCCACTGGGTCTAGAGAATTCATAAGAGAAGTGTACCCATCCTTTGGAGTATATCAGACTTGAGGTGTTGTCTTCCATATGATATCATCTTCCTATAGAGTAATTATGATATTTTCTTCCTCCAATGCACTAATAAATCTATGACATACCCTTCTCCATCTGCCCGAGATTCCGAGGTCCAGTGCATCCATCCATTTCTGAGACTTGTTTGGATGTCTGTCATCAGCTATAGTAGAGATCTGGGTGATGCCCGTCATTTAAAGGATTTGTCATAATACGAGTGGTAGTATGTGTTTGTTCCCACATCTAGACTAGGCATCAATAACCAGTCGTACCTACTCTCCATTCCTAATTTTGCAAGCCAGTCCATCCTTGATGATACTAATAGACTACAAGATATCCTTTCATTAGATAGATGCACCAGATATGCCCTGTGTTGGCCTACGAATGCATTCAATGATAGATACAAGATGAATATATTTAAAGTAGACCACCTCTTTCGATAGGCTACCTGATGTGATAATCTGCCATCCCATCTTGGCAGCTAGTGTGTTTACAAAAACATGTAGGTCCTTTATACCACAACCTCCCCATTTTTTAGGTTTTCCTATCCCATCCCAATGGCCCCAGGAAAATGTCCTCCCCACATTTTCTACCCATTATAGGAATCGACAACATATTTTTAGAACTATGTTGATGATACCTTTTGGAATCCACACGAGGGTCATCCACTATACCGGGATAGCCTCCGGAACAGATTTCATTAGAGTGAGTCTTCCAGCTCTAGATAGCCACCTCTATTTCCATATCTTTATATGACCCTAGATTTTTGTAATGATACATGTCCAATCAACGATACGATAACCATTGGGTTTGAGCCTAAATCCAAGGTATTTAAGTCTCATCTCCAGCTCTTGCCTGACAAATAGAAATTGTTTTAAACCATGTCTTTTCTCATTTTGTAAGAAAGACACCAGTAAGACGGTGGATTTTTTGAAGTTGGGCTCCATACTTGTATCTTTACAAAATAGGGATAGAATTTTCTTGAAGCAGGTGTTATCACGGATTGAACCATTTAAAAAAATTAAAACATCATCTACAAAAAATAGATGTGAGAGATAAGACACTTTAGATATCATTACATCACCTAATGACCCTTTAGCATGAGATTTAATTAACAGTCTACTTAATCCCTCCATGGTTAAAATAAATAACAATGGTGATAATGGAAATCCTTGTCTCAGACCATGTTCAACAAGGAAAAACCCTGATGCACCTCCAATGACAAGAATTCTATAGGATACAGATGTAAAACAACACATGATCCATTTCATGAACGAGTGAGGAAACTTGATATGGGTAAGAATAAGGTGAAGATAAGACCAACTGACATGATCAAAGGATTTTGATAGTTCAATTTTAAGCATGATACTCTTGGAGTTATTTTTTTTAATCAAGTGGAGCCCTTCCTAAGTGGTCCCGATGGCTTCATGGATCTAGCGCCAGTTAAGGAAATCAAATTGTTCTTTAGAAATCATGTTGGATAAGAAAGGTTTGATGTGATTAGAAATCATTTTTGAGATTTTTTGTATATACAATTACAAAGGTAGATGGATTGGTAGTCGTCAAAAGATAGAGTGTTATCAGCTTTGGTAATGAGGGCAAGAAATGTCAAGTTGAAACCTTCATACTTCCATCCAGAAAGTCTGCAATCCTCAATAGCCAATAGAAGGTCTGGCCCAATATGATAAAAAAAAGTAAGGTAGAATTCCATAGGCCACCCATCAGGTCTCGGGATCTTACTCCTTCTCAACCATTTAAAGACAACTTCTATTTCCCATAGTGTCACTGGTTCATTTAGGGTCTCTTCATCTTCATCCTATAAAAATCTAGGGAAAAATTTAGCAATGAAAGATATCTCATCTACGAAAGCTTCTCTAGGTGCTTTGAAAATATGTGAGAAATGTATGATGCCCATATCAGCAAGCTAGTTAAAATTTCTAGCCTCCCTACCAGTCTGATCCCTCAGTGAACAGATAGTGTTAATATTTTTTCTCCCCCTCGCATATTGTTGGGAAAACTTAGAGTTTTCATCCCCAACCTTTAACCATATCGCTATTCTCTTTAATATCCAGGTCTCCTATTTCTATTTGAGGAGGCGAATCTTTTCAATTTCTAATCTGATCAGATGATCCTTTGATTCAGTGTTTGTGTAACTTGTAAACCTAAATTTTCTAGTTCGTTAATGTCATATCAATCCTCTGTAAAGTGGCCTCATCCTTTTGCTTATTTTATTTGTCCCAACTAACGGTCTTGAATTTTATGTGAGTCAAGTTGCAAGAAATCATCCCTGTTGGTGAGTTGTTGTTGTCTAGACCACAGTGAGTCATGGACCCCATGACCAAGTTATGGAATTCAGCTTTAGCAATCAAAGTGGCATTAATTTTGAATGGGAATTTGGTTTATGGTTGGTGTCCTTAATCTCCATAAAAGTTAGGGATTGGTTAGATATACCCCTCGATCCTACCCATTGGTGAATTCAGTCTAATCTACCCAATAGAGGAAATATAATCAGGAAGTGGTCCAGTCCTCTGGCGATAGAATCCTCACATGTTCTTCTATTCCTTCAAGTCAAAAGAATCTTGGTCGAGTCTATCTTCATGAGATTATAGGAGTCCATCATAGATTCAAAATAATTTGTGAGGGGGTCGGTCTATGCCCTATTGCCCCAGGATTCTCTATGCCCCAAAGAGAAGTTTAGGTCACCCCCAATGATCAAATTATGCACTTGCATGAATTCTTCACTCAACAACCTATCCGAGTAAGCCTCCATGTTGTGTCATGGTCCATAGGTATTAATCAAGAATAAGGGTAAATCGATATCAATGGCTTTGAGACCAGCCCCCAGAAATCCTTCACCCCCCCAAATATTGTCTACCTTAATAGTCTTGTTATTGAAATCCAAAGCGTAGCCCCAAGATCTCCCTCTTACATCTAGTGAGTGGAAATCCAAATTTGGGAGCATCTTCATCATGCCCTTGTTAACGGAGATCCCTTCTTCGAGAGTATCCTGCAATAATATTACATTTATCCTACTTGTTCCAATCATCTTCTTGAGAGCCAGTTCCTTATCCGAGCTAGCCAAACCCCTGTAATTAAAGGACAGGAGTTTCATGGGGTAAACTTGAGATGGTTTCCTTTTTCTCTAAGAAACCGATCAATAGGAGTCTTTATTCCCATCGCCACCTCAATACTCGCCCTCCAGATGGCTTTAGATAAATGAGATTTTCTGCCCCTTGGTAACTTGAGGGTTTTATAGGGTATAGGGTCCTCGCCAAAATCGAAAGAGAAAGTTTAGGGATGGGGTAGTGATCTCAGGTTATATCTATGGGATCGACTAGAGCTTGAGCCTTCCCTAGAGGCATTTGGGAGAGGGTCTAGATGAATGGTCAAAGAAATGATTAGAGGAGAGGGGGGAGCAAACACTACAGAATAACTTATAACGCTCAATTTGCTTGCCCCAATACTTGAACCCAAAACAATAAAAGATGATAATGCATTTTTAGATATCATAAAATTTTGAGTAGACAGGGGAGAGGGTTGAAGAGTACTTGGAAATAAATTAGTGCCCCTTGATCGAGAGCTGGTGACCAGAGCATCAGGAGTCCATGAGTTTGTATATTATGCCACCTCCACCTCCCCTATCTGACTCAAATGGGGTTCCTCTCTATGCATAACCAGGGTTGTATCTATCTCCGCATTTGTCTGTGTACTCAATGATACATAGTTTCTCAGGGGTTCTAGTTTTTTCACAGTTATAAGTGGGCAATATTTGTATAGGTGACTAACCTCATGGTAGCTCCTACAATAGAAGGGTATCCCCTCGTAGTCTAGTATCTTCCACCTCACAATTTCCCCCATTTGAAGCCAATATCTCTCCATCAAACCCTCACGGGTGTCCAAATGTACCATTATTCTAGTTACAACTAGGCACCCTTTTTCATTATAAGATCTATCATGGTCCAAATAAACACCTAGATCATCCCCAATGTATTAAATATCTTCTCTGATTAGAATTATAGTGGTATCCCAGAGAGCCGCACCCAAATCATCCCCGCCCCCATTTTCTCCTTCTCTGGGTCGAAGAGGGGCGACCATCTCTTAAGGAGCACTTGCATCATCTCAATGTGCCAATATCTTGTTAAAGCCCAATTAACAGGTTCTGATTGAGGGAAAATAAGAGTGAACCATCCCTTGGACATGGTGATTATTGCAAGCATTTGTTCCATTAGATGTACCAATATCTCTGATGTCCACCACTTTAGATGCACTAGTGTATAATTTTGGCCCTGAACCCTTCCCACCAACATAGTGATATTAGTGAGAACTGCTTGAGCCACGTTGATACTCTCAGGAAATACCAGTAGATGCCCCCTTTCGTGCACCTTTGAGCACTTGGTTTTTTTATTGCCTCCCAACCTTAGTTCTTGTGTTATTGGTTGTTGCACATCTCCCACTTGATGATTGTTGTCCGAGTCTGAGGCCCTATTTTCATCTAGACCCAACTCTTGTTGGGTAATACCATCAAACCACCGAGATGTTCAGGCCATTGGAGCAACATCCAAAGATGAAAGATCAACAACGACAGCTCTAGGAGCGTAGTAAGATAGATTTAAACCCCCATTCTTGTACACAACTGTTATGCTCTTGCCTCCCACAGCCACACACAAGATCTCCTGTACATTCTGCTCAATAACTTGCTATTTTGTCATAGTATCATTAGCATAAAACTTCCTCATGTCTATCTTTAGTATGTGGCAATTCCTTGATGTTGACGTAGATCCATGATGAAGTAAATATTCAAGTAAAAATTTACGATTATCATTATGTGATTCAATATTTGAGCTCTCAAATTGTGACAAGGCACTCATCATATGTCATCGAGTTCCAACACAATTTTTCTTATTATCTTGATGATTTCCTTGGGTCTCCATATTTATTTTTGGAAGCCTCTCTAAAATAATATTTTCCATGGAAATTTTTAATTTTCGAATCTTTTCCTATGAATTTTGAGTTTCTTACATAACAATTTTTTATGTTTCAACTTTAATATATTTTTTTATTTCTTCCATAATGGGTATATTTTTATTTATTTATTTCCCTCATCCATATTTTGTTCCATATGTTTTATTAATCCATGCACCTATTACAATTTAATTTCCATTTTATTACCTATTACTCGACATCTTTTCTTTTTTCATGAATTATCGATGAGCTTTTTGAAGGTTTAATTGGTGTAGTATTTTTTCGATATTTCTTTGGAGCCATGTGAGAAAACATTATTCATACTGTTCTTAAACAGAACTTTTATTAACAAAAATAAAATGGATCTTCTAATAAAAATCAATGTCGCTTGTAAGTCATGTAACTTTAAATCCTTAAATTGAGACTATCTAGATGGTTGACAATTGTCTTGATATAAATTTGATATTTGACCCCTTCTAAATCTAAAATTTTGTCATGCAATAGTTTGATATGTCTTGTTTATATTTCCTCAAGTCTAGCCAAAATTTAATGTGCCTAGTGAAAGTTATGATAACTTCCCAAGTCATGCCTCTTTTTTATCCTCTCCAAATGTGAATTTTTAGAGAGTTCCACATGTCCAATTATGAAAATCTGATTTAAAAAATTGTACATGAGGCACTTGTTATGCTATTCAACAACCCCCCCCCATTTATAGATTTAATGGTTAATATAATATTAGTGAATGGGGACCATTTATAAAACATATTCCAAGGAAAATTTAGCACTTAGGTGCTTTCTTTTATAATTTTTAGAAATAAATCAAGATATCAAGTCAAAACCCTTTAAGACTAGCAATTCTTGCCTTTTCGCATATCGCTGGACCTAGTGTGTTAAAGGGTTAATCAACGAACAAAATCCATGAAATGCAAAGGAAGGGATCACCACATTTAACTTAGATATCATTAGACTTTTCATTCAAAGCTAAGACTTAAGTCATTTCCTATAAAATGAAGCGCTTATCGCAATCGCATATCGGCTTTCACAAAGGATGCAACTCACAAAGCATGTCATAGTATGCGAAATGTGATATTGTGGTAGAGCGAGTCAATACTTATCGCGACACTTTATTGAAAAGTCAATGTTATGAACTACGAGAGTCCACAACTGCAATAGAACCCAGACCCAATAAAATAAGATGTTATAAATTGTTAGTTAAGTTCGGCACTTAGTGAAAAGCACTTTATGAAATAATTACTCATTTAGGAAAACTACGCTCTAAATGATAATTAATATGCCGCTCATCTCGAATCAGCAGAATATTTAAAAACTCTAGAAAAATGCACAACCAAAAATGCAATAGTGTGATTTGCAATATTGTGATAATCTTATCACAATCACAAAATCGACATTCTCGCAAGTTAAACTCGCCACCTTAAAGTTTTTACTTCCTGTTTGTGATGCAGTAGTTTAATTAGTAATAAAGGAAATGATAAGAGACCTTAGTGTCTTTTTAATAATTTTAATGTCATTTATGTTAAAGTGTGTCTCAACGTGATATGATATATTTTCATTTTCTTTTGAATAAAAGCTCCTTCCTTGTCACCTTTTTTAGGTTAACTGTATCATTTAATTCTTAGTGTCATTCTTGCTTGTGTTTATCCGATAACTTCCATTTTTCTCCATTTCAAGAAACCTCCACACAGAACATTGTTAGAAAGAATGGTGAAGAAGGGAAAGGTGACCTTGTCTGAGAAATCAGACATGGTGCTTCTTTTCTCTGATACCACATGCAGCAACGACGAAGGAACCACGACATGGGAGGCAAATGATAGCTTGTTAGAAGAAGAGCATCCCAGGCCACTACTAACAAAGGCCATGACTGATGCTGAAGAGTCATCTAACGCCTCCTATTCTGAAACAACATGTTCATTCCTACACTGAAGAGTTGTGACACCAAAGATAATACCATACACAGATATGGTTAAATGGGTAATTGATGAAGTAGAAATCTTAGACAGAACCTTCAAGAATAATAGGTATGTGGTCATGGGGTCTTTCTCAACACATAGCCTACGACTAATGTATCAATTACCAGAGCCTAAAAAGCTCTACAACATACAGTTCCTTGAGCAATTCACCAAAGAAAATGAGGAGCCATCAGAAATTACCCAAACCTAGACATCAAGTGGAGGAAAACTCAAATAGTATAAAACTCGTATGTATTGAATGGCATCCATTGCCCCCCCTCATAGTTTTGCAGCAACAATTATATGTAGGTTATTTGGTAGACCTAATAGCACCAAGTTTTCCATGGAATGGCTATCGTTAATAGATGCAGCAATGAATGCAGCAATTATGAACTTGGCTCAAATTTTATCAGTCAATTTTGCAAAGGCAATTAAAGAATATAGAAGGAAAAGAAGTCCTTCTTTAAGGATTTTTCCCCTTTCCTCATGACTGCTTTTGTTATGGATGCAATTTTTTTTTTCTCAATTTCCAATATGGGATGGAAGTGGACTATACAAAACACACTTCCCATCCATATATACAATAAAATTTTGTGGGAATCTCAATTCCACCCCCATTTTTATAAAATTTGTCAAGGGGTTATGCTACCTATTCATAAAGCAATGTTTGATAGAGCTATCCCTAATTTTTCTAAAGAGGCTGAACTAGATATCTTGCCAGTGGCTAGATTATTTGGGGAAGATACATTCACTTACATCAGAGTTTTTAGGAGCATTGCTTCACTGCATGTACTACCATATTATGTCCCTGACAAACTAATGGCTAGACAAATAGCCTACCAAATAGCAGGGGAAGGAAAATTGGCCATAGGACTAAAAGAGAGAAAGAAGTCCATTAGGTCTACATTCCCATTACAATGTGGTTCTTTTGCACTACATGATTATGGACATGCATTAAAATAAGAAGATATTATTATTTCTCTAAAATTGGCTATAGTTTTGGGAAGGCAATACGACCCAAGTGGCACTATGAAGGAATTTACTACTATGGTAAAAGTTAAACAATTCACCCATGAAGAGGACACCTTTGATGACATCTTCCTATAGGCAAAACCATTTTCAAAAGTTTTTCATATGGCATCACTACTTTTGGCCCCATAAGATATTAATGATTTCCATGTGTACAGGAAAAAGAGATTATTAAAGTTCCCATTGGACCTACTGCATATTGAACCAATAAGGGAGCCAACTCCTTGCATAAGCTTGGATGGAAGCTCCAAAGAAAAATCTAAAGAAGAAACCCAAGAGATGTCAACTCATGAGTCAGAGCACTTAGAGCGACAATCTCAAAATGGGGGAGGAAACACAAATAAAGAGTTTGAGAAAGAAACAACTGGAAGTACAGAGGAGATAGCCAAGTAGGCCTTAGCAAAGAAATAGGCATAGGTTTCTTCTACTTCAACTTAGTCAAGTAAATCTCCAATCATTGATCTGGAAAAAAAATGGGAGCAGTTCAATAAAAAGCTCCCCACAGACACAAACACTAAGAAAACATCTTAAATGAAAACTCCCAAGAAAACCAAGCATAAAGAAAATCCAGAAACAACAGGGGAAGGAGCTACATTCACTCAGGACATTGCTATCATTCTTGCTATTCCTACATCATAAATTGTCTTAAGAATTGAGCAAATACCTTCGTTAGATGTATTCTATTGTCCTATCTACAAGGTTTTAGTCAAAATACAAACGAATAAAAGGAAACTTGATGTCATGGCTGTTACAACTTTGGAAAATGAACCAATGGATATTGTATGTAAGGACTCGCCTATCGACCCATATGAAAATCTCATTAAGTTGTTGCAGTTCGTAGGAGCTTATGCCATAGCCACCATTGATATGGATACAGAGATCTAAATGCTGCTGAAGGAAAAGGAATAGAAAATTCTGCTGCTAGAACTACAATTAGCCCAATAAAAATCTAATCAACAAGTAGAATTACAGGTAGCCCAACTCTAAAGAGAATTTGAACAGATGAGGATACAACACCAAACCAGCTTAGCAGAAAAGATAAGCAAATACAAGTCGTGATATATATATTTAAAAATAATCTGAAAATCGATGAATTCATTAAATAAGTACTCAGCCTCAATTCCCTACTAATACAGCAAAAGGAAGTATTTTTCCAGAAAATCTCACAAATAAATCCTTATTGCAAGACCAGTGACAAATTAACAAACCAAGTTATTGATATGAGGTTTGATTATGACAAAAAACACAAAAGAGTTTCTGAATTTATCACCTGGAAAGAATCAGAGGATGGAAGAAATGCTGGCCTACCAAAGCTGGAAGAGTCTCATAACGATATTTTGTTTACGGATTCAGATTCTTGGTTGAAATAGGCAGAAAGGGCAATGACGATAGCATCAACAGTAGTAAAAAAAATAATAGAAGCCATTAATTAAAATATTCATGGAGCCAATCTTTTCAAGGAGTGTGTACCAAGGTTTCTTCTGAATGTCAAAAAACTAGAGAAGCAGTGGAAAAAAGCAACGTAGGAAAAGGAGGACGCAATCAAACAGTTAAACAGGCTGAATTGAGAAATGTACTGGCAGTTTCTAGTAAAACTACACATCCAATGGATGACTCTAAGGTGTTTAACAACCTCTACACAAAAGATGGTGCCAACACTAACAGATGCCAAATTTGCTGGGCTGTTAAAATCTACAATCGGCCAGCCGCCTTAGCTCAAGCCAATGAATGATATTTGCAACCTTAGAGATCAAGTTCAAAGGAGTTAGTCATTAATATACTTTTCTTTAAGTTTTATTTTTTCATATTCTGAGGAAGTTTGTTTGAAACCTCCTCAACTATTTTTGTAATAATATATTTTGAGACATATAGTTTAGTTTTTAAACCCCTCTCATGCATTTAGAGAGGGGTCCAAAAATATTATCAGAAACACATTTCAAGACATTACAATTTTGTACTTTTGAGGAGGTTTTGATGAAATGAATGGAACATTATCTATTTTTCTTTAAATATCTAGCATGCTCTATTGAAATGCACTTTTGTACTCTTAGAATGTGTTGGATTGAATGAGATTGGGTCAATATTGTTGAAGCACATGAGCAGGACTTATCATATATGGTACTTTTATCATATGATTATGTTTTATTTATGTATTAAGCAATAATTATTCTTTCAATTGTTTTTTGTATGAAATTCAGAATTATAGCTTTTCATTATTGCACTTTTGTATGATGTTAGCTCTGGTTTCATTTTGAATACATGAACGATTTTTATATGCGATATATTTCTAATAATTGTTTTATCTAAATATGTTGTGTGTGGAGCATGATTGTTCAGAGGTCTTTGTTTCAGCTAGATGTATACCCCAGGAAGTTTTGTACACCCCTCCACGCGGGGGGCTGCGGGGGGGACTTATCCCCCCCGCGGGGGGTTCGGGGGCCAGCAGTCCCCCGGCGGGGGCTCGGGGGTAGTGCCCTTGAAGCCAAAAATAAATGTAAAATTGCCTTGTAAAAGTATAGTAATTTCTAGTCAATCTGGGCCGTTCATTAGGCGGATGATCTGACGGTAGAACTTATGTTTAGTTTAGGGGTTTTTTCCCTAGAAGGAAACCCCTCTCTTTGCATGAGGGCATTGTATTTGAGGCTGTGTGATAGATGTGTATTTTGTGAGCGAGAAACAGAGAGGTGAGACTGTAAGAGAAAACAGAGGATATTACAGCGGATTTGTTGTAGGTTGTGTTTCTTCATTTTTCTGGATAATGGAAAGGAAGGACTGGCTGTTCGGGGTGGACGTAGCTCAAACTGGGTGAACCACGTATATCTATGTCTCTCTTTTTTTATGCGTTTTCTGTGTCTATATTTCTGCAATATTTTATGTGTTCCATTGCTCCATAATAAATAATTTTCTAACGACTGGTATCAGAGCCGAAGGTCTATTTGGCTGATAAACTCACAGGAAAGAAGGGTTCGTGGTTCGAGTGGGAGCAATGGCGGAAGATGGTAAGTTTAGGGTCGAGAAATTTAACAGCCAAAACTTCTCGTTGTGGAAGATGCAGATGGAAGATTATCTGTATCAGAAAGATCTATACCTACCATTGGGCGGAAAAACAAAGATGTCGACGGGTATGAAAGACGAAGAATGGAACCTTCTCGATAGAAAGGCTCTCGGAACAATACGGTTGTGCCTTGCTGCGTCAGTCGCCTTCAACATTTCGAAGGAAACCACGACAGAGTGTTTGATGGAGACGTTGTCGAAACTATATGAAAAACCCTCGGCCTCAAACAAGGTATTTCTTATGAAACGGTTATTTAATATGAATATGTCGGAAGGCGGATCTGCTGCAAACCATTTAAATGATTTTAATATAGTTACAAGTTAGTTTAGGGGTAAAATTTGATGATGAAGTTACAGCTCTATTATTCTTGTGCTCATTACCAGAAAGTTGGAATGGTTTGGTAATGGCCATTAGTAACTCCATTTCTGGATCTAGTACTTCAAAGTTTGATGATGTTGTCGGTGCTATCCTTAGTGAGGAAATGCGACAGAAAAGCTCCGGTGAGACATAGGGAAATGCTTTGAGTGCAGAGTCCAGAGGAAGAAAAATGGAAAGAGGAAAGAGCTCAGGATATCGTAGTAAATCAAGGAAAGGCAGATCCAAGTCTAGATCAGAGATAGTGTGCTGGAAATGTGGAAAGAAAGGACACCTAAAGAAAGACTGTAGATCTCGGAAGGGAAAAGTAGGAGATGCACAACAAGAAAACAACTATGAAGCAAATGTGACAGGTGAGGTGTTACAAGATGCTTTTATACTTTCTTTCGAAAATATTACTGATTCCTAGGTGGTAGATTCAGGGGCTTCATTCCGTGCCACACCTGATAAGAAATACTTTCATGACTATGTTCAAGGAGATTTTGGACAAGTTCGTTTGGGTGATGATAAACCCTGTAAAATCGTTGGAATGGGTAAGGTTCTTGTAAAACAGCAGAATGGAAACCAATGGCTATTAAAGGAGGTAAGGCATGTTCCATATCTAAAGAAAGATATGATTTCAACAGGGCAGTTAGGCAGTGAAGGTTGTGTGACAACTTTCACAGATAAAGCTTGGAAGTTACCAAAGGAGCCCTGGTAATAGCAAAAGGCGAAAAGGTTGGTACATTGTATTTATGCAATGGTATTTCTAACTCTGTTAATGCTTTAACCTCCAAAGGAGCAGATGCAGCATTATGGCATCATAGGCTCGGACACATGAGTGAGAAGGGGATGAAGATTCTTCACTCAAGGAATCTGTTTCTGGGTTTGAAGAATGTTGATTTGGACTTCTGCAAGAATTTCATTTATGGAAAACAGAAGAGAGTTGGATTTCTCAGAGTTGGGAAAGAAAAGAAGAATGAAAAATTAGAGCTTGTGCATACAGATGTATGGGGACCTGCTCAGGTATCATCTCTCAGTGGCTCTCGTTATTATGTTACTTTTATTGATGATGCAACTAGAAAAACTTGGATTTATTGTATTAAGAATAAATCTGATTTATTTGATACTTTCAAGAAATGGAAAGCTTTGGTTGAGATCAGAAAATGGAGGTGAATATTGCAGCAAAGAGTTTGATAGGTATTGTTCAGAGCATGGAATTCATAGAGAGAAGACAGTTCCAAGAACACCACAAGAAAATGGTGTCTCAGAAAGGATGAACAAAACAATCATGGAGCGTGCAAGGTGCATGAGATTGCATGCAGGATTGCCTTTACAGTTTTGGGAAGATGCTGTAGATACTGTTGTTTATCTAATAAACAGAGGGCCTTCAAGTTCCTTGGATGGTGGTGTTCTGGAGGAAGCATGGACAGGTAAAAAGGTAAACTACTCTTTTTTAAAGCCTTTTGGTTGTGAGGCCTTTGTCCATATTGATAAAGAAAATAGAACAAAGCTTGAGGCAAAGTCAAAGAAATGTACCTTTATTGGATATGGTGTTAATGATTTTGGTTATCGCTTATATGATTATGAAAATCACAAAATCATTAGGAGCAGAGATGTAATATTCAATGAAAAGGTCTTGTATAAGAATTAGTTGCAGGAAAAGAAGCAAGAAAAAGAAAACAAGGAATACACAGTTCTTGACGAAATCACTGAAAAAGTAAAGGTGCCTGAAAATAATAATAATCAACAACCACAACAACAGCAACCACCACAACAACAACAGGCACCCCAAACACCCGAAAGTGGTGTTAGAAGATCTACCAGGATAAGTAGACCCCCTGAACGTTACTCTCCTTCATTATATTATTTATTGTTGATTGATTCTGGTGAACCCGAATGTTATGAAGAAGCATTGCAGGTAGAAACCAAGAAGAAGTGGGAGCAAGCCATGAAAGAAGAGATGGACTCCTTAACACATAACCAGACTTGGGACTTAGTCAGGTTTCCTGCAGGTAAAACAACATTACAGAATAAATGGGTTTACAGGCTGAAGGAAGAAGATGGACGAAAACAGAGGTATAAAGCTAGACTTGTGGTGAAGGGGTTTGCACAGAAGAAAGGTATTGATTTTGATGAAATATTTTCTCCTGTTGTTAAAATGACTTCAATCAGAACTATTTTAAGTCTTGTAGCAGCTGAAGGTTTGCATCTTGAGCAGTTAGATGTAAAGATAACCTTTCTCCATGGGGATTTGGAGGAAGAGATATATATGCAGCAGCCACAAGGATATGAGGTGTAAGGGAAGGAGAAACTAGTGTGTAGGTCGAAGAAGAGCTTGTATGGCTTAAAACAGACTCTAAGGCAGTGGTAGCTAAAATTTGACAAGTTTATGTCTGAACAAGGTTATAATAGATGTCACTCTGATCATTGTGTTTATTTGAAAAAGAAAAATGATGGTAGCTATATTATATTGTTATTGTATGTAGATGACATGCTTGTTGTAGGATCTAACATGCAGGAAATAAATGTGCTCAAAAGAAAATTGGCAAATTCATTTGCAATGAAGGATTTGGGAGCTGCAAAACAAATCCTTGGTATTAGAATAACTAGAGACAGGAAAAATCGTAAATTAACATTGTCTCAGAATGAGTACATACAAAAGGTGTTGAAAAGATTTAACATGCACAATGCAAAACCAATTAGTACACCTTTTGCTAGCCATTTCAAACTTACCAAGGAAATGTGCCCAAAGACCCAAGAAGACATGGATTATATGTCTAAAGTTCCATATGCATCAGCAGTTGGAAGCTTAATGTATGCAATGGTCTGCACAAGGCCCGATATTGCACATGGAGTGGGAGTTGTAAGTAGGTACATGAACAATCCAGGAAAGGAACATTTGATGGCAGTGAAATGGATTCTCAGATATTTGAAAGGTACCACAAATCAAGCGTTATGCTTTGGTGGTTCAAACATCTCCCTACAAGGATATGTTGATGCAGATATGGCAGGTGACAGAGATAACAGGAAGAGCACTACAGGATATGTATTTACTATTGGAGGAACAACTGTCAGTTGGGTTTCAAAAATCCAAAGTGTTGTTGCACTTTCAACAATAGAAGCAAACTATGTTGCTGCTACAGAGGCTAGTAAAGAAATGATTTCGTTACAAAGGTTTATGGGTGAGTTGGGTAAGAAGCATGATATGGGCACGTTATACAGTGATAGCCAAAGTGCCATTCACCTTGCAAAGAACTCAGCATTTCATTCCAGGACTAAACACATACACTTCAAGTATCATTTCATACGATCAGTGTTGGAAGATGGAGAGTTGAAGCTGGAAAAGATACACACTAGCCAGAATCCTGTAGATATGCTAACAAAAGTTGTAACCAGGGAGAAACTGAAAACATGCTCAATTTCAATTGGTCTTCAAGGATGATGATGAAGATGAGAAACAGCCAGGTCCAAAGAGGAGTCATTGTCCAGCAATGAAGCAGCGGTGGAGTTGCTACAATCATTCTCCAAGTGGGAGATTGTTGTGTGTGGAGCATGATTGTTCAGAGGTCTTTGTTTTAGCCGGATGTATACCCAGGAAGTTTTGTACACCCCTCCACGCGGGGGGGTGCAGGGGGGACTTGTCCCCCCCCAGCTGGGGGGTCCGGGGGCCAGCGGTCCCCCGGCGGGGTCTCGGGGGCAGCGCCCCCGAAGCCAAAAATAAATGTAAAATTGCCTTGTAAAAGTATAGTAATTTCTAGTCAATCTGGGCTGTTCATTAGGTGGATGATCTGACAGTAAAACTTATGTTTAGTTTAGGAATTTTTTCCCTAGAAGGCAACCCCTCTCTTTGCATGAGGGCATTGTATTTGAGGTTATGTGATAGATGTCTATTCTGTGAGCGAGAAACAGAGAGGTGAGACTGTGAGAGAAAACAGAGGATACTATAGTGGATTTGCTGTAGGTTGTGTTTCTTCATTTTGCTAGATAATAGAAAGGAAGGACTGACTGTTCGGGGTGGACGTAGCCCAAACTGGGTGAACCACGTATATCTATGTCTCTCTTGTTTTATGCGTTTTCCGTGTTTATATTTCTGCAATATTTTATGTGTTCCATTGCTTCGTAATAAATAATTTTCTAACAAAATATTTATCCAAAACAATTATCTTTAAATTATTTCATTTCTTTTGGCATTTGAATGATATTTATTACCAATTGTTGTAAGACGTCATTGTATATCGCATATCGTATTCTATTCCCAGGTATTTTAAGTTAAATAATGTTATATTAAATAGATATGCATGTGTTTAGTAGTTAGATTAAATTACACCTAGCTTAGTCATTTCCCATTACATCGTACATCATTCCACAAACATTATCAAATCAACCCTTTCTGGGAAACTGGTCTCATTATCCCTAGTCGGAGCCATTATACCAAATGAAAAAGGAGTTGTTTTTATGGTCCTGAATGGGTGGCTTTCCCCCATGTTGTTGTAGCGATTTTCGAGGCTTCAAAAGTTCCTCAATATGTCTCCTTAGATATATGAAAATTTCAAATTTTGAAGAACCACATAAAAAATAAATATAGTGAACATTGTTGGCTTATTGGGCCCTAACCCAGGTTTGGAAGAGTTATTAGCCAAACAAATCTCACAGCTACTAGCCCTTTCAGAAATAGCCCACGGAGCGCGGATTGAGGTCTCACTCGAGGTAGCAGGGGAGGGTGTTAGAACCAGGTTTCCACACCCTTGGGATGTCTTGATGTGGTCTCGAGGGTTTGTGAACCATTCTATAGCTTTGCGCTACTCTGCTCCCATGTAGATTTGAACCAAGATAAATCCTTAATATTATTTTTACTGAGTTTGTTACAGAACAGATCTGCTTCTTACAGTCTTTAAGCAAAGACTTAATAAATATAACTAGTGCGCACATTTATAAAGAAAGATCTAAACCCATATACAGATCATGCATAAATTCAGAACATAAGCAACAAACAGATCCACAAAGAACCACACAATGATTCAGAAATTATTATCTTTATTAATCTTCTCTTCAGTACAACTAGATCCGCCCTGTGCACTCAGCTACAGGGTTCCACACAAATAGCTACGGACTCTACCCAGCCTTTGCGCACACAACTTCAGAGCCTCTATCTCTCTATCAACTCCCTTGAATCAGACTTACAGATGCTACAACACTTCCTGCCTCATAAACCCATTACATTACAGATCAAAAGAATACTACCCAGAAAACTAGTTTCTAACCATAGAGCCTTGCTCTATTTATACATTTCCATGGTCTACGATTGACTCACTTTACATCATCTTTTGGCAGACCACCCTTTCACTTGAGATTTTACATTTCGCGCTTTGTGCATGTTGTGGAGTCTTTACCATATATTTACCCAAATTTTAAGGCTTTGGGCCCCAAAACCATTATGCGAGGCCTTCACTACCCAACAGTACCCCAACACAATCATCGTGACTTGTCTCGAGTCACTAGGCGGGTGCGAAAATCTTCATGCGGAGGTCAATCAGTAACTTCTGTGCCTCGCTCGTACTTGCAGCAAACTCTTCTGCCATCTGTTGTACCTATTCGACCTGGGCCACTGATGCATTAGTATCATTAACTTGTCCAAGATCGTATGCTACCTGCATGTGCAATAACTTTCCCTCGATGGTGGTGGAGACTGTGAATGTTTCACCAAGCTAGGGCTAGATGTGGTCTTTAAGCACTACCTCTTTTTTTCTGAACGACATCCACTTGTGCCTTGAGAGCCTGGGCTTCCTTCATTTTAGCCAACTGCTGCATGATAGAGACCATCTGTGCAATCCCTCGGACTATGTCATAAGCCTTCTGCAACTCCCACGCTTTTGTTTCCACTTGTTGGATAGTTGGGTTTTCCTGGAGAGAGGTGAGCGTAAGGAAGGATTGATCTAATAGACCCAAGCAATCTCAGACTGTGTGCTTTATTGTTTCCACTCCTACTTGAATTTCCCCGCAGTGTTATTCTCGAACTTCTGGAGGTGTGGGCAGCTATGCCTTCAGTTTTAGCTCTGAAATTTGTAAATTTAATTCCCACTGAGCCTTCGTGGCCTTCTCTTGGGCCGTACAGAATCTTGGAACCATGCAATGAATCTTGGTAGTTGATAGAAGTTTGGCTAGAATAACTAACTTTGGTACCTTGCTGCAAGCTTCCATCATGGACTGTTCCACTTCCTTGTTATGTGCAACCAAATCATCACGCTGGAGACTGACCTGCTACAGATTTTCCTTGTCCTCCATCAAGGTTTGGAGGGCATAGCCTTCTCTGACACGAAGCTTAGTGGTTACCCCCTCATGAAGTTGGTATAGGGTTTCTCTAAGCAGAGCAGCCAAATTCAATCCCCAAGGACAGACGTCACCCTAGCCTTCTGCTATGATAATGCCTATTGGAAATGCTAAGGTGTTCATTGTGTGGGTGCGTGCCATCTGCTCGGCTGTAGCTATGTCCTCTGCTGGAATTAGGATTACCACACCCAGGTGTCGCACCTGTAATGCCTGCAACTGTGCTATGATTTCCCCCAACACAATTGTTTGTTCTGTCATTAGGTCCACCAATGCACCTGTAGGGGCATTTCTCGTTGGTTTGACGCTATCAATGAACTCTTTCTCCAAATCCTTCACTGTTTTCGACTTTTTACATGTATGCGGCAATTCCTTGCTGCGTTGCTGCTTGACTTGGGTTGATTTTGTAAGATGGTCCGTGCATTCCTGTGTCTCCTGTTCCCTTTGCATGTCTTGTTCCGAGCACATTTCTTTTTCTACCGTGATTTCTTTGGATATTACTCCCTTGGTCGCCTCCTATTATGAAGCTACCTTTCATCCCTGATGTGTCTTTTCTGACAACTTAGTGAGTTGGAGCTAGAGTTCCTTTTTCGCTATTGTGCTACCATTCGTTCTAGTACCGCCTTTTCTAGGGCGTGCCACTCTAGAGGCCATGCTACCAATACCTCATAAATGGCATTGTCTATTGCATTGAACGGGAGTGTGACCTATGCTCACTTCGGATCCTTCTACACCCAGATATATAAGTTATGCATGTCTGCTTTGAACTCAACTATGCTTTGCAAAATGTTGTAGATCATTGGCGAAATCCATGCTCTATGGGCAATCCATGTCTGGATACTCCCCTCCATGAAGGACCAAAACATCTTGATTTTAGAAACCCTTGATATGTCCTTGGTAGCCGAGAGCGAAGTATACTACACTGCTTTAGGCAGGCTGTCCTCAATGTTGGGAAACTGGCTACCCTGTGGTAGTTCTCCTACAACTAGAAGGATTGATAGTAGCAACCATGCATAATGAAATGTCTTACCTTTGTCTTGTGCTTCTTGAAAATTTGTCAAAATTCATCGCCTAAAAACTATGCCCATTTGAACTAGACTCCTTCAGTGAACTGTTCCGCAAGCGCAATAATAGGGGCTAGCACCTCATTGGCACGAAATTTCCTCATGAGTTTATTTTCTAGTAGCTGGGTGGTGACTCACACCCAGTAGTCATTGATGCTTGCTACGACATACCCACGCTTTCCGTTTTGCAACTTATATTTAGCCTTCATTGTTTTTACAACGCCCACCTCACTACTGGTTTCGACGATGTTTTTGGGGTTGTTCCCTTTGACAGCAAAGTGAGTAATTTGGTGTACTAAATCAGCTGTGATAGGAATCGACTCTTCCAACCAGAGATACCCATCATGTACGAGACATAGTAACTACCGGATAACAAAAGTGGTGATGGTCACGCGGTGATAGTGGGGTATCCACCTCAGGTTGAGTAAACCCGCCTTTTCCACACCTAGTAACCATTTCCGCAGTAATAACTTGTCTGTGGCCAATTGGGGGAACCTGTCGCTATCTGCTAGATCCAAATATTTGAACTTGATACTTGGTACTTGGCCCAGTGGCAAACCTTCAAACCTTATCTCATTTGGAAGAAGTGGGGTTTGTAGTGTACTCTTTGCAGCGTCCAGGTCCTTCGGTATTTTGGTCGTCCCATTCCATGGAGAGACATATGGGGGTAATGAAGGTATTTGGAATACATCTTCTTCTTCCTCATCCTATGCTTCAATCTGGGCAATCAGGGCTTACAAATCCTCGTCGTCCTTGGTGGTTTTGATGGTGAAGGCCTTACCCTTTTCGACTACTAACCTTTGGATGAATCTTGGTGATACCCTGACTGGCCCAATCGTTTGTTTGTTTTTTCAGAGTCGCAGTGTGCTTGGGGACTTTGGAACCTCGAGAACCGTAGTCATTTCATCTGGCTATTCCTAGATTGGATGCAGTTCTTTAGCAAACCATGCTTAGATTCTTTCCATGGAACTCATGGGGTGTCTGGTAGCAGGGTGTTTGCTGGTCGTCACTACTACGGATTGTACCTATCCTAGTGTTGTCCAGAGGGTGTTATCGAAGCTCGTAGATTTGAATATATCCCTTCCCTCCACTTCCCGAGCATTAATATCTTCTAGGTAACAGATCTTTTCGTATCTATCGTGGAATTTATGTCTTAATGACTCATCACCTACTCCTCTCTTTTGTAGCTAGAATTTCCTATCAGTAATAGTGGCGTTAACGGTCACCTGCCACGCGATAGCATAGCCCCGTTGGCATAACCACAGTCATGCTATCCTACTGGCCCTGCATGGAACCTTCCTTCCATACCGACCTTCTGCAGACTGGTTTATAGTGCCACACCCTCTTTCAACTGCAAGGGGCATTGAGACTGTGCTTCCTACAACTAGTTAGGTGGCTGCACCCTTGGTGCGATGTCTCAGGTTACCTGCTAGCCCGGGCTACAAGCACCTTTTGAGTGCCTTTGTAACCTTTATTTCTTCGTGCCCTATTTTGTGGGGTGTAGCCTTCTGTAGGTGCGGGCGTAGCCATGATAGCAAGGTCACAGCTTGTTCTAGTTCTCCTAGTTCCCTTATGTGCAAACTCGTGTGGCCGATGTGGCCATTGCTACTTTTCAAATTGTTGATTCCCTCCCCTACTAGCGTGCTTTTCTTTCGTAGCCGTGCCCATAGTTCATTGATTGCGCAAGGCCTGCTGCTATCCAACTTATTCTGGGCTCCTTCCTGTCTTATTATTGATAATCTCATTTGTGACTCCTTTCTATTATAGGCCCATTGAACACGTGGTAGTTGCAATTTTCCAGTGGATCGTTTTGTCGAGCAGATGTAGTGCATGCTTCCCCTTTCTCCCCTCTCGACTTTGTCACAAGAAACTGGTGAATTGGATTGTGCATTTTTCCCTCCAACCTGTACGAGAACCTACCTTCGACATGCGCGCCACTTTCTTCAAATCTTTATGCATGTACTCCAGTCGTGAGAAATTGTGGCACATGGTACCTACATGAGGGCATCCTACCGCTTGTGTCTCAGATTTGTTGTTACACATGGGTTGACTGGTTCCTCCGTCTTCGTGGCTTCCTCATCAGTTGGCCGTTCCTTTGCCTCTATCGTTACACATCATAGGGAGCCAACCATCAGATTACAATTTAATGTCGTTACCACATGGAATCAGTTCTACCATCACTCAATCTCTTCATCCAAGTCTGACATGCAGGAACTATCACAGTCCCATGAGATTCGTTCATCCGCTATTGGATTCACTCGGTCCTAATCTTGCGTTGTGATCTGGTAGATACAATCCAGTTTGTCGTCATTGTCCTCGTAGCGCATTGGCTCAGTATAGCATGCCCCTTCGGCTGGGTCTAGTGAGACCACTACGCGGAGAGATTTTTTCTCGAAGATCATTTTCCGTTTCTTTAAATTGATGACTCTATTCATATCCATTGCCCAGTCTATCCCTAGCAAGGCAACATATGGGTTACTGTTATCCATAATTTCTATAACCTCAAAATCGGTTTATGTACTTACACCGTCAATATCTACTGTGACGCCTTACAGTCTTCCCATAGGCAAGATCTTCTGTTGATTCACCATCCGTAATTAAAAAGGAGATCATTATAGTGCAAGCCTGCCCATGTGCTCCCATGTTTGTTTAGGTAGAACATTCACATCTGACCCCAAGTCCAAAACAACTTGATCCATCTCATAGTCCCCAATCTGGGCAGTCGATTGCATTTCCCACCCAGTGTGCAACACATGCTTTCCTAGCTTTTGAACCATCTGAGGTTCATTTGATCCCGTGCACCTAGTTATCAACTCTTTCAATCCCTTCATCGCATTAGTATCCCTTAGTAGCTTCATGCATGTCTCTAAGAAGGTATTTAGCATAGAAGTACCCCTTTTCGACTCCGTTTGTTACTTGCTACCCAAAGTAGAAGCCTCCGCGAAGCTCTTCTTGGCTTCCATAAATGTTTCCTTCGCACACTCCAAATCAAATTCTAGTTATTTTGTAGGGTCCCTCCAAACCAATGCGTCCTCCTCTGGTTGCTTCCCCTTATCCTCTCCTATACTTGCACCACTTTTGAGCATCATATTCATGTTAGGATCTTCCTTACATGGTTCAACCTTCATCATTTGGATGTTCTAAGTGGGCGTAGCCATAGGCACCCCTTTTTCCCTCATCTGAGCAATTAGCTTGGGGAAATCGACTACTTCGTGGTAAAACTGGTAACAGTACGGGCAACACGCTTTGGTAGGGTTTGTGAAATCACACACATAGTCCTCGAGTCCTCCACAATTATAGAAAATTAATTGTCCCTGTCAGGGTCTGGGTCCCATTCCCCATCGTCCCCGTCGGCGTCCTTAGAATCTACCCCGTTCTGTTGTTGTAGGGAGATCCTGCCCCCCCCCCCCCCCCCCACCTCCATCTGCATCCTGTAAGTAGGTGTTCGATCCATCAACAACTCATAACTTCAGCAATTTCTTTCATCGTGGCCCACCGTCCTACAAAAGTTGCAAAATAGCTACTGGGGGGGTTTGTCTTAGATTCTGCAATAGATGATAGTTGTCTGTGGCATGCTTTCCTCCCACCTGACAGATCGTGCAGCAGAATGGGGGTGCCATGCCTGGCCCTGCCTGTACCTCTGATCGCAGTGGTATTGGTCCCCCCACTTCCACAGAGTTTGTAAAAGTTGGACAGTGATCCTTATCATGGACCGAGCCCTTACATTTGATACACCACACCTCTTCATGCACTTCTGGCCGAGGTGCTTGTCCTTGTTTCAAACTTCGCATCTCTAAACATAGGTTTTGTATTTGCACTTGGATTTGTTGAACTCCCAACTCTAGATCCTATATTGGGGTTTCGTTCAATCTCATGGCGGTCTCTAATGCTTCGGCTTCGGTTGAGATATTTTGCTGTGATAGCACCATTCTCAGATGTGGTGTCAAAGATGCCACAAACCATGTGCAGTGCTACACATCCGTCAATGTCATATTAGCCTCACGGATTGTGCTTTTCAATCTCTGATCCAAATCCCATGGGGTTTCACCAGGTAACACCGTGATCTCCTTGAACGCAATGACCGACTGTGTCTCCAATTTCGGCTAACTAAATTCTCTAGTCAACGCGTCCTAGATTGCCACTATTCTTGCATTCAGGTGATCACTTAAGTACTTTACATACCATGTCAACGCGCGGTCTTGTAGCATGCTAACCAGAGGAGCCTTTTTGATGTTATCATCCATTATACCTTGGAATTCCCATACAACCCTTACCACAAACTAGAACTGACCTGGTTCCTCATTTCCTACACCTCTAAATACTAGCAACTTGACTACACTTGCCATTGCAACCTTCGGTGGTAGCGGAGGTGGGTTCGACGAAGATGGCTTCGATGTAGGAGAAATAGGTGATGGTGTGGACAGTGGTGGTATCAGTAGGATGCACTATCCAATCAACCGAACTGTACTTCTCAAAGAGAACCCCGCGAGTTCTCCCTATCCTTCTCACGAAATAGAAACTAGAGGGCTATTCTCTAATCCTTCAGTTCCCTGGTATCCTCTTCCACTCTGCATTATGCTAGACATCAATAAACACACATAATCCATTTTTCACATAACATCATTTTAATCCAAGTATTCAAGTATTTGATGTACTTACCCCATGGTCCTTGGAGAAACTGCCTTTCTGCTTCACTATAGCTCACAGTTGTGTCTATCATGAACTCAGTGATGAACCCTCCTGTTATCCGATCCAACCAGTCATCTACTGTGCGTGTGATTTTGTCTTAAGATGCTTCTAGCCTACGGACCAATTCGGGAGTCCACACTATGGTTTGATCTAGTCTACACCTTCCCACGTTGTCAGCTAACCTCGCGATCCAATCATACAGCTCTGTCAAGAATGACACAAAGAAGATCTCGTGGCTCTCTGTGTATATGTAACAATTGAACCACCTTTCTTTTGATATTCATGGATTTTTGCTTTCCTGAACCACCAACTCATGAAGCTTCTGATCCAACCAGTCTTCAAGCTCTTTCTTTGTAGGGTTCCAGTGTTCCGATATCAGACATCCCTTAGGCAGATCCTGGTCCCAGCAACAAAACCATTTGTTGGCTTATTGTTAGCCAAACAAATCTCGCAACTACCAGCCCTTTCGGCAATAGCCCACGGAGCACGGACTGAGGTCTCACCCAAGGTAGCAGGGGAGGGTACTAGAAATAGGTTTCCGCACCGGTGGGATGTCTTGATGTGGTTTGGAGGGTTTACGAACCATTCTGTAGCTTCGCGCTACTCTTCTTCCGCATAGATTTGAACCAAGATGAATCCTTAATATTAATTTTTACTGAGTTTGTCACAGATCAGATCTACTTCTTACGGTCTTTAAGCAAACACTTAATAAAGATAACCAGTGCGCAAATTTATAAAGAAAGATCTAAACCCATATATAGATCATGCATAAATTCATAACATAAGCAACAAAAAGATCCGCAAAGAACCACACGATGATTCATAAATTCTTATCTTTATTGATCTTCTCTTTAGTACAACTAGATCCACCCTCTGCACTCAGCTACAGGGGTCCATGCACACATCTGCAAACTCTACTCAGCCTCTACACACACAACTACAGAGCCTCTATCTCTCTACCAACTCCCTTGATTCAAACTTACAGATACTACAAGAATTCTTGCCTCATAAACCCATTACATTCTAGATCGAAAGAATACTTCCCAAGAAACTACTTTCTAACCATAGAGCCTTGCTCTATTTATACATTTCCATGGTCCACGACTGACTCACTTTACATCATCTTTGGGTGGACCACCATTTGACTTGACCTTTTACATTTCACGCTCCGCGCATCTCGCGGAGTCTTTACCATACCTTTACCCAAAATTGCGGGCTTTGGGCCCCAAAACCGTTACACGGGGCCTTCACTACCCAGCAAACATTCCAAGGGCGCTTGTTCAAAACTTGATTAGGATCATTCATAAAGCCTAATTTCTACAAGGAATATCTGCAAAAGTAGTGAAACACATACTTCATTAAAATTGGAAAAAGAATTACTACAAGGAAATCTCTAGAATTGATTTTTTTTTGTTATTTTGAAATTTTAGATCCACTATTTCATTCCAAATTTAATAAAACATATTTTATGAACTAGAGTATTATTTTTTAATCATACATATCATGAGATGATTTCTTAGTCTACTCAATGTTTCGTTTTATGTATATTACTGGAAGAAAAATTATATCAAAAATTATGAAACCACTTAATTGAAATTGATTTAACTACCATTAACAAATGCCAACTTCCATATACTATATCCCTAAAATTATAGTGAAACAATATCAAATATTCCACCACATGTAGCTTGTGATATATTTTCTATGTGCTCAAAATTTCACAATGTATAACATTCAATTAAAAATTTATAATTAAAATGCTAATATGACTCATATAAAGTAGAAAATCATAGGATCATAGCTTTGATACAAAATGTTATGAACCATGCACCTCAAAAAATGATAATAGAACAATATTTTTAGCCCAGCTTTAGTGTAAACCCTCATTTTACAATGAATAAAATTTATAAGACTAGATTTTATGATCATAAGACTATGTTTCTTTAGTATATATTTATGAGAGAAAAGGTACAATCATAATAAAGTGGTACTATGAAAGGTTCTAGCTGACATAATAATATGATAATATAAATGTAATAACACAATATAAATGGGTTAGTAAGGGTTTTTGTTATGAAACTAGTTCACCAAAAGATACAAAAGATAGATGAACGTCGTAGAAATAAGCCTCTTCGAGGGGGCAACCTCCCTTACATTACACAAATGAACAATTCTTAGATGATACAAATGACAAGACCTCCTTTCTATATATAGGATTCCAAGGGGTCATAGTATAATCAGAGCCGACCTAACAATAATAATGTAAGGGCACAATAATAAGCATAGTGGGCTTCTATGGGGCACAATAATAACAATATGGGGACTACATGGGCACAACAATATAATAAAGGGGGTTGTACTAATAACAATAAGGAGTTACACTAGCAGTATAGGGACCTAACATGCCCCTCTCCTTCAAAACGTGTTGTCCTCAATGCTTGAGTAGTTCTTTATGCTTATGTATAAGATTCTTGTCCTTCCATGTGGAATCTTCAACAAGTAAGTTCTTGCACTTGATGAGATAATTTGAAATTGATCAATTTCATAGCTTTCAAGTTCTTCTTCCATTCATCCCTTGCTTCGTTTGTCCAATTTTCTTGGATAATAGAAATAGCATAAAACAATGCTTCCACATCCTCATCCTTTCTTAAGAGTGCATCTATAACAAATTTTTTCTTCCCTTTTTTGTAGATGATGTCAAAGTCATAACCCAACATATTTGTGACCCATTTTTTCTATTATTCTAAAGATAATATTTTTTCTAAAAGGTATTTAAGACTATCATGATCCATTTTTACCTTGAAGTGTCTTCCCATTGGGTAAGGTCACCATTTCTTAAGTGCATGTAGTATTGCCAACATTTCCTTCTCATAAATAGCTTGCTTGATATGTAGTCGTAAAAATACCTAATCACCTATATCAAAAAAAAATCACTGCGATGTTGATCTACTTATTGTTTCATTTGATTCTGCACCAAAGTGGTGTTATCATTTAAAAGTTGGAGAACTTATTATTGATGCTCGATGTGATCTTTCACTGCTTGAACCTTTTTCTTCTTGGTATATCTTGAGATTTTTAGGAGTGGTAATTTATTCCAATGCTTTACAAGATATGGTCGGATTCATTTCTTGATTCTCGATGTGATCTTTCACTTCTTGAACATTTTTCTTCTTGACATGTCCTTCTATCTTTATAGTTTGAGGAGTGGTAATTCTGGCCAATGCATTACAAGAAATGGTTGGATTCATTTCTTCTTTCTCGATGTGATCTTTCACTTCTTGAACCTTTTTCTTCTTAATATGTCCTTCTATCTTGAGAGTCTGAGCAGTGGTAATTCTTGCCAATGCTTTACAAGATATGGTCGGATTCATTTGTTCTTTCTCTTGGGTTGGTTCCTGGTGTATATCCTCTTCTTTTGATATTTCTTGATCTTCAACATCAATTCTTTGCTTCTATAGAATATCGTTTACCCTTATATTCAATTTTTGAAATTCCTTAATGTGCTCTTCCATTGAAAACTTTTGTTTGAGATTTACCAATTGTCTAAAGAAGGTGCCTCTCTTTGTATCCTCATAATGTGCTATCATTTCCTCTGTGAAAATTGACCATGTAATAAGTGGTTTACAAGAACAAAGCCCTTTATACCATAAAAATTTATCTATTTCTAAATATGAAGATGCAATACGTACCTTTTGTAACAGTTGCACCTCATGTAGATCAAAATATTTCTCCATCTATAGTATCCAATTTACTGGATCCTTGCCATCAAACTTCCTCATATCGCCTTTTCTTGATTTTAGGTGCTTGATATTGAAACTACTATAACTCTGTAATTTTAGATCTTCCAATTCTCAAATCATGACCTGCAATAGCCCTCTGCATCCTCTTTATAATGCCACTAGTCTTATTGAAATTGGATTCTCCAAGAAATAATTATGCCAATCTCCCAAGATGACCTAATTATATACCTTTACAGAAGAGCGAACTTGTATGAAGTGCCATGTGTCACTTTTTTGACCTTTAGATCTAAAAAATATACATAGGAAACTAAAGTCCGTACTTCTTTTGTAACTTCTTACGAAATTTCAATCTGATTCTCAGAGATAAAGTTATGACGATTTTCCCTAGATCACCTATTTAGAACGTAATTCGGGAAAAACCCTAACTTCCTCGGATCATATATCCGCACATGTAGTGAGACAAGCTCTAAAATTTGGACCCAAAGTTCAGAATGATTTCGTATCACATGGGTTTTTTTGTAATATTTGAAACATCATAGAAAAAAAAGTTGTAGCAAACATGCCACGACGACCTATATGAAGTAGCGAAACCCTAGAATCCAAAGCTCTGATACCAAATGTTATGAAACCAACTCACCAAAAGATAAAAAAGATAGATGAACACCTTATAAATAAGCCTCTTCAAGTGAGAAACCTCCTTTACATTACACAAATGAACAATTCTTAGATGATACAAATGACAAGACCTCCTTTCTATATATAGCAGTCTAAGGGGTCATAATATAATCAGAGCCGGCCTAACAATAATAATGTAAGGGCATAATAATAACAATAGCGGGCTTCTATGGGGCTCAATAATAATAATATGGGGACAACATAGGCACAAAATTATAATAAAGGGGGTTGTACTAATAATAATAAGGGGTTACACTAGTAATATAGGGACCTAACAATTTTTAGGGTTAACTTACAGCTTATATAGTACTTAAGAAAATGCCTAGAAGAGTATATTGTATAGATCCAACATAATCAAGCTAGAGTAAAATATAGGATGTTATATAAACTATACTTGTAATCCTTTATAGGAAACTTGAAAATCCATATTATCGCCACTAAAACAAAAAATAAGGGAGTAATGGAGGAGAAAAAATGTAGGAGACACACCACTAAAGATAGTTTTGAAGAAACAATGGCCCCTCATGGATTTAGGACAAATTTTAAGTCTTCATGACAAGTATTTTTCTATCCTCCCTCAAATATTATCAATGAATATAATAATATGGAATATAAGAGGTTTCAATGGCCCATATAAATAGAGAGTCTTAAGGAAACATATAAGAGAGTCAAAACCAAGGATAATACTTCTCTAGGAAATCAAATGTGACCCCTACAACAAGATGAGAGTAATAGCCAATGTATCAAATTGATCCAAAGTTCTGACATGAGGAAAATATTGAGGAGCATGGGGATTGGAAATCATTTACAATCTATGATAAAACTAGGAGGATCTCATTGAGGTCTCTAGCATATCTTAAATTTGGAACATTTAATCCTTACTTTTGGGAAAAGAGAATGTCTCTCTAGTATATAATGGACCATGCATCCAAGAAGAAAGAGACATTTTTTAAGATCAATTCAAAATTATTACACAAACCTACTAGAAGATGTTATGGATAGTAGTCGGGAAACTCAATATGATCTCTTCTCTTAAATAATAAAGTGGAGGAGTTCATAAGATAAACTCGAGAAATCAAGCATTCAAGAATGCATAGATAATGTTCTCTTAATAGATATCCTAACTCACAATGATGTATTCATGTGTAAAAATTAAAGTTAGGAAACAACCAAATCATGCTCATCCATAATTCATGACAAGGATGAATCATTGGTGGAAAGAATGTAACACAATATCTAGAACTAAAATGTACCAAATCTAGCAATGTATAAAGTATTTGAAGAGTTACACCACAAAATGGAATAAGGAGTGTTTTTGGAATATTTTTGAGGAAATACTTAAATTAGACAAATATATGGCTAAAATCTAATGATATATCATCCAACTTTGATCCAATGAGGCTCTAGTTCATTATGAAGCTCACCCCATACATGAAATATCCAACCAAGAAATCTAATAGGAGGCCCTCCTCAAATAGAAGTATCAAATTAGGTTGTTAGAAGTGGAAGACCATAACAAACATTTCTTCCACAAATTTATTTTAGAGTGTAGGATATCTAACCAAATATCATCACTAATAATTAATCACAACCTCAAGATAGAAAGATAGGAGAAAATATAATCTAAACTAGTTAAACACTTTATCAATATACTTTGTGAGATTGAGGTGGATTGTCATAAAGAAACACCAGATATCCTAGAAATATTCCTCCCACTAATAACAATGGATAGGAAAGGAAAACTCATGTATCCAATATTCTTAAGAAAGGTTGAATAGCTAGTTGAATATTTCTCCCTAGGCTAATCGCTATGGTCTAATGGGTTCACCAACAACTTCTTTTAAGCTTACTCTCACACCATGGGGAAATGCATATGGGAGGTAGTGGACGAATCATGACAGTTATGATCTAAGATTGAAGCCTTTAATAGAACATTCCTATTTCTAATTCTAAAGAAATAGGAGGAAAACGCTGCAAATAACTTTCAACATGTCCCTTTGAGAATTTTTTTTATAAAAGTATCACTACGATTATTGCTAATACCCTAAAATCAATTCTTCACTTTATCATTTCAAAGGAACAAGGTGTTTTGTGGAAGAATGCAAAATTCCATATGGTATTATTATTTCACATGGATCTACCAGTTCTATGTGAAAGAATAAATTCTCTAGGATGTTAGTAAACTTTATATGTCTAAGGCTTATTATCAGTTAAACACAATATTTATATTCCAAAAACTTATGATGTTTATGTTTCAAAAGAGTTAGGTAATTGGACCATGCGAAATATATCCTCTACCTTCAAATCCATCCTAATTAATGCAAACCCATCTATATCCTTCAACCCTTACTTTGGAATTCACCAAGGAGAACCTCTTTCTTCTATCCTGTAGACTTTTGTTAATGAAGATCTGGATTGATATATCAACAGATCAAGCCCCTCTCTCCCTCATATTTTTTGAGGATACTATCCACTTGGGATATCCCTTAGTTAGGGAATCTGAATCCTTCAAAGGGGGTGCATATGCCTTTTTATGAACTTCAAGGGTTGTCATTAACAAATATAAATAAAAAATATATATATATATTCAAAACTCACTTGTTAACCAAAGAAATATACCTTGTATTTTGGGTTTTTATAGGGCCCCTCTTCTATCCAAATACCTATGGGCTCCCCTTATTAATATAGCATTCAAAATAACCTCCTAGAAAGATATCCTTCTTTAATTAATGACATGATTCTCGATCTAGAACTTTATGTTTATTTCTCTCTCAAGGAGAGTTCCCTAATCAAATTAGTATTACTTGATATGCCTTTGTATATGTTTTGACTTCGAGTAATGCGTATGAATATCATCAAGAAAATAAAGAGAAAAAAGATATATTTTTGTGTGAGGCCCCAAAATATAATGCAAATGAGTCTAGTGTCATGGGACAAGGTATGTCATCCAAAACATGGAGGAATTAAAACCCAATATCCTCTACCAATGAGTAAAGCAGTGGCAACTAAAATCTAGTGGTCATGGCTAAAAATAAAATGGGAGCTCTATGTCGATTTATGGAGATAAAATTATGCCATGAACATTCCTAATATCTTTCTAGTAATATAGACTGGGACTATCCAAGCTCCCTCTTCCAAAAAAAATCTTGACAAAGAAAAACTTGGTCCAACGCCACTATGTTTTGGAGGTAGATAATGGTAACTTAGCCCTTTCTTGGATTCATGCATGGCTACAAGAACCTATCCTATCCCAAAAAGAGGAATTGAATCTAATTTGAATCGTGACTGTAAAATTTAGATGGTCTAAAATTATCTATTTTGGACTAAGGAGTGGGATAATGACCAATGAGATGATTTCTAATATCTTTAAAGTAAATATTCAAATATACAATAGATTAATGGATGCTTATAAAAACTATATGATTTTTTATATTCTTTACATAATGCCATCAATTCAAATGATGACTTAATGAATTGGGTGTATGTTGTATTACCAACAAAAATCCTCATCAATGCCTTTGAGGGCCTTGTTCCTAGAGAGAAATGAGGGGCCTACTTATTCAAACTAATAAAAATATCTTATTTCCAAGCCTATCTAGCACTTGTGAGCCATGCTAAACCTTGCGAAATTATAGTAATGGAGGATGATTTTTGAACTTAGTTGAAATTTGAAAATGAATTTAGTAGCTTTACGAAGCCTCTCACCCTAATCAAGTACATGAAGGGTACCTTACAACTCTTCAACATACTAAGGTGATTGTTAGAAAAAGGCTCTATTTTTTGCTTTATCGTAATGTTCACCCGCTTTGGCTTGTGTAGTTCCCTCTTAGCCCTTTAGCTAATGTTAAATCACTCTTGTAAGCCTATCTGTTGTGTTAGAAACTTATTCTCAATAGGATATTTGTTAAGGAATTAAATATTATGCATATGCATAACATTATAAGGAATTAATATGGTTTGAAAAATCAAGCATATAGAATGTAGTAAACTATTCAATAAAAAAGATTTATTCTACTATTAAAAATGGTATTTTTTTGGAGAATATCATTAATTTAGTCACATATGTGAAAAATATTGAAATTTTTAACCAAATGAATGAACATTTTTTTAGAGACATGTCAAAAACATAGAAAATTATTGAAACTTCAACCAAAAAAAATTCCATGGTTCTTAGCTGCACACTTTCATCCATATTCCTTCCTTGACCTTTGTAGCACTATCTTGGGCCTCTTTTCGACACCATTACACCCTATTACTCATCAATGTAGTGCGACACTCTTAAATTCAACCCTCAAACTTGATTTTCAAGTCATCCTTCTTCTTTTGAATCATCCACAATACATTATTGACCCTCTTCTTATAGATTTACTGCTTGGATAACCCTTACTAGGGCACTATATTGTATATTTATCTCTCTCTTATGTCCATATTCTAGCCATATTTCCTCCTTGTATTCTATAAATAGGCCTCTTTGTAACATATAGTGCATCATTGGCCCTCTTACAAGCACTATAGTGCCTCCTTGAGCCTTAGGTTAGAGTCACAATTCACTCTTCCCAACCCATTTTCTTCTCAAGCTGGCTTCTCAAAGATTTCCCTTGTGTAGTACATGAGGATACTAAGGATAAAATGAAATGGAATGATTTGGTGAAAAAAATCATAAAAAACCCTTTTACCATTGTTCAATAATCCTTATTTTCTATGTCGCCATTGTATTAGGGTTTGTGTGACTAGGGTTCTCCTCTTTCCTCAATATTAAAGCCTTAGCCATGAACACAAGAAAAGAAACCGTACAACCAAACCTATAAATCCCATGTATATAAAATTTAAAAATAATCCACATAACAAGTTCTTTTTATTTCATTATTCAATAGAAGGATCACATGCATCCACGAGGAAAACATACTTCGCTTCAACAACTAACTCCCTAGATCAAGTAGAACCCAATAACTCATCTAATCAAGAGTTATGGGATATACATAATTACGAAAGTGGGAGTTGTTTCATAGAAATGATATTCCACTAGATCAACCAAACTAAGAGATATATGGGGAAAATAATAGATGTAAAGAAAAGGTGGAATCTTCAATTCAGTGATCGTACATATCTTTTAATAGGAAATATTGAATAAGCTTATAAATCAAAGGAACTATCAGGAAATGAAGAAAAAAATGAAATGGAAGGATATGATGCACATCATAATGCCACATCATCATTAAGATCCTACGAATTAGTATAGTCATGATGATTACATCATATTATGAAGGTTAGGTGGCATGTTTTTAGGGAATTAAGAAACTCCCACTGAAGTACTCAACCAAATGGGGGAAACTACGTGATTAATTAATTTTTAGACTTTTAAATATTTCCTTTTATCATATTTGTAAATCAAAGGAAGTTGGAGATTTATAATTAACCTTCTAGAAGGAAAATAGTCATGAGATGTGCTTAGTGTCTCATCTTGTAAATTTTGAAAACTCTCTATGAGAATGATTTCAATTTTATAGTTTTTGTTCACATAACTTGTACAACAAAGATTGGAAGCTTGCAACTCTATTTTTCATAATTGGACAATTAATATGGACAATCCCTAAGGTAAATAGGGCTTCACTGGGGGAGAAATACCATACCACATGGGTTCATATTGGTGGATATATATTCAAGAAGAATAACATAATATATTGAGCATATAATAGGGAGTAAAATGTTTTTATATTGGAAGGTTTAAAAAATGGAGCTCGAAGTTAATGAAAAAATATAAATGCGTATACAAAATGTTAATGAAAAAATGGATACTTACAATAAATAGTGATAGTAGGGATTTTTTAACTAGGAAGGTGTATTGGGTTCGTATTTGTAGGGTATTAAATAATGTGAATTTTAGAGGTATTTTTTGATTTTTAGTTAAATTAAGGTTATTTTTTAGTATGCCATGAACAGAAACGATATGTCAAAGGTTCATTAAGTGAAGACCCCGTGTTTGAGGGATATTATTGAAGCTTTAGTCGACATACATGGTGTCTTTTTTCTCTAACTATTGTCAAGAGATTCATTGATATATGTATTTGTGAGGTGTGTTTTTGCTAGGTCTTAGACTAATCTATAAATTTCTTTGAAATGTCTCTCTTATTATTTCAGTTCCATTGTTTCCCATATTGAGTACCTATTGGTTCATGATATGACCATTCTATATTTTGTCCTAATAGTTTAAGTCTACAATGTTGTCCATGATATCAACTAATTTCTTCCTTAACTATACAAATGTGTTTTTTTATGCTCATCGCCTCCATTTTATTTTGTATCCTTCCCTTTAGATTTTTTTCTTTCCTTTTTTGTAAGTCAAGATTCTATTCATTCATCCAAATAGAAGTACATAGATATAAAATTGCAAGTGGTCTCATCCCAACTGGGTTTATTGACCAATGATATCACCATATAACAATGAAATAGTAGAAGAAGTAGATCAATAGTCAAAATCTTAATAGGCAAAAAGCACCAAAAGACAAATAGAACTAGAAGGAAACCAGTGACTATACTTAATCATTAGAAGTAATTGATGTTGGATTATCTAGGCCAGCCCATAGAGGGGGAAGAGGGTTGTATGAATAGTTAACATGTTTCTCAAAGTGAGCTAGACATGATTCCAGCTTCTTGGGCTTTTCTACTAGCAAAGTTTCCCCCCTCCAAACCACAAAAATTCATTCTCTAACATTGCATTGAAAGTAATGAAATTGATTAAGCATAGTGATGAAAACCTCATGCTCTTCCTTTCTAGTTCTATCATAAGATTCCAGATGATCCAGAACATACTAGAACATGTCATGAATGGCAATAGGGCCAATTAGCAAGCGAGGAGTTGGACACCCTGAGAGACCCACAAGCCCCGACCTGCTGCTGAAGCCTTGCACGCCCACTCCAAGACCATGAACCACCATCCATTCCTTGTATCCGCTAGCTACATGACCACCTTGCCTGTATCCTGCAACACCCTTGCTGCCTTGAGCTCCATATGACTCCCTGACCATACCACTTATGGCACACCCTCCCTTCTTGTATGTTGTAGTGGTCCAATCTCACTGCGCCACCTCTAACGGTCTGCCTAAGCCACCGTGATTAGCTGAGATTTCGTTCTTCAAGGGTTGGGAGTGAGAGCTCTGCATAATCAGACACATGATGAAAACATAGGAGGGCATCCCCAGTACAAGATCCACAGCACACAGCACATCCTTCCACCAAACTGAAAGCCAAAGAAAGCCTAACACCAACCCCAAACTAGCCAACGGGGCCCACCCTTGTGAAATTGGCCACCACCACACACAAGCCTGAAATGAGAAGACCTTCACCATAATTTAATTCAACACTAGCCAAACCAATTTATCTACCTCTCCACCATAGAAAATTTTAGGGGCGAATGTTCGCCCTTTGGCGAAATTAAGGGGTTTTAAATTTTTAGTGGGCGAATATTTTGTCTCATAGTACATTTTTACAAATCACCTCAAATAGCCCACCTTATTTTAAGGGAGAGGGTAAAAAAGGTAAATTTAGCCCTTGAAATTAGGAGTTACAACCTTCCATTCGCCCATTTTCAAGAATATGTTTTATTTAAGTGAATCCTATGAGCCAAAGGCCCAAATACCATATTTATAAAAGCGGTATGGTAAATTAATAAAAGTATAAATAAATGAGAGGTATGGTAAATACATAAAACATTTTTTATATTTACTCCATAAGTCACCGTATATACATGCAAGGGTGTAAACAAATAAAAATATAAGTAAAGTGGAGGTATGGTAAATAAATAAAACATCTTTTTATACTTATTCAAAAGGTATGTTAAATAAATAAAAATATAAATAAACTGGACGAATGGTAAATAAATAAAACCTCTTTTTATATTTAGTCCATAACCCTCGTTCTATTTATGAAGGCTCAAGAAAGAGGTTTTATTTAAGTGAATCCTATGGGCCAAATACCATATTTGTAAAAGAGGTATGGTAAATTAATAAAAATATAAATAAACGAGAGGTATGGTAAACAAATAAAAGATTTTTTTATATTTACTCCATAAGTCACCTTATATTTACGAACACTCAAAAAATTCGTTATATTTAGGTGAAACCTATGGGAAAAATATTATGGGACAAATACCATGGACTAGATTGTTATTAACACCATGCAAAAAAAACATTATTAACCCTAATATTAGTATTAATAAAAATAAAAATGTCACATGGTATTGACCCATGGTATTCACCTGGAATGTAGCCTATTTAAATGGGGGAATTAAGCCAGCGTAGATCCATCTTTACTCTGGATCTACTAACCCCCAAGAGGTATCAAATATCGTGATATGCAAACTAGCATAGAGTGAAAAAATATTTGATCCGATCAACAGTAAAAATGGATGTTGTAATTTAATGTATGTTAAATATTTTAGCTTGGTTAAAATAAAAATCAACTATTAATTTTATTAATTTTTATAAATTACTAATAGTAATTTTTAAGCTCCAGGTTTATGATAGCCCATGGTAATACCATGGTATTCATGTGGCATAGACTATTTAAAGGGGAAATTCTATCATATTAGATCCATCTTAATTCTGGGTCTACCAAGTGCTCAGAGGGATAAATAGATTTCATCCCCCTAAGAGTGGTAGATGTGGAGTTAAGATGGATATAGGTTGGTTTTTATGATAATGAAGATATTAAATAGACTTAGGAAATTATATTATAAAAACATCTTAAGGTGAATGGTTAAAGCATAGACATTGGACAAGTATATTTGTATACTTATGTTTTAAACTGAAACAAATCCTAGGCTAAAAGGAATGGATTGATTTCTCATTCTTCTATAACTTTCCAACATATGCTGGAGTAAACAGATTGTAATTTGGGTAATTTTTCTAAGTGCAAACAGGAACATACTTGTGTATTGGCAAGGTGGGGGTGGTTACAAGGTCCCTAGAAGTGATGAATTTGAATTTTTCTTGGTTTTATATATAGTATTAGGTTTTTTCTCATGCTTTCTGTGAATGACACGGGTGAATTTTATCCTACACCCACTAGGTTATCGATATGTAATTTCGGTAATTTTGATTTCAAAAGATATTTTAAAGAAATGCAATGATTTCATTTGTGTATTCAATAAACACAAGATTTTATAATTGAGAAAAATATTCGCCATGCCTGGTGAGAGATTCGTTAAAATATTATATATACATATCATATTATTGATAAAATCGTCTTCCATTTTTCCTATACACCATGGAGATTCACCTATTTATTATACATGTAAATTTAGGGTGGGTTCTTAAAATTTTCCCTGCTCTCCACTGACAGGGGAAACACTAGAAAGCAGAGTCATGGGCCAACTTCCTACACCCTACGACCAAGAACCCTGAGAGATAGATGAGAACCAAATTAAACTCATACCCAACACCACCAAACCCCCTGGCGATCTCCGAGAACTAATTATAGTAACCCAGATGAGCAAAAAAATAGCCAAGCATCAAACCTCACTTGGAACAGACCGAGAAAAGACCTTGCTACCACCTTCACCAATCGAAATCCACCCCAGGACCGAAGAGCGAGCACCCCAACAAACAAGTAGTGCAAAGGGCAAGGATAAGACTAGAGACAAGGGAATGACCAAAAGACTTAGTGTGAGTGAAGGGTCTAGGGACCACCCCAACGACAGAATATTCTTAGATGATAATCTACCGAGCACCACTAGAATGGAAGACAAGACCAGCCACCCTAACCTACAAAAATCCGCAAAGTGTAGACGAGAATGATGAAATCGCCATTGAAAAATGAACTTGAAACTTTTGAATACTGACCATAGTCGAGGGAGTGGTGGCATTGAAATCACCACCACTAAAAGAATACTCAAGGATCGAAGAACCAAACCAAACTACAATAGATTAAACCAAACTCAACCAACCTCCACTCAACAAGCCCAATATAAGCTATACCAGCCCTAACATGCAGCATTAAACACCTTAGCTTACTAGCAGAACTTTCCATAGCGGGTGAATAAAGTCTCACATGTCACGAAAATGTTTTCACCTTACGTATTTCATAACGGGAGGTGAGATGCATTGTCCTCATACCTATATTCCTTATATAACCTTTCATTTCCCATGCATTGAGCATATCTTGGAGATCAAAAAAACCATCGAGGAACCATTTTCATTAATTAATATCTAGAGGAACTCATAAAAATGAGGGAATCGAGAACTAAAAGTCCAATCATGGACAAATTTATGGCTTTGATTTTCACTTCCCCAATTTCCAAGTTGGTCAGCTGCTTGATTCCCCTCTCTTTTCACATGTTCTGTGACTACATAATCAAAGGTGTATAATAGAGAATGGATTTTCTCATGGACAACCTCCAAACTCCAACTCTTGACCACCTTTTTTGGAGGAGACCCATTCCTAAGTTTCCATAGTATAGAGACAACTATTTCATAATCTGTGGAGATTTGTAACTTTACAAATTTTATCTCAATAGCAATTTGGAGCCCCTTATCTAGCACTAGAAATTCAGCTACATTTTTTATGGTATTCTACATTATGTGCTGAGGAATTTCGCCACCTTCACCATGCCATTCTGAGTCAAATCACCTAAACCCGTAGGACCCAAATTTCCTTTAGATGCTCCATCAAAATTTAGCTTCAACAAGCCTACTAGAGGTTAGAGAAAACTATTGATTGAGCTCGCCATTACGGAAAGTGGGCGAGCATATGCAGAGGTGAATAAATTTGGGTTAAGATCCAAATCTCAAAGGATATCAATCTTCAAATCCTTATCCTTCTGATCCTGCTCAAACCAACGATCATCTAGGATAGACTCTTTGATGTTGCGCCTTGTTACTTCATAAACCAAGTTGGTCTTGATGACCTCTAAGTGAAACACCGTCCAATTTTTGGCTTTCCAAATATTCCAAAGGACAAAACCCTAAGAGAGGCACCATGCTATGTTAACCATGGGGTTCTAGAAGAGCTTCCAGTACCACAATTCTAGTGATTCTATTAAACTATTCTTAGACCGATCTACAACCCCAAATAATGATAATATATGATTCCAAAGATCTACTACCACAAACCAAAATTTGAGGAGATGATCTGAATTTTACTCTTATCTAGCACTAATTCGACACGAGAAGGGACTGAAAAAGCATTTTTCCTAGAGCTTATATCTAGTTAAAAGTTTTCCATGACAAATGAGTCAGAGGAAGAAGGAGACTTTTGGCCAAGTCGTCAGTACTAAAACCTTTTACAAAGAGGATCTTGGATTGCATCTGTTGAAGTTGAGAGAATGCTATTTTCTTCCTTGAGAAAGTACATACCCCTAGGAAGATGGCCCCATATGATTTTATCAGGATAACCATAATTTAGTATAAGTGTTTCTGGAAAATCAAGGACGATGCTTCTGAGGCCAGGGGGATCCTGATCCAACCAATGCACTTAAGAGTTCCACACTCTCCATTTTCTCAACACATTACTATCCTACCATAAATTTTTAATACATCCTACTCCTAATTTAGAGGTGGATAAATAAATTTCCCTGAGGTTCTCCTCTTGACTTAGTTTGGGGTATTGAATCTAGGTCTCCTCCCATAATTTTGCATGATGAACATTCCTAACTTTCTAGAAACCATGGTCCTTGATTATGTCCCTATTTTTCATTTTCCAGAGTCTAGATAGAGGAAGCACCTGACCAATTTTGAAGATTACACATAGGTTCGAGGTTAACAGTCTGACCATATTTGAAAGACCATAGGGTCTTCCATAATTATTGACCACCCTCCAACCGCATCCACCATACCTTGGCACCAAGGATTTTTTGTAGAATATTTGGATCATTTAAACCAAGGTCACCATGAGTCTCAGGCCTGTATAACTTTTCCGAAGCCACTAGAGACCACTTCCTACCGATCTTCGCATCTGACAAGAGGAATCTATGAAATTTGGTAATAATGTCCTTGTAAATAATTTTTGGGGTTATCAGAGCCAAACGTTGATAGATGAGGAGGGCCTGTAGAATTACCTTCAACATAATTAATCTTCCAGCTGAGTTCAGAACCCTGAAAGATGAATTGGAGAGCTTTCTCTAAGTGTGATTCATAAGATATTTCTAACATGTTGCTTTTAGGGAGTTGCATACCAAGGGGGTCACAGGATAAGTGATTGGAAGAAAGATGATGTGAAATTAGAGGGTCCTAGAAAATTTCTTTTGAACCCCATTAATGATTGTTCCAGAGGCGTATTGGAACTCCTCAAGGAGGAAACCAAGTTATTTAGCTTCCCTTAAATTTGGATTCCCAATATCATGTTATCATCAACAAATTATTGGTGCAAAATTGTGGGAGCCTCCAAAGATAACTACAACCCCTAAAGAAGGTTGGTCTTGGAGGCTAATTTGATGATTCTTACCATCCCCTCAGCTACAATAATAAAAAGGAAGGGAGAGAGGGGATTCCCTTGCCTCAAGCCCGTTGAGCCTAAAAACATTCAAGAGGGAGAACCATTAACTATGATGTATTAGAAAGGTGTTTCAGTGAGTGATTTCACCCAATATATCCATGAACGAAATAAACCAAAAGCATGAAGAACAAAAAGGAGATAGTTTCAGATTCCATCATCATATGCCTTACAAATGTCAAGTTTAATAATCATACCTTGAGTTTTGCATGATTTGAGAGAATGGACTGCTTTGTGAGCCACAATAATACGATCCATAATTTGTTTTGCTTCCACAAATCATGTCTGCACAGTTTCAATGATAGATTTCATTAGGGGTTTGAGATGCCAAACTAGAATTCCTGAAATTATCTTATAAATAACATTTTATAAAGAAATTGGTCTGAACTACTTCAGATCTATTGCTGCTCCTTTATTTTAAATGAGCATGAGGAAGGTGGTGTTTAGTCCTAACCAGATCCTTTGGGATTGATGAGATTCCTCAACTAGTTCATCAATATTTACCCTGAGTAAGTGCCAACAAGCTTTAATGAATTCTAAGGTAAATCTGTCGGGTCCCGAAGATTTAATTCAAGGAAGAGTATGAGTGACTTCTTCAACTTCTGAATAATAAATCTCCCTCATCAGCACCTCATTCTAATATGCAGTAACTAATTTGGTGATACATTTCCTAACCTTGGATATGGCTGACTCCTCTCCCCACATGGTTCTATGAACAAAGAGTGGAAATGAGAAATTAATTCCTATGAAATTTCATCATACTGGATAAGTCGTTGTCCTTATAATCCATTGAGGGAGAATATCTAATTTACCTGTTGGTTCTTTACCATTGTTCTATGGAAGAACTTTGTGTTGCACTCACCCTCTCTGAGCGACTAGATCCTCAATTTTTTTTGCCATATGATTTGCTCCTTCTTCCTTATTTGCTCCAAATCATTGAGGGCTGGACCCTCCTATGATGCAAGGGTCTTCATCTATCCTTCTAAGATAATTATCTACTGGATTTCCCACATTTTGTCCTTAATTTTCGGTTTCTCTTTGTTAATATTTCCAAAACCATAAAGGTTCTAATATTTAAACATTTTCTTGAGCTCCTTCAACTTCAATTGGAAAGTTTCCATATGGCTTCATCCTGATACTGAGCTATTCTTCCACCATTCCTATAACGTTGAAATGAAATCAGGTCTTTATAGCTAGAAATCCTCAAAGTAGAAAGCCTTTTTTCTTACGGCCATTCTCAGATCTATTTCTAGACATATGGGCAAGTGATTTAAGCTCAAACAGGGAAGGATAAAAGCTTGAATATGAAGATATTGCTGAAGAATATCATCTGAGATGAGGAAGTAATCTAGACGTGACACTATCTAGTGCTTTCCTCGACAATTTTTACAGGTGAAGTTTCCATTAATGAAGACTATGTCTACAACTTTTAGGTCTTGAATATTTTCCTAGAAATAATGAGAAACGATATCAAGTCGACAGAATCTACCTTTCTTTTCTACCAAGTACTTGATCATGTTAAAGTCTCCCACAAGAATCTACCCTCACCCATAATTTCTCTTAACTTTTGTAAACTACTAAGGAAGCGCAGTTTCTCCCCCATGAGAGTTGGGACATATACCCCTATTGCCCAGACCTTCACTCAAGAGCCTATACATTCAAATTGTCCTAAAAGAAACTTGGGGAAGGAAATCTAAGACCCAAAGGAGATCGTTCTTGTGTCCCGAATTATCCCTACACCTCTTTTCTACCAAGTACTTGATCATGTTAAAGTCTCCCACAAGAATCTACCCTCACCCATAATTTATCTTAACTTTTGTAAACTACTAAGGAAGCGCAGTTTCTCCACCATGAGAGTTGGGACATATACACCTATTGACCAGACCTTCACTCAAGAGCCTATACATTCAAATTGTCCTAAAAGAGACTTGGGGAAGGAAATCTAAGACCCAAAGGAGATCGTTCTTGTGTCCCGAATTATCCATAAAATCTGTTGAGGGCCAAATTTTTCTTCTTATTTTGCATAGATTCTCCTACATAATATTGGTTTCATATAATACGATAATATCCAGTTTCTCTTGTTGCATCCTATATCGAGGGTACCACAACTTACCTTTCAAGTTGAGGCCTCTTATATTCCAAGAGACTACCTTCATTGAGGAAGGAGGAGGGATTGTTCACAGTACTTCATGAGTACATCAGCTTGTGTTGAGTTGACTAAGATTGCCTCAACTTGTTGAATCACTTCATTGGTTGGTTTTCTATCTTTCTCTCTTCTTTCAAACCTTGAACTAGATTCTACACATCGAGAGGACATATCCTCATCTCGGATCACCAGGGCCAAGTTAGGGGAGGATTCTAAAGGATTTTAACATTGTTCCCACTCCTTATAGATCTCGTGAAATTGTACTAGTTTATCTTGAGGTATATATTCAAATCCATCCTTTGCCAATTTGCACAGAAAATCTACCAGAATCCTCTCGTTAGAATTGAGCTAGTCCATTTTGAAATTATGCTCTAGGGCCTACTAAGCTTGAGCAAAGACCCGTTTTATCTCCTTAGTGGTTGAAATCTCGTCTAGAGATTTCCATTTGCCTTCGGGTTTTCAGGACTGACTTCCACTTCCATTGTGTGTTGGGTTTGGCTTGTAGTTTCTGGTACCTTTGTCTTTTTTTCTTTATTGGTGCTTCTAGAAGTGTGAAATGATGCCTAGTTTGATGGTTTGAGGCCACTAATGGGGGAGGTGGTGAAGCATGTATAGAAAAACCTTTTATCCTTGAAGAGAATCAACTCAACACCTCCTAGAAACCATCTTAAGGAGGAGTTACCAACCAAGCATGAGTCTCTTTCTGCCATTGCAGACAATCACAAAATAGGTGTATGTATTCATGGAAAATCCTACATTTAAATCGAACATGCTTGTAATCCAGTGGTTGGGACCAAACATTGTCCTGGTATTCAATTTCCACATATTGTGGTAAGGGTTGAGAGATGTTCATGTAAACATAGATTCTCACGTAGGACGAAAATATTCGACGTTTGAAGATCTCCAAAACTTGACCAAAGTTACCAATAGAATTGCCAATTGATTCTAATATGTCCATCTCCCAGAAATCCTTAGGCAATATGTAAATTCCTATGTAGATAGGTTCTACTAGAAATTGTTCCTTCACCAGATTAGAGAATGGTTCCCAATGTCTCATAAATAACCCCACACTATTCATAAAGTATGGACCATTTTCTAGAACATTCCTCCTATCTTCCAGATCTTTGAAAATCACAGTGAAAAATCATTTTTCTCTTAAGAGAAGATAAGTTAGAGCTACTTCCTCCCATTTTAATTGGATCCCTCTTAGGATATCTCACTCCTTAGGAAAAATACCCACTGTACATGTTTGTTATACTGAACTTGCCTATAATCAAGTCATCGTGGGAGATTTGGCATAACATTATCTTGAAGAATTCAATCTCAGTCTAATTTGTGGGGTTGGAAAGAAGACACCAAAAGCTACCTCAAGACAAAGTTTCATACCTTGGGAGTCTAAAATCATAGAGGTACAATAAATTCAATTTTGGACATATCAATAGGCTCAAAATCAAGATCTTAAAAACAAAAAAGGTGTGTATATTTGAAAATTGCATAAATTATTTTCAAAAAAATATTTTGAAGTGATTTAAACAGATATTGGAGCATAGTGATATATGTGGATATTGGTGGCCATCTAGTGTCATTTGTTTTCTTTTTTATTGCAACATTTTCTATTTATAGCAGTTTCTTGGGTCATTATCTTCCGAAGCAGTTTTGATACCCTAAAAACCATTTTTTTGAGGTCCGCAGTAGGCCCATCGCCATAATTTGGGGCTTTCTACAAATCATGTAGTACTCATAGAGATATTTCCAAGCAGGTATCATATGCGCAAAATGGAGATATCATGACCAAATTATGACCTAGGAATTTGGTTTCTGAGGTAACCCCAATGGGGCCGAGAAACTCTTAACGTTCCATCTCTTGTGGTTAAGGTTTTGGGTGTTCATGGTTTCCCTCATTTTTCAATAATAAATAGGCCATTGAGCCTCATTGTAACATAACTCAAAGGCATGTAGTTGCCACATTGCTTCTCAGAGATAAGCTACCATCACCCAAGATAGTTTATTTCCATTTTTTTGTAGACATATTTTAGCATTTGTTATTAATGAAATGAAGTGTTATTTATGGTATATCTCTATATTTATAGTTATATATATATATTTTTTTTATTTCTTGTTTAAGTTCATATTAGTGGTATTAGAGTGTTTCACTATTTATCTGTTTTTCTTTTCATGTCCCCAACAGGGATGGGATATATGGAGTTACGACTTGAACTAGTCAAACCTTTCCATGACCAACGTCACAAATCCTGATGTCCTCCCATGGAGGAAGACAATAAAGACGAGGGGGAAGGAGATCCTTTCAAAATATTTCTTGACGAATCCCTCGAGTGATAGAGGAATGCGATGGTGGACAACATTTCCCATATCCTTTAGTAGCTACCCAAAGTCGACACATTTCCTTCTAGCAGCCACCCTGGAAGCACCACACCCTTTGAGGTACAAGTTAACTTCATCCCCATATTTTAAGGTCAGATAGATGTAGACGTCGTAGATAAGTGGTTAAATATGTTAGAAGGATAATTTTTTTCCGTGATTTTTCTAGCTACGAAAAGATTACTTTTACACCTCTTAAATCAGTCCCCCACATCAAAGATTGGTGGGAAACCTACTGTGAGAAGAAGGATGAAACTCCACCCTCACTATTTTTAGTTGCACCCACTTGTAATTCATTCTGAGACGCCATCAAGGAGAAATACTACTTTGGTAAGAGGTATGATGATAAATACATAAATTGGACCACACTAGGGCAGCGAAGGGACCAAGACGTGTCGAAGTTTACGATTTTTTTCATACCTTTTGCACGAAGTTGGGTATCAAGGATTTTGAGTGACATTTGTTACTCAAGTACCATGAATGTCTACACAAGTACATCTAGGAAGAGATGGAGTTCCCAGACATCTCTCGGCTCGTAATGACATACCGATACATTGTCATGATTGAGAAAAAGTTTAAATAGAAGAAGAAAGACTTTGGACCTGTGAATCTGAAGCAACGAAAAGCCACCTGTAAACCAGAGAGCAAAGAAAAAATCCAATGAGGGGTGACCCAGGACAACCCGTTAAAGCCACAAGAAAATAACAACACCACGAAGACAAAGAAGGACATGGGAAAATGGCGTGAGTTCCTATTGTACTATGTAACAACCCTCCCATTCTACAAAGTAATAGTTAATATTTGACATATAAATGGGGACCCTTTTAAATTTGTAGGCCTTGAAAATAAATTCCAAATCTACAAGTTTGCCTTAAAAACATTCAAAAAAGAACTCATGCTTAAAGCTCTTATCACAAATCACATCTTGTAGTTTTCCTATTGGGTTGTGTTATATTCTTTCCACGTAGTTAATAGGGGGTTTGAGGGGCACCCGTAACCCCACTTTATGGGGTCCAGGGCAACGCCCAAAAAAATTTGGTTTTGGACCCTATGTTAGGTTGAGTGGACCCACCTATGGTTTTGTGCATGATTTTGTAGATGTTTTTTGGACGCGATGGTTTTCGGTCCATGGTATTGGATGCTTCAGCATGTATAAATATGTATTATAACATTGAAAGGAACATAATGAAAATCAAGCTGGTAGTCCCGCTTTTGGGATCCAGGGGAAATCTCTGTGTATATGTGTTTTATGTGTTCTGCTCTCACATTATTTATTTTCTATGTATTACAATTCATATGCAAGTAACTTTTTGTACGAGGTTAAAACCTACATTTGGTATCGGAGCAGTTTTGGCTTCAAGGGGACACCTTTGTTGCTGAGGGTATTCTCTCAGGTCTATGGTAGACCCTGTTTAGTGGGAGATCTGCGAGATCGATTCTGATGGTGAAAGAAGATGGTGAGCAGTGGAAGGATAGAGATCGAGAAATTTAATGGTCAAAGTTTTGAGTTGTGGAAACTCAAGATCGAGGATCTATTGGTGGATAAATATCAGTGGATGATGGTAGATCCAGGTACTAAACCAACGGGAGTGTCCGATGAAGAATGGAAGAAGTTGGACCGGAGGGCAAAGAGCACAATAAGATTGTGTGTCTCAAATTCAATATTGCTAAATGTATCAAGGGAAGCTACAACAAAGGCTTTGTAGGATGAGTTACGGACTTTGTACCAATCTAAGTCTCTGGTGAATAAACTATTCCTGCGGAAAAAGCTGTATAACCTGAGGATAAAAGATGGAGACTCGGTGACAAAGCATATGAACGCATTTAATACTATGGTAAGCCAGTTAGCATCTGTTGATATTAAAATTTCAGATGAAGATAAGTGCATCAGTTTGTTGTGTTCTCTACCATATTCGTGAGATAGTCTAGTTATTGCGATAGGTAGCAATGCAACTACCTTGCAGTTTGATGAAATAGTATCAGCCTTGCTAACAGAGGAGATGAGATGGAAAAATATCGAGAGCAAAAATGGTGATGCCTTGTTTGTACAGGGACGGTCCCAGAAAAGAAACAAAAATAAGACATCAAGTGGGAGATCTAAATCTAGAGGGAGATCCAAATCTCTAGGAAAACCTGTAAAGGTGGTGTGCTGGAAATGCGGAGAGGAAGGCCACTTGAAAAGGGACTATAAATATAAAGCTCTTTACAAAGGAAAGGGATATGTTGAATCTCCTTCTGCAGAGGCACAAACCACCTCAGATGAAGGTGGGGATGTGTACTTGGCTTCTTCAAGTACACATGTAGATCATGAGGCATGGTTGATTGACTCAGGTGCATCCTTTCACTTCACTCCCCATAGAGATTGGTTCTATGAGTATGAGAAATATGATGGTGGTGATGTCTTCTTGGGGTATGAAAAGAAGGGTAGAATCATTGGTCGTGGAAAAGTAAAGTTGAAGCTACAAGGTGGAAGGGTTAGAACACTTCCGTGTGTTTTGCATATTCCTACATTAGCCAGAAATCTGATTTCTATTAGTAAGCTGGATGATGGAGGTGTAAAAATAGTGTTCGAGAAGGATACCTGCAAGATGGTTCGAGGAGCACTAGTATTGATGCGGGGAGTTCAGATTGGATCTTTGTACAAGCTACAAGGTAGCGCTGTTGTTGATGGGTGCAACAATTCTGTGGTTCCTGAAAGTGGAGCAGAAAATCTAGTGGTCTCTGGAGAAAATACCATGTTGTGGCATCAAAGGATTCGACATATTGGAGAGAAGGGGCTTCGAATACTTCATGGTAAAGGTATGGTAGAAGGTATGAGTAATAGCTCTTTGGATTTTGATTTCTGTGAAAACTGTGTATATGGGAAGTAGTTTCGGGTGAGTTTCCCCTCTCGTGGTAAAAGGGCGAAACATATGTTAGATCTTGTGCACAGTGATGTGTTTGGACCTGTGAAGGTTCCATCATTGGGTAAGTCTCTATGCTATGTATCATTTATAGATGACTTCTGAAGGAATAAATGGATCTATTTCCTTAAGAATAAATCAGAAGTATTTGATAGGTTTAAAGAATTTAAGGCTGTAGTGGAAAACTAGACAAAGAAGAAGATAAAGGTGCTGAGGACAGATAATGGTGGAGAGTTTTGTAGTAAGGAATTTGAAGAATTCTGCAAGAAGTGTGGTATAGCATGGCAGAAGACTACTCCATATACACCTCAGCAAAATGGAGTTGCAGAAAGAATGAACAAGATGTTGATGGAAAGGGCAAGAAGCATGCTCAGTGGTGCTGGGTTAGGATAGGAATTCTAGGCAGAGGCGGTGGATACTGCATGTTACCTGGTCAATAGGTCACCTTCATCAGCATTGGAGGATAAGACTCCAGAAGAGGTATGGACTGGTAAGAAACCCTCTCTTTCACATCTGAGGGTATTTGGATGTGCTGCATATGTACATGTTCCAAAGGAGAAAAGAACAAAGTTGGATAGTAAATATGAAAAGTGCATCTTTATTAGGTATAAGGATGGTTTAAAGGGTTACAAGCTTTGTAACCCACTAACACGGAAGGTTATGTACAACTGAGATGTGGTGTTCATAGAGGTGAAAGATGTTATTAAACATGAAGTCCAACCAAAAGAACCTAAGAAGATAGAGTTTGAGCTAAAGGAGGAAGAATCAGACTCTACAGCAAAGGAGGAATCAGAAGATGAAGAGCCAAAAACTCCGGCTGTGAGAAGATCAGTTCGAGAAAGAAGGCAGCTAGAAAGGTATAGTCCATCTACTTTCTGTTCAAATTTTTCTTTATCTGTTACTCATGATGATCCTAGAACTGTGAAGGAAGCAATGGATTCAGAGGATGGAAAACTCTGGAAAGAAGCCATGGTTGATGAAATGGCATCTTTGCACAAAAATGAGGCTTGGGATCTAGTGGAGTTGCCAACTGGAAGGAAACCCATTGGTAGCAAATGGGTGTTCAAAAAGAAGACAAATTCAGAAGGAAAAGTGAACAAATACAAAGCTCGGTTGATAGCAAAAGGTTATTCCCAGGTGCTGGGAATTGATTTTGGTGATATTTTTCTCCTGTTGCCAAGGTAACTTCTATTAGATTACTTTTATCTTTTGTTGCTACTTTTGATTTTGAGGTAGAACAAATGGATGTGAAGACAACATTTCTTCACGAGGATTTGGAAGAGGAGATCTACATGAAGCAACTTCAAGGCTTTATGGTGAAGGGTAAGAAATAACCGATATGTAAGTTAAAGAAGTCTCTATATGGGTTAAAATAGTCACCAACAATGTGGTATCTGAAATTTGATACAATTTATAAGGGGGCTTGGCTTCACCATAAGCAAAGAAGATCATTGTGTGTATTTTAAATTAATTGGTGACTGTGTTATTTATTTGGTCTTGTATGTGGATGAAATGTTATTGGTTGGAAATGAAAAAGAAGTTATCCAGGATTTGAAGACCCAATTTTCCTCCAAACTCGAGATGAAAGATATTGGTGCTGCAAACTATATTTTGGGCATGGAAATTAAAAGAGATCAGTCAAAGAGGAAGCTCTAGTTAAACCAGAGGAAGTATTTCTTGACAATATTGCAGAGGTTTAATATGTAGGATAGTAAACCGGTGAAGGTTCCTATTCATGTAGGTGTGAGGTTATCTGCTGAATAGTGTCCCAAGACACAAGAAGAGGAAGAGAACATGTCCTGTGTTCCATATGCAAGTGTAGTCGGTAGCCTGATGTATGCAATGGTTTATACTAGACCAGACATTGCACATGCAGTTGGAGTATTGAGCAGGTTTATGTCAAAACCAAGGAAGGAGCACTAGACAACAGTGAAGTGGGTTTTCAGGTATTTGCGTGGCACTAGTGATTATGGTTTGTGCTACCAAGGAATACCAGGATTTGACAGAGTGTTGGATATTCATGGCTTTGTTGATGGAGACTAGGCTGGAGATCTGGATCAGATAAGATATACAAGTGGGTATGTGTTTAACCTATTTGGAGGTGTAGTTAGTTGGATGAGTAAGAAACAATCTGTGGTGGCACTGTCAACTACAGAGTCAGAATACATGGCAGCCAGAAGCAGTTTGGTTGCAGATATTGTGTTCAAGTATGGGGTTAGTACACAAAGCTATAGGGATAGACTGTGACAACCAAAGTGCAATTTTCTTGGCAAAGAACCCAGCATATCATTCAAAGACAAAGCACATTGATGTTCAACATCAATTTGTAAGGGATATGACAGAAGAAAAAAAGGTGTTGCTGGTAAAGGTGGACACTTTGAAGAATACTGCAGATGCATTGACAAAATCTGTGAGATTTGAGAAGTTCTCTTGGTGTAGAGAGACAATGGGCATTTCAGGGCTGGAAAAATGACTAAGCTCTCTTGTGGCCCCCTGTGGAAAGAAAACAACAAGTGGGAGAATGTTGGGTTGTGTTATATTCTTTCCACGTAGTTAATAGGGGGCTTGAGGGGCACCCATAACCCCACTTTATGGGGTCCAAGGCAATGCCCTAGAAAACTTTGGTTTTGGACCCTATGTTAGGTTGGGTGGACCCACCTATGGTTTTGTGCATGATTTTCGCACATTTTTTTGAACGTGGTGGGTTTTAGTCCATGGTATTCGACGCGATGGTTTTCGGTCCATGGTATTGGATGCTTCAACATGTATAAATATGTATTATAACAATGAAAGGAACATAATGAAAAATCAAGCTGGTAGTCCTAGTTTTGCGATCCAGGGGAAAATATCTGTGTATATGTGTTTTCTGTGTTCTGCTCTCGCATTATTTATTTTCTGTGTATTAGAATTCATATGCAGGTAATTTCTGTACAGGGTTAAAACCTACATTTTCATGTAACAATTGTTAATATTCCATTGAGAATCCTGAAATGTGATATGCGATGAGGTCCCCACTGTGATCTTCCAATCACAACACTTTAATAGAACACGATCGCACTTTGCAAATCACAAATTGATAAAGCATGCCATTGTGTCACCCCTTAAGAATTTGTGAAATGCGATACCACGATTTTCACAATCACATTTCACATTAACTCTGAATAATGTTATATGGCAACGTTTGAAAGTTGTGATGCGCAAATAATGCATGAAGCATGGGAAGTTACTGAGTTTTAATGAAATATTAATTGGTTTGACAGAGTAATTAATGTTTAGCAGCTTGAGGAGAGGAACTAACGTTTTCAAGTTATGGCTAGTTAACACAAAAATCTCATGTAAAATCTTCCCATGATTCAATGTCATTTCCAAGAACTCTCTGCCTTAATTACCCTGTGCAATGATATATCTCTTTCATTTCAGGAAATATTCAAAAGAGATGTCATTACAGAAGGTAATGCAAAGGCAGAAGAAGAAGAGCACCGATGGAGGAGCAACAACATGGGAGGTCATATATAACAGACTTGAATATGAGAGGCATAAAATTACTATCACAAAGGCAACAAGTGACTCAATAAAACCTTCGGGGATCCAATCCAAAGATTTTGCTTGCTCCTTCCTTCACAGACTAGGATCAAGAGAGAAAATACTCCCATACACTGATATGATTAGATGGGTGGTGGAAAATCTCAGTATTAAAGATAGGAAATTCAGGAACTCAAAGATGAAGCTAATGGGGTAATTCAAAGCTAAAGACATAAAGTGAATGTAGCATATACCTAGCCCTCAAGACATTTATGACAAGTCATACCTAGCCAACTTTGTGAAGAAGAATGAAGAACCCTTCAAGATGATCCAGGGCTGGAGAGTCCTAGAGAACAAGTTCAAATATGATAAAATGGGTATGTACCCCATAGCTTCTTTGGAAAATCCATATAGCTATGCATCTTCTATGTTATGTAGGTTATATGGATTGCCTAATAATACCAAGTTCTCTATAGAATAGATTCCTTTAAATGATGCTTGTGCCAATTACCATATAATGAATTGGGCTACTATCCTATCTGATAATCTAGCCACTGCCATTTCCAAGTATCGTCAAAAGAGATCCATCTCCAAAGAGAACCTTCTTCCATTTTATTTGAGTGCCTATATCATGGATTTCATCTATTTCTGTACTAAATTTCGATTCATGCCTTGGAAATGGAGTTTGCAAGACCCCTACCCCATCCATCTCAACCATAAACAGATTTGGGAATCCCATTATATACCCCATTTTTATAGAATATGCCATGGTGTTATTTTACCATTGCATCAATTTATTTTTAATAAGAAATCCCCCACATTTTCTAAAGAAGCCGCTACAGACCTTCTCGCAGTAGGAAACAATTTTGCTGAAGAATGGGTTACATATACCAGAGTTTTTAGCAGTATAGTGGACCTGCATGTACTCCCTTTGTATGTCTCTGACAGACTATTAGAAAGATAAATAACCCACTAGACTGTAGGTAAAGGCTTAACCAAGACATTAAAAGTTAATAAAAATTCATTGTGGCCATCCTTTCCCATTTGGTGTGGCTCTTTTTTGTTGGAAAATTTCAGCCATGCAACCAAGGAATCACTAAGCCTAGAGAGCCTCAGGCTCCATCCTCTACCAAAGAGGCAATTCGACCGAAACAAAATAGCACACAATATTACTACTGCATTAAACATTAAGCCCTTTAACCATGAGGCTAATGATTTTGAAGGTCTTTTACAGTTAGTTGAATCGTTCTAACAAGCGTTTCATTGGGTGAAGGCCAATTTGAGTCCTGAATATTTTGAAAAGTTTCAAGAATTCCGAAGTCATAGGCTCAAAACAATCCCATTGCATTTGTTCAGAGATGATGAAAAGCCTATTCCCAGTGTAACTATCAACAGTGAAGGACCAAATTCTTGCATAAAGTCTCAAGTGGATACAGGGAAAACACAGGAGACAAAGAATACAGTGGAATCTAGCAGAAGGTCAACCGAAAAGTAGGTCATACGTGACCTAATTGAAGATACCGGTCCTGAAGTCAAAAGTAGCAATTTGGAATAGGAATGGGACGAAATTAATAAAATGCTACAAGACACTCCTAAGACAATAGATGCCTAGGAAACCATGGAATATCATACTCCTCTACAAAATCATAAAACTTCAAACTTTGAGTCGATGGATGAGCAAGGGACAAGTCCACAACATACGAAAATCATTCTTGCTTTTCTCACATAGGAAATTTTCGTAAAGGTGACTGAAATTCCTCCTTTAGATGTGTTATACTGCCCACTACATAAGGCTGTAGTGAGAAGATAGAGGAAAGAATACAGGTGGAAACACCCAAGATCCCACCAGGGAATGAGTAGAGGGATACAGTCTGGAAGGATATTCTTTCCAATCCTACTGGAAATTTTACCAGATTGTCGATGTTTACAGGGGCGTATGAAACTACCACCATGCATAAAGCCACTGAGGTATCTATTTTGTTAAGGGAAAGGGAAGAAAATTCTGAACAAGAAAGCCACTGAACAACTAGCCCAATTGCAACAGAATATGGAGATATTAAAGATAAGCCATGAAGCGGACATCTCTACGAAGAACATGAAAATCCAAGAATTGCAAGAATCCATTGAAAAATATAAATATGTCCCTACTATAGATGAATTCATCAAAGAGGCATTAGAGCTAAATTCCCTTCTATCAAAGCAACAAGATAGATTTTACTAGAGAATGTCGCATGTCACTCCTTCTCTGATTACTAGTGATCAATTAATGTGTTAGGTCCCTATAATACTTGTGATTCCCCCATTACTATTGTAGTTGTATCCATTATTAATATTGTTGTGCCCCTATTTTCCCCATATTGTTATTACTCCGCCCCATAGAATCCCTCTATTGTTATTTTTGTGCCTTTATATTTTTATTGTTAAGTCGGCTTGGTTATATTGTGACCCCTTAGACTCCTATATATAGAGAGGAGGCTTTGTCATTTGAATCATCTAAGAATTTTTCATTTGTGTAATGTAAAGGAGGTTTCCCCCTTGAAGAGGCTTATTTATAAGGTGTTGATCTATCTTTTCTATATTTTTTTGAGCTGGTTTCCTAACATTTGGTATCAAAGCTTTGGATTCTAGGGTTTTGCTACCCCAAACAGGACATCATGGCATTTTTACTATAACATTTTTTCTGTGACGTTTCAAAAAAAAAAACCCATTTGAGACAAAATCACGTTGAATCTTAAACCCAAATTTTAGAGCTTGTCTCACTATATTCTCGGAGATATGATCTGAGGAAGTTATGGTTTTTGTAGACCCCCGAATTACATTTCAAACAGGTCAGCTTGGGAAAATCGTCATAAATTTCACTATGAATACCAGATTGAATTTCCGTAAGAAGTTACAGAAATCGGATGGACTTTAGTTTGTACAAGTATCATTTTCTGAAATTTAGGGTGAAACAATCAGATGTGGCATGCTATACAAGTTCGCTCTACTGAATTACTCTATAAGCAAGTCACCGTGGGAGATTTGGCATAACGCTTCCTTGGAGAATCCAATCTTGATTAGACTTGTGGGGTTAGAAAGAGGAATCAAAGTGCTACCAGAATATGAGATTTTAGATATTCAAGATCCATGGCTATAGAGTTAAAACAGATTCAATATCTATCTATTACAAAGTGAAAAAAAGGTGTGTAATTTTTTTTATTATTTTGCATAAGATTGGCTGGAAAAATTAGTTTGAAGGAATTCAAAGGGAATAGTGAAGAATTATTAGCATTAATTAATGCCCCGAACAAAGAAAATGGAAACACCTCCTAAGCAACCTGAAAGCTCTAGCATGACTCATGAAGAAGAGGAAGAAAAGCAACATGATATATCAAAATTACAAGACCAAGTACAAAACATTTCTCTCTTACTAAAGGTAAAGGAAGCCAACATGAATGGCGTGGAAGCTAATATGAATGGCATGCAAGTTAAGATGAATTGCATGCATGATAAGATGGAAGAATTGAAGATAAATTTGAATAAGTTGCTACAAGAAATGGTCACTAATGGTGAAAGGGTAGTAAAGGAAAATCATGATGAGAAGAAAAGAAATGTTAATCATGATTTCATAGACTCTAATGCTGGATTGAAGACCCACCATATTTCAAAAATAAATATGAGGAAGTTTGATGGCAATGATCCCGCAACATGGATACTACAGATTGAGCAATTTTTTGATCTCCATAATGTGAAAAAAACACAAAAGGTACGTATTGCAACTTTATATTTGGAACCAAATCAGTTTGTATGGTATCGATGGCTTTGCTCTCATAAACAAATTGTCACTTGTGAAATTTTTACGGAAGAAATGACAGCACATTATGAGGATACAAAAAGCAACACCTTTTTTAACCAATTGATAAGTCTCTAACAAAATGGTTCAATGATGGAGCACATTGAGGACTTTCAAAAATTGAACATAAGGGTAAAAGATATTCTAGAGGAGCATAGGATTGATGTGTTCATAGGGAATATAAAGGATAATACCCAACATGAGGTTCACCTTTGGGAACCTGATTCATTAGAGAAGGCATTCAGGTTAGCAAGAAAAATGGAAAGCAAAATTATGGCAACCAGGAAGCCTACCACTCACAACTATAAAGATGGAAGTGCTGCTACCCCTAGCCTTCCACAACTTATAAGGTTGACACCACAACAATTGGAAGAAAAATGAGAAAAATGGCTTTGTTACAGTTGTGATAGCAAATACACTAAAGGTCATCAGTGTCCTGAGAAGAAATTATTCTACATAGATTGTGAAGAGGAGGAAGAAAAGGAACAAAAAATGTCAGAAGAAGAGGATATACTCCAGGAACAAACCCTAGATAAAGAAGAAATGAATCTGAACATATCTTGTAATGCATTGGATGGAATTAACACTCCTCAAACTATCAAGATAGAAGGACATATCAAGAAGAAAAATGTAATAGTGTTGATTGATTCAGGAAGTACCCACACTTTTATTCATTGTAAGATAGCAAAAGAATTGAATTGCTTCCTATATCTAGCACCAAAGTGTCAAGTGATGGTTGCAAGTGGAGGAACCATAAATTGCTACGGAAATTTCCATAATATTAAGCTGTCCATGGGAGAATATGTATTGAATTGCCCAATGCTTTCCATTCCAATGGGTGGTGCTGATGTTGTACTAGGAGTCCAATGGCTACAATCCTTGGGTACAATAGCTTTTAATTTTCAAGAACTTTTCATGAAATTTTATACAGAAGGAAAGGAAGCTGAATTAAGGAGTATTGTAGGGAAACTGGGAAATATAATCAGCTATAACAGTATGACAAAGCTTCTAAAAAAGGAACAATGAGGTGTAATTTCACAATTATGTTCGCTATATTTTTCCACATCGAAATCATCTATTTCTCCAGATCTCCCAAAAAGTCTTGGACAATCATTCCAAGGTATTTGAGACTCCCAAAGGTCTCCCACCTATTCGTGATTAGGATCATGCTATTCATGTGATTCAAGGAAGTGTTCCTCAAAACATCAAGCCATACAGATATCCCTATGCCCAAAAGAGTGAAATTGAACATATGGTTTTAGAAATGCTAGAGGCTAGTATAATTCAACCTAGTCAAAGTTCTTTCTCTGCTCAAGTAGTATTGGTGCATAAGAAGGATGGATCATGGTGCATGTTTCCGGATTATAGGGAGCTCAACAAGCTCACTATTAAAGATAAATTTCCCTTTCCTACCATTGATGAATTATTGGATGAATTGCATGGATCAATTTACTTCACCAAGTTGGATCTTTGTTTAGGATATTATCAAATTAGAATGAAGACTAAAGACATTATGAAAACATCATTTATAATTCACGAGGGTCATTATGAATTTTTGGTCATTCCTTTTGGCCTTACCAATGCACCTTCTACATTTCAAGGTTTGATGAATTCCATTTTCAAACCCTTCCTTAGAAAATTTGTGTTAGTATTTTTTGATGATATACTAATCCACAACAAGTCTTGGAAGGATCATGTTGAACATGTTGACAGGGTGTTACAACTATTGGAGGAGAAAAAATTATATTCAAAAACCTCCAAATGTTTCTTTGGAGTACAAGAGGTAGAATATCTGGGTCATATTGTATCTCATGAACGTGTTAAGGTAGACCCTATCAAAATTAAAGCCATTAAGGAATGGAAAATCCTCACATCCATAAAGCATATGTGAGGATTTCTCGGGTTGACAAGGTATTATCGCAAGTTTGTTAAGAATTATGGGAGAATAGTAGCACCTCTAACAACATTGTTGAAGAAAGATGCATTTTCATGGACTCCAGAAGCAACAAAGGCCTTCGAGCATCTTAAAGAGGAAATGTGCCAAGCACTGGTCTTAGCTACACCAGACTTCACAAAAACCTTTATTGTGGAATGTGATGCTTTGGGAAATGGAATTGGTGTTGTTTTAATGCAAGATGAAATACCCATTGCTTTTGAAAGTCATCCAATAAAGGGAAAGTATTTACAAAAAGCTATTTATGAGAAGGAAATGTTAGCAATACTACATGCACATAAGGAATGGTGACCCTACCTAATGGGAAGACACTTCAAGGTGAAATCAGATCATGATAGCCTTAAATACTTTTTAGAACAAAGATTATCCTCTGAAGAGAAACAAAAATGGGTCACAAACATGTTGGGTTATGACTTTGAAATCATCTACAAAAAATGGAAGCAAAATGTTGTGGCAGATGCACTCTCAAGAAAGGATGAGGATGTGGAAGCATTGTTGTGCACCATTTCTATTATCCATCTAGATTGGATAAATGAAGCAACGGAGGAATGGAAGAATCATGAGGAAGTGTGGGCACGTATTTGAAAGTTACAACAAGATTCCAGTACATATGATATATTTAGCTGGAAAAGTGATTCGTTATGGTACAAAGATCGCTTATACCACTGTAAAAATTTCCAACTCAAACAAAAGATTCTTATGGAATTGCACACTTCTCCCTTAGGAGGGAAATTAGGATTTTTAAAAACTTACCACAGCGTTAAGAAGGAATTTTTTTGGGATGGCCTTAAATCGGATATTCAAAAGTTTTTGGCGAAATGTTTGGTTTGCCAACAAAATAAATTTGAAACAATTAAGACCCCAAGCCTATTACAACCTTTATCCATTCCAAGCCAACATTGGGAGCAGGTTTCAATGGATTTTATCATAGGTTTACCCAAGTTTGAAGGAAAAAGTCTCATCATGGTGGTAGTTGATAGACTTACCAGGTATGCACACTTTTGTGCATTATCACATCCATTTAAAGTCGGTACAGTTTCTACTGCATTTATGGAAACAATTCAAAAGCTACATGGAAACCCAAAGATTATTGGAAGTGACAGCGATCCCATTTTCACTCGAAATTTTTGGACAAAATTATTTTCTTGTCCTAGTAATCAGTTAGCTCATAGCTCATCTTATAATCCTCAATCTGATGGGAAAACTGAGATAGTAAACAAATGCTTGGAAGGATATCTTTTTTGCTTCATATCTGATAAACAGACACAATGGGTCAAATGGTTGCCTCTAGCTGAATGGTGGTATAACACTTCCTTCCATACTGCAACAAAAACTACCCCATTTATTGCACTTTATGGATATTAGCCACCATCCATCACATCATATTTAAGAGAAAATTCTAACGTTCAAGCGGTGGAACATCATATCGAGCATCAACAACAAGTTCTCCAACTCTTAAAGGATAGCCTCATGTTGGCACAGAATAAAATGAAACAACAGGCAGATTAACATTGCAATGAAAGAAGTTTTGATGTAGGTGACTAGGTGTTCCTATGGATACAATCATATAAACAAATGTCCCTCAAGCAAGCTAAGAAGGATAATAAATTATCACCAAAGTATTATGGTCCATACAAGGTGTTGCAAAATATTGGTACAATGGCATACAAATTGGAGCTTCCTGCAACTTCTCGAGTGCACCCAGTTTTCCATGTTTCATGTTTAAAGAAGGTTATAGGCGACAAGCTTCCAATTCAAACAATATTGCCAGAACTTGACGAGGAAGGAAAAATTATATTGAAACCAGAAGTAGTCACAGAAGCAAGAACTCGACAGCTACGAAATTGATCAATTTCAGAGTATCTCATCAAGTGGAAGAACTTATTCGCTGAAGATTCCACATGGGAGGATTAGAATTTTATACAAAAGCATCCAAAACTACTCAAGCATTGAGGAAAACACTTTTTTGAAGAAGAGGGCCATGTTAGGTCCCTATAATACTAGTGATTCCACCATTACTATTGTAGTTGTATCCCTTATTAATATTTTTGTGCCCCTATTGTCCCCATATTGTTATTATTGTGCCCCATAGAATCACTCTATTGTCATTTTTGTGCCTTTATATTATTATTGTTAGGTAAGCTTGGTTATATTGTGACCCCTTAGACTCCTATATATAGAAAGGAGGTTTTGTCATTTGAATCATCTAAGAATTGTTCACTTGAGTAATTTAAAGGAGGTTGCCCCCTCAAAGAGGCTTATTTCTAAGGTGTTGATCTATCTTTTCTATCTTTTTGTGAGATGGTTTCCTAACATAATGAATAAGGGGATTGATCAGAGAATTGGATTTAATGATTTAAATACAAAGATATCTGAATTCATTGACTGGAAAGAAATTGAAGAAGGAATGAGAGCTAATATCCCCGAGATTGAGTAGACACATTAATCTGAAATTGATCTAAGACAAAAAATTAAGGTATTACAGACTCATGTGCATGGATGTGCTTATGTTATTTTATGCAACGAATCAATAAGATTGTGAAATACATAGGCACTGAAGCAATTAGAGAGAACATAACAGGAAAACATGTAAACACAACAAGTTTAATAAGGAGTTCACCCAACACTCCTGGGCTATGTCTCCCATCCCAGCCTTCAGTGGCCACCTCCTTCTTATGTTTTCAAAAAGGTGAGCTCAGCTTAAGTCTCACACAGCAGATACAATTCAGTAGGATTGTACTTGTATCCCCTAAGTCTCTGGAGTACATAGACTCTCCTTTCTTGTCATACGGAAACAGTCGTTTGTGCAGACACAACTGACCTCCCTAGGAGTCTAAACTCTCTAGCGACAAACAAGACAAAATGGAGCGATCTTTCTCTAAATACACCTTTTAAAACATGAAAACTACAAGTGTTTAGGCTTACCTTATTCCAAAACGTTGTTGTTGTAGTCCGTCCTTGCCGATCCGGATGAGCTCCTCCTTCACATCAATTCCTGCAACCACAAACAATCAAACAATTACCAAGCACTTGCATTTCATATAATAAAACATATATTCAACATGCAGACCAAGGAACACATGAAATAACTCATTAACACAAGCTATTGAGAAAAATAAACCAGTTTGTATTAATAACGAAACAAAGAAACTCTTACAACCTGGCCTTGGTGTTGTGCAAGTTCCTCCCAGGGTCCATCAAGGGTTTTCCTCTACTTTGACAAAGCTCACCCACTTCCAAGTAGAATCAAGCAAAGACAATCTCTCCTCACAAGGTTCTAAATGGGAGTCCTAATTCCTGCAGCATTTACCCAAAGAAAATGTATAGCTTCAACCTCCCCTCCCTCTGGCTCAATGTCTTTATTTATAGTGCTGTAAAGAGGTTATTCAGGTCCACCATCAATGGGATAATCCCCCTCTTTGGGTGGGATAGCTCCCTTATTGATGGGAGAAGTTCCCCCTTAATAGAGATACATGAACCAACTGGAGGCGCATCCAATTCATCAAACCGACCTCTAGAAAGTTCTCGAAGTAACCACAAGTAACTTTTTTAAGATGAAACTCGCGCATTTTGCCTTTTACAGAAGGACGCACCTGTCCCTTAACATACAGAGCGTCCAAGGACGCACCTTTTGTGAACATGGTCAGCGTCCCCGCAGGTAAGGCTAGAGAGAACCTGCGACCCCAGAGATAAACATATTTTTGACAAGACTTTCTCTCTTCTTTGAGTTTGAGATGGATAGCAGAGGCATAAGACTTGCCTAAGAGGGTAGCATGACTGTTGATTTGAGCCATACTAACTGTAAGTGGTCATGGTGACATTTTTTAGTGTAACAGATTGCCCCCTAAAGTGCGAAGCCTGGAATAGATTTAGGGTTTTGTAATTCTAGGAAGGGTGAAGCGCTTTATCATTTCAAGGATTGTCTTGTGGATGGCCTGGTTGGAACCTGCAATTTTCAACACAAAATACATGTATAAGATTATATCATCACTGAGGTAGGCATTCCCATACTCAGATTCAAAACTTTAACTAATGGACTAACTATTCTGATACAGGAATGATCTTGCAGTACATCATTTTAATAGACTTTTGTAGACACAGTATGGACGCAGCCATCTGTTTATGATTAGTCTACATAGATAATGAATACAAAACTCCTCGCAGCCTGGATGGTAGAAACTAGATCCAGGGTCTTCACTTCTACTTCCCGAATTGGTACGATTCTAGCCATGTGATTAAATGATTCGATGTCGAACATGTTAGAAACCACTTGATTACCAGTCGATGATGTAAATTGTTAACAAGCGTGAGAGAAACCACCAGTAATGTCAATGGTTCTCAAAGTACCAAGCACAACCCGTGAAATGTGAATAGATGATTTGATGTCGAACACTTCACGGAATCCTTTGATCGAGAGTCAATGATGTAAACTGACGTCAAAAGGCGAGAAACCTGCCATTGATGCATGCAGACTTCAAGGTACTGTCGATTCCTAAGTCATCTTTCTAGATAATGTGTCGATGTCGATAGAAAGCGACCCGTTGCAGGCAAGCCCGCAACACAAAATCATTGTTCAAGTTGAAGAAATGTTGCTGTAAGGACTGACTCAGGGATGGTCAAATGGATGACAAGTATTTTGCAGATGAAAGTTTTTGCTTGCAGACCTCTTGAACACATAACGACACGACAGATGGCTTGGTGACGAATAACTCAAAGTTAATCCCCGGAACCCGGTTAAAGACTTTCAAAGTGGTTTGGTCAACTGTGAGGTAAAAGATTTCCCAACCCAGGTGAATGAAAAGTGTCGTGTTCAAGAGTGGTAATAAAGTTTCTTTTGAGACAAAAGGTAACAAACAGGTTCATTCTTCTCTCTTTTCCCCCACCATTTCTGGCAAGTACCTCTTTATTTTTAACAAGCTTGAGGAGGATAACATATGCTTGATTATAAGCTCATCCTTCGGACGAGTCCAACCTAGTTTAAATTCGAACCCTAGGAAGGAGTGGTTCGTTCCTGTTTGTAATTGAACAGGTCCTTTACTGTAAAAGTTTAACGAGTCCAGTATAGGAGAAACTCGGCGTTTTTCAATTTTAGAGAGTCTGAAAAAACAAAAGGAGACTCCACGTTGAACTTTTTCGTATATTTGTGTCCCTCAAGCCCGAAAAAGTATAAAATAATACCTGGGGGAACCGCTTGATCTTGCGACCAAGGAGTACTTTCATAATAGTGTCGTTGACCTGAAAAGTAAAAAGCAATCAAGGACACGTCGTTTTATTTCTTTATCGAGTTTGAAACGACAAAAACCCGGCAATCTTTTCTTGATTTTGCGGTCAGAAAAGAGCTAAAAGGGGACCGTATTTTAATTCCATTTTAACGAGTGTAAAAGAAACGCTCGGCGATCTTTTCATGTTTTAGGAGTCAGAAAAGGGCTTAAAAGATGACTCTGAGGTTTCACTTTTTCGCAAGTTTTAACGAGTTCGAAAAAGGGATAAAAATGTACTCATGGTTTTCACTTTTTCGGAAGTTTTAACGAGTTCGAAAAAATGATAAAAATGTACTCATATGGCCGACTTTCAATTTAATTTACGAGTAGGAAAAGACGGAATGATCTCGGCATTTTCATTTGTTTTACGAGAATAAAAGATAGCAAAATAATCTCGGTATTTTCATGAGTTTAACGAGTCTTGAAAATAACTGAAATTGACTCGAGATAGGTTTCATTTTTACAAAAGCTTGAAACAGAGAAAAACTATGCTTCAGAGTAGTTTCATTTTTACACAAGCTTGAAACAGAGAGAAAACTATGCTTGATGCCCCCTAAGCATAACTGCTAGAGCGCATGCCCCCCAGCTTCATTTGGATGAAATGAAGGTTGAGTTACGAGATCATTTGAAAGACTCGACCTAAAACTATAAGAAAACTATGCAAAACACCGAAACAACTAACCTAAATATACAACTTAACATTTACGAGATCTAGTCAATCTCTCGACTCAAGTAGAGGAGGATTTGTTTCATTTTTTAACGAGCTTGACACAGGAAAAGAACTATGCTCGGATTCGGTTTCATGTTTACACAAGCTTGAAACGAAAAACTATGCTTGTTACAAGTTCACATGCCCCCGGCATAATGATGAAAATCAAGGTACATGCCCCCCAAGCTTCATTGCATTCAATGAGGTGGATGGAATGAAGCTTTACTTTCAAAATCTTGGAAAGACTCGTGGGAGTTGTTTCATTTTTTAGTGAGCTTGACACAAGACAAGGAACTATGCTCATAACTACTTTCTACAATCTACCTAACAAAAAACTATACTCTAAAAAACCTTGATTCATTTTTTAACGAGCTTGACACAAGACAAGGAACTGTGCTCTAAAATCCTTGATTCATTTTTTAATGAGCTTGACACAAGACAAGGAACTATGCTCTACAATCTACCTACTTAACCTACCCTTGTTTCATTTGTTAACGAGCTTGACACAAGACAAGGAACTATGCTCAAAAATTTCGCATGCCCCCAGTTTAATGATGCAAAAGGAGGTACATGCCCCCCAGGCTTCATTGCATTCAACCGGCTGGATGAAATGAAGGTTTACTTTCAATATTTAACTTGAAAAGGGCGTTGTTTCATTTTTAAGGAGGTTGACACAAGAAAAGAACTATCCTCATACCTGATGCATTTTTTAACGAGGTTGACTCAGTAACAGGAACTTGCCTCGTACACACTGATTCATTTTTTAATGAGGTTGACTCAGTAAAAGGAACTTTCCTCACAATCCTACTTTCTACAATCTACCTACATATCCTAAAATCTACCTGATTCATGTTTTAATGAGGTTGACTCAGTAAAAGAACTGTCCTCGTGCTAGCCTATTTCATTTTTTAACGAGGTTGATACAGGAAAAAACTATCCTCGTGCTAGCCTATTTCATTTTTTAACGAGGTTGATACAGGAAAAAACTATCCTCGTAACATTGATCATGGCTTCCAACTGGAGGAAAGACATGTCAATGGACACACCTTGATCATGGCTTCCAAGAGGTCTTCATCCGAAGGAAGAATACTTCTTGGGAAGGAACACATGTCAAGGGACTCAAAAGGGATAAGAACATCGTGTTCAAGTAATCCCATAGAGTTTTCCATGTCAATTACCGGAGCTAAATCAAAGGAAGATGAGCAAACAGTGAGAGGCTCACTTACATCGGTAACTGAAATCATGGGACCGGTTGCCACATAATTAACCCGTGGCAGGGTAGATACCACTTTAGAATCAGGAACATTTAGGGGTGTCATATTATTGGTAGTTGAAAAAAGACTAGGGAACGAAAGCTGGTCTACAGTCACAATACTGCCATTGTGAGGGAAAGACATCACGCGAAAGAGTGTCGATACGACAGCTTTCATTGCATAAACATAGTCTCGCCCAAGGAGTAAATTGAAATCCAAGGGACCTCGAACTACCATAAGATCAACACAAACAGTTTTACCTTCCAAGGTAATAGAAAACTTAGGAAGGATCCCTAAAGGTTCACTAATCGTTCTGTTAAAAGCTTTCAGATTCTGCGTAATAGGCGCAAGCTGAGGGGAACCCAAAGCTTTCCAAACAGCTGAGGATAAAATACTAACAGAAGCACCTTCATCTACCTGAGTACGATGTATGTCCCTACCACCAGCCTTGACAATGATTTGGAAAGGGATGGAGGAAGGAAGACGAGGTTCTGTCAGTCTATTCCAGTCAAAGGAAAAGACCTCAGTACTTGGAGGGGGTTCTGTAGAAACAGGTGAAATGCCCCCTGGCATAGAAGAATCTGATGTAACAAGAAGAACCTGAGCGGTATGAAGTTCACTCTCTAAATGGAAAGTGGGATCGACCGAATGTGAAATTGAATCGACCACTTGATCAACTAATGGATCATCAACCCGAGTGACATGAGTTTCACTCTCCAATGGGAGAGTGTGACCGACTGTATTTGAATTTGAATCAATCACTCCGTCAGTTGACGGTAGGTTGGGAGAAAGTTTACGGTAACCAGTTGGAAATTCTTGCTGTGGAACAGTAAGGTTTTCCAATAATGTTGAGGCTTCATCCATGTGAGGGCAAATGTGAGTTTGATGACTCCCTTTGCATAACTTACAAGGAAACCTAACTTTACCTTTTTTCCCAGGAACCTGACTATCACTGGTTGATGGATCAACGGAAAGTTGATGGGATTTTTCTGACCATACTTCCAAGACCTTTGGAATACCAGGACAATTGACAAGGAAGTGGTCACCCTTACAAAGCCTGCAAGGGTATTTGGGTTTACGATGCATGTCAGAATTTTCCTCAACACAACTAACACTTACAGCCATGGTTGGTTGGTTGACTTCTTTCTTATCTTGCTTCTTCTTCTTCTTCTTCTTCTTCCCTTTCTTCTTCTTCTTAGCCTCTTGGTTACTAACATCAAGGCTTTTACCAGGCAAAGAGGAAGAAATGGAGGAAGAAAAATTAGGCGAAGAAGGTAAAGGGTCAACAGAAGGTTGGTGATGTTGAGATGGTGAACTCTGTTGAGGTGAAGCATCCGGTTGAGATGGAACAATTGGAGTATTTTGGGCCAACGAAGTTGAAAATAACCATATCGGTAAACCTATTGTAAATCCAGGTAATGACAAAGTAGCCATATAAGGAGGACCAACATTTCCAAAGTAAGGAAAAGTACTAGGATTCTCATTAGGAGGGGTTCCTAGGTTGATAAATTCCGGAACATTTGCCATTATATTCAACTTCAGTGAATTTTATTAACAATTTAAAACTAAAATTAACAATTCACAATTCACACTTAACAACTAAAATTCACAATTCACACCGATGGTCTCTAAAAGTAAAAACAAACAAATTAACATGCGCTATCAAATCTAGGAGTCAAACCACACACAAACAGTAAGCTCTCCGGACCGAAAACACTAGTTGGTGATGAAGCCCAACCTCGCAGAATTCAGTACAGAAATGGCGGGTGGAACAGTTACCCCGGCAACCTGCTTAATGAATAGACCGGCACAAGTTCCTCCACTTTAACCGTCTCGAAGTGAAGTGAACCCCCCGGAAAATCCAAGTGAGTATAACCGACGTCTGCTCCAGGTACAGTGGGACCTTCCCTCCACCGTCACCTCGGTAGAACCCTAAAGATTATGGTCACTAAAGTTACCAATCACAACAATTACACCTGGGGGAACAGTCTAAACTCCGATAGCACGCAAGGGCAGAGTAACAAGCTCAATCCCCTTACCGGCTCCTTGACAATAATCCAAGGTTTACCGATAAGTGACCCCTGGCTCATCGACAATGGTTAATCCGAGGTTTACCGTTTGTAATACGTACTGTCTGGCGTCATTCCCAACGAGGGGGGAATGATCCCCTCACTGGTTCGGACACGAGCTCGTGCTTCTCCTTTAAGAGGAGCTTTCCCAGAGTGCAATTGAAACAATTGGATTTATTCTACTCAAGATAAACTATCTGTTTGGTTTTGTAGTCTTGGAGAGTTAAGTACTCACCTACTCCAAGACCCTAGCCTAAGCTATGTTGGTGTTTCAGAGCCCTAGAAATGTAAAAATTACTAGATGAATTTTAATTAAGCGCTGTGTTATTAAGGCTGTTATTACTCAAATGGGTAAATGGAGATGAAACCAATGGTGTTATGACCCGACTCAACTGAATGCAATCGAATATGATAATGTAATCTTTTCAATTCGATGAATCCTAACTAAAGTAAGGAGAGAGTTTCCATTCACTTCCAACAATGCAAAAAATTGATCACTAAGAGAAAATATAACAAATTCTCTAATGCACTAATTTTATCAAGAAAAACTAATGCAAATCAATTCCAAACCATTTTTTATTTTTATTTTTGTGTAAATTCAAATCAAAGAAAGCTGATCTAAATCTACAATTGATTTTTCAGAATGTAAACTATGCAATGATAATCTAAGCACAATTCACTTGAAAAGTATGCAAATGTAATCTATGCACATTTTTCATTCATATTCTGAAAATGAGAATTCTATGTGATCTATGCAAGAGAATTCTCAAACACAAGACGATTCTAATGTAATCTAAGAACCAATCAAGTGCAAGTCGAGAAAATTGGGTGAGAGTTCCAAAGATCAAAACATAAAAACACTCAAAGGCGATTAACACTCATACACAATTTAGCCCCCCCCCCGGCGAATGAGGGGGAAATTTTTTTGCAAAAACACAAGCAAAAAGATGCAAAATTGTGAAAGAACTGAGAGAAATCTCCAAGTAATGACCAAAGGAAATCAAATCAAGAATTTCTCAAGAAAAAGACTCAAAACACCCAATTGATGAAAGCTAAGAGCAGGAACAAGCTTAGGTGAAAATTTTTGACAGGGTACTAAAGGATCTGGGCAGAAAACACTAAGAAAAACCAAAATCTAAAAGCAATTAAAGCAAAAATGGAGTTTTCCTAAATTTTTACAGGAAGACGCAGGCAACCCGTTATAACAGGCGCGGGCCCGCTCTGTGCAAACGGCAACAGCGCGTCCAAAGACGCACTGTGCAGTACTCAGAGGGTGCGTCCTTCTGGAAAAGTTAAGAAAAACCAAATCTAACTAAATCTAAAGCTAAGCCACCCAAATACTAATTCTCACAGTTAAAAACCAGAAAAAGAAAAATGATTTTCTCAGAGCAAAGTTCACACAAAGGAAAAGACTTTCACATTAATGGATTCCCCAGCGGAGTCGCCAATTTGTCATACGGAAACAGTCGTTTGTGCGGACACAACTGACCTCCCTAGGAGTCTAAACTCTCTAGCGACAAACAAGACAAAATGGAGCGATCTTTCTCTAAATACACCTTTTAAAACATGAAAACTACAAGTGTTTAGGCTTACCTTATTCCAAAACGTTGTTGTTGTAGTCCGTCCTTGCCGATCCGGATGAGCTCCTCCTTCACATCAATTCCTGCAACCACAAACAATCAAACAATTACCAAGCACTTGCATTTCATATAATAAAACATATATTCAACATGCAGACCAAGGAACACATGAAATAACTCATTAACACAAGCTATTGAGAAAAATAAACCAGTTTGTATTAATAACGAAACAAAGAAACTCTTACAACCTGGCCTTGGTGTTGTGCAAGTTCCTCCCAGGGTCCATCAAGGGTTTTCCTCTACTTTGACAAAGCTCACCCACTTCCAAGTAGAATCAAGCAAAGACAATCTCTCCTCACAAGGTTCTAAATGGGAGTCCTAATTCCTGCAGCATTTACCCAAAGAAAATGTATAGCTTCAACCTCCCCTCCCTCTGGCTCAATGTCTTTATTTATAGTGCTGTAAAGAGGTTATTCAGGTCCACCATCAATGGGATAATCCCCCTCTTTGGGTGGGATAGCTCCCTTATTGATGGGAGAAGTTCCCCCTTAATAGAGATACATGAACCAACTGGAGGCGCATCCAATTCATCAAACCGACCTCTAGAAAGTTCTAGAAGTAACCACAAGTAACTTTTTTAAGATGAAACTCGCGCATTTTGCCTTTTACAGAAGGACGCACCTATCCCTTAACATACAGAGCGTCCAAGGACGCACCTTTTGTGAACATGGTCAGCGTCCCCGCAGGTAAGGCTAGAGAGAACCTGCGACCCCAGAGATAAACATATTTTTGACAAGACTTTCTCTCTTCTTTGAGTTTGAGATGGATAGCAGAGGCATAAGACTTGCCTAAGAGGGTAGCATGACTGTTGATTTGAGCCATACTAACTGTAAGTGGTCATGGTGACATTTTTTAGTGTAACATTTCTGAAACTTGACCTCTATTGGTCATAGTAGTATGAGCCCAATATGAGACTCACACATGATAGGAATATACAAAGGAGTTTGCTTGAACCTCTCAAGCCTTCTCTAGCGCACGCAGACTCTCTGAATCTCTCTATCTCTGTCTAGCTTGATACTGCCTTTGCTTCTGTAGGTCAACTCAGCTGCTTCTCTTTGCTCTCAACTTTCTGCATCTAATTCACTTCTCTTGATTTCTCTATCAGTCTGTGGCTTTAAAGCCAATCTTCTTTCTGACTGTTCATTTTCGCTTCCTAGCTTTCTGGTTCTCCTGCCTCTGTCCATTTCAATCCCTCTGTTCTACACAATCATCATTGTAGAACACTTCACAGGGAGGTGGCCACCTACTCTGTAACGGATGAGGGTGTCAACTCTCTCGGACATGTTTGAATGGTCATTATTTCCATTTTCTCCAAGAATGCCCATGAAACCGAATTTTTTACCAGCTCGTCATCCCTATCAGACTTCAAATCCCTTGTGGTCTTGCTCTATAACTTTGTCAAATCCAGTCACCCATCAGGGCGCGTCCCCACCATTAATATGGGCCGCCCAAATCCTATGATTCTCGCTCATATTGAGCAGTTGAGTAGCTTGATGGTTACCCACCCAATGTAAGTGGTTTTCTCTCTCTTCCACTAGACGTGTGGCAATCAAAGTGTGGCATCGGGTGAGACTTGGTTGAAACCAGTTACCACCTTGAGCCCTTCCGATATCCTGTCGGTTTTGTGGAATCCTGCCCCCAACGAAATCAGTGCAATATCCTTTACATTTTATAACCTTTCGGGTCTAGGTACATGGGGCTTTTCCTTCTTTGAGGGGTTTGCCTAGCGATATCCGATTAGCGACTTGTCGCTAATCACATATCAGAAACCACCCCCGTTTCTCAAAAAGGCCTCCCATTTTGCTAATTCATGATAGCGCGCATTACCATGGGCCAACAGTTTGCGCGCTTGACCTAGGGTCCACGTTGCTCTGCGTTGATCACAAATTGCAACTGTTATGAAGATATCTTTGATAAGCTTGATCTTTCAAGGCTTTGAATTTTTGGAATGGTTTTAAGAGTTCATGAAAACTTAGAGTGTGTTCTAGGATCCAATTCGGATCATGGCCTTACCACTCAAAAATCTTTTGGACCACCAAAATTTGGTTTTTAAGCATCAATTAAATGAGGATACAACATCCTTTCCTGCTCAATTCCTATCCATCTTGCACTGCTTGGTTTCGAACGTTTGAGTCGAATCCTTAGGTACTCAACATCCCATCTTCAAGTAGTTCTCACCTTCTTGTCTAGAACTGTACCTTTCTGCAATTCAATGAAATATTTAGGAAACAGATCATCAATAGAAGGCAATTGACTCTGCTCTTCGGGATCTAAAATCAATGAAGGTTCAAACAATCTCAATCTTTCTTCATTAACTATTGAATAAATGTGCATGTAAGTTGGAAAATAAAGGCAAAAAGCATTCTCACCAATTTTCTCAAGTATCTTGAAAGGTCCATACCTTATTGGCTTCAACTTCTTATCTTCACCTTCCATTCTATCTTTGCTGATATACAGCCAGACTTGATCACCAACTTGGAAACTATGCTAAGTGCGATGCTTATCATGCCTTGCCTTGTACTTGGCTTGGCTCTTTTCCAACTGTTCCTGTACTGCCTAGTGAATCTCTTGGATTTGTTCAATCAATTTGGTTGCTTTGTCCACATCACTATGTCCATCAACCACTATTCATTTACCAAAGACAATATCTAAAGGAGACCTTGGTATGAAACCAAAATAGGTCTCAAAAGGAGATCATTGTGTAGAATAATTTTTAGCTCAGTTGTAAGCATGGTGCACATAACACATATGTTCATCCCAAAGCTTGGGATGCTTGTTGGAATAGCCTCTAAGCAACTGGATCAATGTCCTGTTGACCACCTCTATTTTTCCATCTATTTGTGGATGAAAGGTTGTGCTCTTCTTCAGTCTGGTGTCCTTTAATTCCCATAGACTTGACCAAAATTTCCCAACAAATCGTCTATCTCGATGGGATACAATGGAAGTGGGTAATCCAAAATGAACCCATACCTGCTGAAAGAATAACTTTGTTGTTTGCTCAGCTGTAATCTATTTGTTACAAGGTATTAAAATACACATTTTTCTAAACCTATCCATAATAACATATAAATAGTCATGACCTTTTCTAGATTTAGGCAGTCCCCCAACAAATTCCATGGAAATACTTTCCAAAGGATGAGAAGGAACTGGTAATGGAGTGTACAAGCCTAGTTTTCAATTGTTGGCCTTGCTTTTAGCACAGATATTACACCCTCTTACATATCTAGAAACTATCTCATTCATTTTTGAACAATAACAAAATCTTTGCAGTTGTGCAACTATTTTACTTACACCAAAGTGACCTGATATTAGAGAAGTGTGTGCTTCTCGAATTATCTTTACTCTATCAGTTTGAGGAATGCATAAATTTCCCAAATGATACAAGAGTTGGTCCTTAACATGATAATCCAATTCTTCTACTTGTTTGCCATGACTTAAAGTTGTGTATACATCTTTAAACTCTATATCTTGAGCATATTGTTCAATGTAGGTTTCATGCAATACTGAATTATGCTTAAGTATAGTAGATTCATTTATGAATTGTTTGGACAACATATCTGTAACTTTATTGTGTATGCCCTTTTTATATTTGATGACAAGATGAAACTATTGTAGAAAACCCATCCACCTATAGTGTCTCGATTGTTGCAACTTAGTTTGTGAGTGTAAATATTGAAGTGGTTGATGATCAGTATGCATTTAACTCTCTTTTCCCATTAGGTAATGTTTCCACTTTTTCACACTCTGTATTAATGCATAAAATTCTTTATCATATGTGGGATAATTAACTACTACAAAATTAAATGTCTCAGAATGATAACATATGGGTTTACCGTGCTGCATCAACACCGCTCCCATGGCATAGTCACTGACATCTGTTTCAATCTCAAAGGGTCTTTGAAGATCAGGCAGTGCTAGTACTAGTGTTGTACTAATCTTTTCTTTTAAGGTTTCGAAGGATTTCTTCTGTTTGCCTCCCCACCGAAACACCTTGTTCAATCCTCTTAAAGCATGTAAGGGAGCTGCAATCAAGGAAAAGTTAGAAATAAACTTTCTCCAATACTGTGCTGCTCCTAGGAAGCTTCTAACTTCTGTAGCAGATTTCGGTTTAGGCCAGTTTACAATGAATACAACTTTAGAGGGATCTATCTTCAGTTCACCACCCCCTACAATATGACCCAAATAATTCAAATACGTTTTTCCAAATTCACATTTTGATAGCTTAACACAAAGATTTTCTCTTTTCAAAACATCTAGAGTTTGCTTTACATGCTTCAAATGTTCTTCCCATGTTTTACTAAATATACAATGACAAAATCATCAATAAAAGGCCTGAGTACATCATTCATTACTCTCATGAAAGTAGAAGGAGCATTAGTTAAGCCAAAAGGCATAACCAACCACTCATACAATCCCTGCTTTGTTTTGAAAGTAGTCTTCCATGCATCTTGCTCTACAACTTTGACCTAATGGTAGCCACTATGCAAGTCCAACTTGGAAAAGTAAACAACTTCTTTCAACTAATCTAATAGATCATCTATGTGAGGAAGGGGATAAATTTTTTTTATCGTTATCTTATTCAGTGCTCGATAATCAAATGCACATTCTCCATGAGCCATATTTCTTTCTCACCAAGATAATTGGAGACCCACAAGGTGATGTGCTAGGTCTTATGAACCCTTTCTTGAGCAGCTCCTGTACCTGCTTCTTGATTTCTGCATTCTCTAAAGTGGACAACCTGTACATTCCGATGTAAGGCAATGGATCATATTGCTGCAAATTAATATCATGTACTATTTCCTTTTTGGGTGGCAGACCTTTAGGTTCTTGAAATAGTATATCATATTCTGAAACAACTTTTTCTAAATCAGCTTGTTCTCTAGCATTACAACCTTCAAATACATTGGTTTTATCAGGTTTCCTTTCCTTTACAACCATTTGTAAAAATCGCTTGCATGAATTTACAATCATTTTCATCTGCCCTGAGTTTATTAGAGTGTGATTATTCTTGAGTTTAAGCTCTTACAATATATTCAATTCCATTTTTAATGAGTTGATACTTGTTTTCAGCTCTATAGAAAATGGCTTTTCTATCATACAGGTAAGGACTTCCTAAAACAATTCCACATATATCCAAGGGAACAATATCTAACTCTACCTCATCTACAAATTCTAACCCAAAAGAAAACCTAAGTTTACATTGTCTAGTCACTTGTAGCTTTGCTTTATCAGATAACCAACCTAATGGATATGGCTTTTTGTGAGGTGTGGTTAGTAATCCCAGTTTCTTTACAATTTCTTCAGAAATTAAGTTTAATTGTGAGCCACTCTCAAACAAAGTATCAACCTTTTGATGCTTGGAAATAACTCTAATATGAGAAATCTCATGTCTTTTCCTCTCATTTTCTTCATTATCAGTAGATTGTGTAGAATTACTAGTCGATGCTTCAGAATTTTCACCTTTTATACCTGTGGCTGCGATTGTTGTTTCATCCCCTGAGTCTGACCCAAAATCCTTCTAAATAGCTGCATCAGTCTTCTTCTTTTTCCGTCATACTTCTTGCGTTTCAGCGCCGGATGCAGAATCCAACAATGTTCATCATCATGCCCATCCTTCTTGCAATGGGTGCATGAAGGTTTGGTCTTTTGTACAACATTTTCCTTCCTCTCTTTCCATTTCTGTTTTCTCTTTTCCTTGTTCTTGTTTTTAGTGGGTTTTGATGACCCCCCAACCTCTGGTTTCACATTCTTGCCTCTAGCCTCTAGATGTGTAGCCTGAACAGATACCTCATCTATGCTAGTGGGATTAAACATGAGAATGGTATGTCTCAAATAACTATGTAGACCACCTATATACTTCAGCAAATTTCACGTGAGTCCAAAGAAATGCCTAGAATCAAATCTCTTTTCATAAATTCTTGGGTGTAACTTTGTACACTTTTCCGTTTCAATTGGCGAAGAGTTTTCCAACTCATCATAGCTTGCTACATATAAGCTAGTGGATAGAATTGTTTTTTAATTGCAGAAACAAATTCATTCTAGGTAGAAATAATTTTACCATGCTTCTTCAAATCAACTTGTGTCCTGCCTTCCCACCATACCAGGGCGGTGCCTGCAAGGCGTAGGCTAGCAAGCTCAATCTTTTTCCTTTCTAAATTGATGTTCAGCACTTTGCAATATACATCAATTTGTCTAATCCAGTTATCTAGCTTTTTTGCATCCAATTCTCCATCATAAACTGGCAAATCAAACTTCACATCTAATTTAATCAAAGATGATTTCTTCTCTTTCTTTTTAGGGCTTTGTTTGTCTGAAGAAGATGATGATGAAGGTGATGATGGGGGAGATGGTGGAGAGAGCTTCTCTTCTTTTACTTTTTCTTTTGGGTGGGCAACTAGAAGAGGTTCTTCTACTCCTTTATCTTTTTTGGAGGTTGATGACTCTTCACCTCTACCTTTCTTAAATTCTCTATACTTTTCTTCTACCATGGCTCTCATGGTTATGAAACTGTCCATGAACTGGGAGTCTAATTCCAAGGGATTTTCTTCTGACATTTTCCTCTTAGGATAGACTCTTCCAATTTCTGGGTTAGCTTCGATCAACTCTCGTCTCCTAATTTAAGCTTTGATCTAGTTATCATTCAACAAAAGAATCCAGTGCAAGCTTGTCTAACCTTAGTAACCTAGAGCTCTGATACCACTTGATCTGAAATTGATCTAAGACAAACAATTAAGGTATTACAGACTCATGTGAATGGCTGTGCCTATGTTATTTTATGCAACGGATTGATAATATTATGAAATACATAGGCACTGAAGCAATTAGAGAAAACATAACAGGAAAACATGTACACACAACAAGTTTAATAAGGAGTTCACCGAAAACTCCAAGGCTACATTTCCTTGTCCAACCTTCAGTGGTGGCCTCTCTATTATGTTTTCAAAAAGCAGAGTTTTTACAATAGTGAGCTCAACTTCAGTCTCACACAGCAGATACAATTCAGTAGGACTGTACTTGGATCCCCCAAGTCTCTGAAGTACACAGACTCTCCTTACTGAAACTTCACCTCTATTGGTCACACTAGTATGAGCCCAATCTGAGACTAACACATGAAAGGAATATACAAAGGAGTTCGCTTGAACCTCTCAAGCCTTATCTAGAGCACATAGACTCTCTGACTCTCTCTGTCTCTGTCTAGCTCAATACTACCTTTGCTTCTATAGGTCAGCTTGGCTTCTTCTATCTGTTCTCAGCTTTCTGCATCTAACTTGCTTCTCCTACTTTCTCTGTCAGTTTTTGGCTTTAAAACCAATCTTCTTTTTTAATGTTCGTTTCCACCTCCCAGCTTTCTAGTTATCCTACCTCTGTGCATTTGAATCCCTCTATTATGTGTAATCATCACTGTAGAACTCTTCACAGGGAGGTGGCCACCTATTCTGTAACAGATGAGGGTGTCAGCTCTCTCAGACATGTTTGAACGGTTGTTATTTCCATTTGCTCCAAGAATGCCCATGAAACCAAATCTTTTGCCAGCTCACCATCCCTGTCGGACTTCAAATCCCATGTCATCTTTCTCTATAACTTTGTCAAATCTGGTCACCCATCGGGACGCGTCGCCGCCATTGATCTAGGCCCCCTAAATCCTACGGTTGTCGCTCATATCGAGCAGTTGAGTAGCTCAATGGCTACCTGCTTGATGTAAGCAATTTTCTCTCTCTTCTACTAGACACGTGGCGATCGATGTGTGGCATCGGGTGAGACTTGGTTGAAACCACTTACCGCCTTGAGCCCTTCCGATATACTACCGGTTTTGTGGAATCCTACCCCCGACAGAATTGGCGTGATATCCTTTAGATTTTATAACCTTTTGGGTCTGGGCGCTCAAGACTTTTCCTTCTTTGAGGGGTTTTCCCGACTTGTCGCTAATCACATATCAAAAACCACCCCCATTTCTCGAAAAGGCCTCTAGTTTTGCTAATTCGTGACAACGCGCATTACCATGGGCCAACAGTCTATGTGCTTGACTGAGGGTCCTCGTTGGTTCGCGCTGATTACAAAATGAAATTGTTCGAGGATATCCTTGATAAGATTGATCTTTTAAGGCTTTGAATTTTTGCATCGTTTTAAGAGTTCATGAAAACTGAGAGTGTGTTCTAGGATCCAATTTAGATCACACATAAGGAAATTTTATTCACAGATTGGGATGCACAAATCATGCAGGCTGGATTAGCAGTAGTAGTGGCAAGAGCAATAGGAGTGGCAGAGAACATAGTAAAAGCAGTAAATCACACTTTGCACACTACCAAACTAATGAAAGAAGGTAATCCAAAGGTGCTGCCAGATTTGAATGACTTGGATAAAGAATGGAAGGTGTTAGCACCTAAATCTGCCTTAGGCTGAAGGAAGGAAAAAATTAGGTTAACCACAAACCATGCTCAGTCTGGTAGCTAGCCCTACCAGTGCAGGAGAGGGCTCTATCCGAGTCATGCTCAGTGAATAGATAATCGAAAAAGGTCTGAGATGACTTACAATAAATTATTTACCTTAGACTAGTAAGTGGATAGGGATTCTGGAAACAATTTTCATGAATGACCAAGCTTCTGGGATAGTATGGGACCAACAGTTAGCAAAGAACAGAGAATTTAATACAAAGTCACAGATTATTCCATGAGGCAAGATAGCGAGAAAAGTAAAAATTTAGTTTGAAGTACCACGGCATGAATAGATTGATGAAGAAAGTGAAAAGGGCATAGTGACTTGAATCCTTTTCAACAGAAGAATAACACTAAACATGAAATTTTTGCCACAGGGAGAGCAAAAAAATTGAATTCTACCTAATCTCACTCAGAAAATTTCGCTGGAAATGAGCATGAATTGAATTATGAAACATAACGAAATATATATGGAAACATAAGAGACATATTTGCTACACTCACAACCACAAGAATCTCATGAAACAGAGCCGCTGCCTTTCATTAATTCTCTGTCAAAAATACACAGTGAAGAAACAAAGATTCTTTCCCACAGTCTCCCAGAAGTTACAAGCCAAACCACCCTTTGAAAATAACTTGCATACAATATATAGAATGTGTAAGGAAGAGATAGAATGCCCAAGGGTTGGGGAGTTACTTGAATCATTGCAAAATGTAGATGGAGAGCCAACCATCAGCTACAGGTGCAGCACTACAAACATGACATTTGGCTTGGGTGACCGTTTGCCTTCCTTCGCCACTTGGATAGAAGCCAATCTGGAGAAAAAACACTTTAAATGCCACCTTTGGTGCCAAAAAATTGAAGTGTAGATGAGCGGGCCCACTTGGAGAAGTCGCGAGCCGAAATTTCGCGAAATGGAAGCAAATTGGGCAATTTTTCCTCTGTGCGTCGCGCCATTTTCTTTGTGCGCCATGCTACTTTGGTGCCTATTTTGGGGCACTTGTAGGTGTCCAAAATGTGCCCAAGTGGGCTTATTAGAAATCGTTTCCTATCTAATTTCTAATCCCACTGGAATTTTTGAATTTGGTGTTCATTTTCCCATCCAAATGTTCATTCTCACAAGACTGCTTCCTGTGTGTCAAAAAGGTGGCAGAGAGGCCATTTTTTGGTGTTTTTTGACCTTTTGGAGACTCATACCTTCGCAAAATTTCTTGTCCGAACACCAGTAGTCGTGATTTTCCATGCTAAATCCTAAAATGCAAGCCATTCCTCATTTGGAGCTCTAGAATTTCAGCGCCGCACCAGTGGCGCACCGCATAGGGAGAAAATCCCTGTTTTTTGCCCCAAAAATTACCATGTGACGAAACATTCCCCAAATTTCTTGAAATTCAGGCTGGAGGTTCCCTATGGGGTTTTATGATGGGCCAAGGAAGCTGCAGCCAAGAATCAAAGCTGATCTTGCTCTTTTACCTCTTTTGCCTTTCTTGTTGCTTTCCTCAATTTCGCTTTCAAACTCCTTATTCAGGTCTGTGCACTCATGTTTCGCACCCTGTAACGGAAAGCCATGTGTCTCAGTAGAGCAAGGTCCTGGTTGCCCTTGTCCAGGAGCCTCTCCAAATGAATTTTGACCCTCTCAAGGTTGGCCTCCCGATCCTCATTGATTTCTTGCTCCAAAGATGTGAGCTCGACTCTTCTTCTTTGAGCAGCTTGGCGATGCTCACGAATGTTTTGGAGCTCCATAATTGTCTGTTGGTCATCAAGCTGCTTGTTTCTCTACTCCAGGTACTTCATGTTCCACTTGGCCCTCTCCAAGTTAAGCGATAAGGACTCAATCACAGATTGTTGCTCCTGGATGATCTTTGTAAGCTCTACATTTGTTGGTTCTGCATTTGTCTCATCATCATGGAGGAGAACAAATTCGGTCTCTCATTCACCTAATGGCCATTCCTCCTACACTGGCTCCTTTGATGTTGATGTTGGAAGCAAGGCCCCTTCCACCCCTGGTGGAGATAACACTCGCTTTGCTGCTGCAAATAAGGGTCTACTGCCTCTCTGATAGGTGATGTATACTGGCATAGTAGTAGACTCATGTCGCTCATACTTATGGGATGGGCCACCTATCTCATGCTCTGCCTCTGATACTACCTGTGGAGCGCTGAAGAAGTTACGAGAGATGAAGTCCTCCAGAGCAATACTCTGCAATCCCAATTGATGGCCCACCCAAATCCGAATCAGAGCAAAGTGATAAACACTGTTGAGCTGCTGTCGAGGGGTCTTGTGCTGCATGAAATTTTTCATCCTCTCTATGTTCTCACAGGTGAAAAATGGGAGGTTCATCATTTGCACCCTGGTAAAGTGCATGAGAAACCTGATGTGATAGGCATAAAGGCGAGAAAAGCTCCCCTCACAACTAAAGTATCTCATGATCAGTTTCATGAGTGGAGCATACTCATCTCTCAAAAATCTGAATGGGAAAACTCTCGTGAGCTAACTCAAAGAACTGGATTTAATGTAAGGCTCATAATGATGCCTCTCCACCTTATTCTTCTTATGCCACTGTTCTCCAATGTTTGGTATGCCTATTGCCACTAATATGGTTTTGGGTGTCAATGTGAAAGTGACCCCATCCAAGATAGATTGTCCTCCATGTAGGTGAAGTGCAAAAAGATGGGCCAACTCATGATGAACTCTGACATTTGCCACCCTCTGAAAAAATTCGAAACATGCTAAGTGCTGGAAACATGACATAGCAAGAGGGCATGCTTGCAACTTGGTGAGGGTGTTTGGTTCATCTCTAACATGTTTGTGACTCTGGTGATGTCTCCAAGGGACCTATTCTCCTGAAGTTGTATCACTGTGGGTCTCCTTGTCATATTCTGATGAAACCTCGAATGCCATAACTACTGTTTTGTAAAGTGAATTTAGGCTGCCCTTTGATTTAAATGAAGTTGGTAGTTGCTTTGACAATCTGCCGCCAAGGGGACAATTAAAAAGGGAGCAATAGGATGGGGGATAATATAATGGGAATAGGGGTTTATAGGAAAATTTTATTTAGGGATACACAAGGGATTTTGGAGTATTTGATAGGGTAATGTTTGTGTTGTTGGCAAGGTAGGGTTTGGGTTTTTGAGCAATAGGAGGAGGGGGAAAGGGAGTATGATTTTAGTAGTGTTAGGGTAGTGATTATGGGGAAAATGGCATAGGGGAATGAGTAATAGGGGTAGGGTAGGAAAAAAACCTTGGCAACAATATCACTATAGCACAAACCCTAGCATCATGGTTTTCTTGATGTCTTCTTTTGTTTGCTTTATAAAAAAAAATTGCATTTGATTTATAATCATAAAACCATGCTATTCCTTTCAAATTTGATGCAAAAATGGAGGTAGGTTGCCTACCTTTCAAATAGCAGAGCTCCACAAAAATTTGGAGTGATTTGGCAGTGTTTTTGGCCCTTGGTCTGTGTGCGCCGCGTGCAAAACCCAGTGCACTGCGCGCTCTGAGATCACCCAAAGTTGCTCCAAATCGCTCTAATTCTTCAACTCACGACCTTGCACCCTTATTACAACGCCTTGCTTGCACAATGAGCTTGTTTTATGGTGATATTTGTGTATATAGGCTTCAAGGTCATTTTAAAATTAACGTTTTCAAAAACCCACTTTTGTAATGTCTTGTTTCAACGCTTTTTTCACTAACTTTAATACACCCTGATTTTCGCTTTTTCTTTGGATTTTGGGCTCAAATGATGAAATTTTCGACACTTTTCGCAGGGATTGCATGATAGAGAACTTTGGCCACAGAAACCATGACTGCACCTGAAGAAATCAATTGTCGACTCTTTTTTGAAAATTTTGTCACCAATAGCACTGTTGGACTTTTCTTCAAAACATAGTTTTGAAGAACCGTCGATTTTTATCAATAAGATGATGGAGATATGCGGATCATTACTTTGCAAGAACATCACTCTGGACTACATGGCTTTACTGGGCATATTTCGAGACCAAACCGATCAATTCCCAGACCTAATGACAAAAATGACCTTTGTCCGTTGAAGGACTAGACCTGGACTATTATGGAATTTTTTATTATTTGACATAAAGACATAAGCCAGCAGGAGCCAGACATGAGGGGAATGACTAGCATGACCTTTTACGTCAGATTATGGCATGCCCCTAGCGGAATGCAGCTGAGTGAATTGAGCGAGACACCTAAAAATGAAATTCATAAAGAGTTTTGATCTCTGACGGAGGACTGACCAGACCGACTCTAACATGGGCTTCAATGGGGGATGGTAGCTCCTTGGAGGTGCCAAGAATAGTAGATCTCTGGAGGAGCTAGACAATGCATTTTGTCCATTGGGCTATGGAGTCATCATTTCGACAAGCAACACAGGACTCTGACTTATTTATGAAACTGAAATGACCAAAAAATTGACTCAAACTTGACATTGAAATGACTCAAAAACTAACTGGACAAACTGAAACCAAACTGAAATAAAAATGGTATTTACAATGACAGTGGAAGCAACTTTCATAAATCAGTAGTGGTACCGCTTGAGAAACCGACCATTGATCGGCCCTCCGGGACAATCTTCCCCGTTCATTTCCTTTAGAAGAAAGGCATTCTGACCCCTATATGCTGCAATCTTGAAAGGACCTTTCCAAATATTTTCAAATTTTTCCTGCTTGCCTTTCTCTTCATTCCTTGCATCCCACTTGATCACCACATCATCCAACTAAAATTTATATGCCTTTGCTTTTCTATCATAGATTTTCTTTATTTTCTCCTGCAATTTGGATGTGTTCTTGAAAACTTCTTCTCTTGTTTGCTGCAAGTGGACCATTTGATTCAACCTTCTCTGCATGGGATCTTCTTCACTGCCGGCCTCCTGAAGAAATGTGACTACCGGGGCAGCAAGAGAGGTGGGAAATATTGTGTCAACTCCGTAAACAAGCTCAAACAGTGACATACCAATGTATTTTTTCTGACTAATCCGATATGCCCAAAGCGCATGGACCAACCTCTTATTCCAACTCTTTTTATTTATTTCTAGCAACTTCTTGATGATGTTGACCAATGATTTATTCGAAGATTCCGCCTGTCCATTGCCTTGCGGATGATAGGCCGTTGAATGACCTAAAATGATGTGATACTTATGACAAAATTCCACCATCCTTTTTGATTTGAAAGCTGCTGCATTATCGGCGATTAACTTATTTGGAAAACCAAAGTGAGACAAGATGTTATTTTCGAGAAAGGAAATGATTACCGTATCTGTAGCTTGTCTAGTGGGAGCTACCTCAATCCATTTCAAGAAATAGTTTGTCGATGTAAGGATCCATCTATGCTGTCCGGAAGAAGCGGGATGAATTTCCCCAATGAAATCCAACCCCCACTGCTGGAAAGGAGCGCTCACCTCAATAGGCTTAAGTGGCAAAGGCTGTAATTTTTGTTTTCCTTCGAAAATATAACATTTATGACAGTGCTTGACCATCTTATACACATCAGCAAACAAAGTAGGCCAGTAGTACCCCGCTCTCAAAATTTTGTTCGCTGTTGACTTCCAAAAATGGTGACCACCACACTCTCCTCCGTGGAAATCCTCCATGACTTCCTTTGCCTCCTCTTCCACCAAATAATTTAACAAAATGCCACCAGGATCTTTCCAATACAGTGTAGAATTCAAAATGCAAAACTTGGCAACCTTCAATTTGAGTGTTCTTGCTTTGTTTCTAGTTATGCCGGGCGGTGGTGACAGATTTTTCAGCACATATATTACATCTGAATACCATGGGGTCAAAGAAAATATTTCAGATACCTAAATTGATGTTCCTTCCTCATTCTCATCGGACATGGTAGCGATTAGATTTATGTCTAAAGCATGAAAATTTGATTCGGCCATTAACTTTGCCAACCCCTGTCCTTTGACCAGCTTTGTGGGCTTTATTTCCACATCATATTCCAGCAAGGCTGCGATCCATTTGCCTCTTCTTCCTTCCAGATCGGTTTGCACTAAAACATCTTTTATAGCAGCATTAGGAACATAGGCCAGAATGTGAGAATGTAGGATATATACCCGGAAATATTTCAATGCCTTCACCAGTGCCAGGGCTTGCTTCTCAATGATGTTGTACTTTAAAGTTGCATCTCTTATAGCCCTGCTGAAGAATGCAATGGGTCTTTCATGATCATCTGTTTTCTGCAATAATACCACTGTCATAGTGTGTTCAGAAGCAAATGAAAACAATATGAAATCCTGAGTGTAGTCCGGGCTGACTAGGACTGGAGCTGAAGAAAGGGCCAATTCGACCAAGTTGAAATATTTTACAGCCTCCTCTGTCCATTTCACTTGGCTGTCCTTCTTTAGCATGCTGGTCATCTCTCTTAAGTGTTCAGCAAGATTAGGTACAAAGCGACACAGAAAATTCATCTTACCATTGAACGATTGTATCTCTTTTTTTTTTTTTTTCCGGGGCAGATCAATTTGTTGAATTGCTTGCATATGTGCTGGGTCAATATGGATGCCATCCTTTGAAATGATGTGCCCAAGTAATTTTCCTTCCTCCATGGCAAACAAGCTCTTCTTAGGATTCAGCGATAGACCATATTTTCTGCACTTTTGAAAGACAGTTTTTAGGTGATGCATGTGCTCTTCATCAGATTTGGAAAACACCGTCAAATCATCCAGGTACACCACAAAAAACACATCCTTCTCATTTGCAAAATCCAAGTCCATTGCACGTTGAAATGTGGCACCTGCATTCTTTAAACCGAAAGGCATTTTAGCATAATGAAAGGTTCCCCATGGAGTGGTGAATGTTGTCTTGTCTCGGTCATCCTCATGGATAGAAATTTATTTATATATCCAGAATAACCATCAAGCAGTGACATACGAGATGCCCCCACTACTCGTTGAAGTATATGGTCCACCTTGGGAAGTGGATAGTTGTCCTTCAATGAGACTTTATTTGGATTTCTGAAATCAATGCACAAGCGGATCTCACCTGTCTTCTTTCATACGGGCACCAAGTTAGAGATCCAATCTGAAAATCTGAAGGGCATAATGATACCTGACTTGTACAACCTATTTACCTCCTTTTCAATAGATGGCAACAATTTTGGATTTATCCTTCTCAGCTTCTATCTAAATGGCTTTTGATTGGGGTTGATGGGTATCATGTGCTGAATGATATTGGTATCATAGCTCTTTAAATCAGAATAGTCCCAAGCGAACACATCTACAAATGAAGCCTTCAAACTGATATATTTGTCCTTGATCTTTGGCAGCAATGCGTTAGACAATTTTACCAACTTAGGATTGGCAATTGTTTCGATGTTGACCTCTCCTACACCCTTCTCTGTTGGCTGTAATGTTGTCTTGCGGGCTACATCATCCTGATCAAAAAGTTCTTCTAGAGGTATCAAGCCTTTAGGAATGATGTTATTCTTCAGCTGCAACACGTCCATTTCATTGAGTTGCACTTCATCTATACCAATCCCTTTTCCATCGTCGTTTTCTACATCAGTTGAGGTTTCTTTGAACTTGCCTTTGTTTAGCAGAAAATCCTTAATCTCCTCATCATCTTGAAACACTTTCCAATATCGCTGATTGTCTGGAATGGTTGGACGATGCTTGACATGGATTTCAAATTTATTGCTAGAGTTCATGGGGCTCTTCAAACTGCTTGCTACCTTGGAAAGAGCATCAACAATACTATTTTGTATACGAGGCACACATGTCAAGGTGTATTCTGAAAATAACTTTAAGATGTCTAAAACGACATTACGATAAGCCCACATCCTAGGATGTTTTGCTTGATACTCACCTCTAACCTGCTTTATTACCAATTCAGAGTCGCCATATACCGAAATCCTTTTTACATTCAGCTTTCTAAGAATCTTCAGGGTAGCAACCAGAGCTTCATACTCAGCTTCATTGTTTGAACACTCAAAGGCCAGCTTGTAAGAGCAAACCCTCACATTTCTAGGCACTTTTTTTGGGGCGGAGAAAGGACTGGGTACCCAAATTCTAATTCCAGCGCCATCATTTCCTACTGCTCCATCAAAATCCATGGTCCACAAGCATTCTTCCTCCTCTTGTAAGTGTTGTAAATCTGTTTGTTGTGCCTTGTCTGCTTGCTATCCATTACTTTCAGCTGATTGCCCAACATTTTCCTACTTTTCTTGTCCTTCTTTCTTCAAATTTCTCTGAAATTTTCTGTTATTTCCAGAATGTCATTTGCTTCTACTATCTGACTATCTATATCATTCAAACTATCTGAAAACAAAAAAAAGACTCTAAATCTGTATGTACATAGTTAATAGGATGATTTATAGGTTTCTCCTTGCTTGTGATCATATATTTCATTTTTTGTTCCCGATATAGTTTCCTCATTTGTCCAAACACTGGGATCGTTGCATAGGAGAAATCTAGTTGTAGTGTCCCTTTCAATTTCGCTACCCAAGACTTGGAAAGAAGCATGCCAAACCTTGGAGGAATATCTGCTACCACCACATCCATCAAAATATTTTTCATGGGACGCTGATCCAAACTCACAAACAAGTCTTTGATGAGTCCTATACATCTTACTCTGCTGGAATCGAATGAATATAGATCATGATATTGCCGGGTGATGTCCAGACCAAGCTTATCCATGATAGCCTTGGGCATGAGATTCTGAGAAGCTCCGAAATCGAACATGGCATTGTGTAACACAAAATCATGCAATCTTAAACTGATATAGAAGGGTGGCACATTGCTATCAGGAGACTCACCATTCGATGTTGGTACAAAAATCATTTTAGGTTGATCATCTTTTACATTTACCATGTCGGACATTGGGTCAAAATTCAACATCTTAGATATTTTTCCTCTATAACTATTGTTCTTCATTATTTCAGTCAAGGGGATGGATACCTTTAACCTAGAAATCTCATTCTCTAAGCTAAAAGCGGGAGATTTTTCTACCTCTTTGACTGGGATCTCTTTCTTTTCCTTTTCCTTTGATGTAGCTTGCTGCTGTGATTATTTTGTTGATTTTGATTTTCTGCTCTCCAGACCGACCGCCTCCTTTCATTTTCTTTGTGTAGCTGATGAATCATTCTTTGTTGTTTCAACCTCCTTCTTTTTCTGAATTGGTTTGGCCGGTACATCTCTACTTATAAGTGAATTATTTCTGCTACTGTGCAAACAAAGCATTCATATATCCCATTTGATACTCCTCTAATTCCTCTTCTAAAACAGTGTCGCTAGCTAGAATGAAATCTATGTCTTGGTGTGCAGCTGAACTCACCGCACACTCTTCTTCTTCGGTAATGTAAGTAGGCAGCTCATCTGGAGTAAAGAGGTGCTTTTCTTCACCTATTACATTCCTTTCCTCATCTGACTCCGGTCCATGCACAAATTTTTTTTGCAAAGGTGTTTGCACTGGTTGTTGTGCTGTCTGCTCTTGGGGTCATTGATCTCTCTGTCTTATTCTATATTGTGGCTGTTGTTGGCCACGGGAGTTAGGATTCCTAACTTGGGGCTCAGGTTTATCGAGTTTTACCCTTTCAAGCATTTTCTCTACCTTTTTGCGTAGTTGATCCATTGAAGAAGATTCTTATTTCGCAGTGATTTTCTTTTCTGCTTTCGCTCTAGCTCTTTTGGACAGCAGATTTGCTTCAACGCTGACCGCAATTTTATGCATTTCTTCCATTGTGGCTAGTTCTCTCTCTCTTAATTGGTAGGCCATGCCAACATCAAAACCATTTGGAAACTTCATCATAGTTAGTCCTACAGGTGGCTTTAGATGATCTGGAATTTGGTTGTAGACTGCATTAAATCTAACACAATAATCTTGGACCGACTCACCAGCGTTTCGTTTGATTTGTTCATATTTGGCCAGAATTTGAAGGGGATTTTTTTTCACTTCCCACCGGTTTAAAAATTGTCTTTGTAGTTCAGCCAAGGTAGTGATACTTGCTATGGGAAAACCTCTAAACCATTTCCTCACATCACCTGCAAATGTCTGTACAAAGAGCCTCATTGCCACGTTCTCCGCATCGATCTCATGAAGTTCATAGAAGTCTGCCATTTTGTCTACATGTTGCTGAGCAGTAATGCTGTTAAGAGTGCCATCAAAAAATGGGATTTTACTTTGATAATCCATTGGCATATCATCTAGAACCTGGGGCAGAACAAGGGGTGCGAAACGGGCAGCCATCATTCTCGGTGTATTTCGCCTTGGAGGTGTTGGAGGAGTGTGAACAGTTTGTAAGGGGCTTGCAATAGGAGTTTGGGGCTGTGTTGTAATATAATTATCAATTAACCTATTAACTCTTTCTATTTCGAGGTCTACAAGAAATTGTGGATTGGGGACAGTATAATCAATAGCCCTTTCAGATTTAGACTCAAACAATGATATCTCAAAACGTTCATCAAACTCAAGCTCTTCAAGATACTCGAAAATGTCAGGACATGAATGGGATTTGAACATGGGAGTTATGGTGCTTTCTTGACGAAGGAGTCTCGAGATCAAATTGGGGTTTCCGTATATATGAGGAGGATCCGGGTTTGGATTGGCTCTGGTATATCGTCTCGAAGCCAGCATGTTATTGAGAAAGGTCACAGGACACAACCAACTTACTCATCCTTTCCAATCCTAAGCTTATCATCCGTAAGCTTAGAATTATTATGAAACAAGGGGATTTGATTTCAGTTTCGTCCCCAGTGGAGTCGCCACTATGTTAGCACCTAAATCTGCCTTAGGTTGAAGGAAGGAAAAAATTAGGGTAACCACAAACCACGCTCAATCTGGTAGCTAGCCCTACCAAAGCAGGAGAGGGCTCTCTCTGAGTCACACTCAGTGAATAGATAATCAAAAATGGTCTTAGATGACTTACAATAAAATATTTACCTTAGGCTAGTAAGTGGATAGGGATTCTGGAAATAATTTTCATGAATGACCGAGCTTCTGGGATAGTATGGGACCAACAGTCAGCAAAGAACAGAGAATTTAATACAAAGGCACAGATTAGTCCGTGAGGCAAGATAGGCGGAAAATATAACAATTTAGTTTGAAGTACCGCGGAATGAATTGATTGTTGAAGAAAGTGAAAAGGGCATAGTGACATGAATCCTTGTCAACAGAAGAATAAAACTGAACATGAAATTTTCCCATAGGCAGAGCAATAAAATTGAATTCTACCTAATCTCACTCAGAAAATTTCACTGGAAATGAGCATGAATTGAATTATGAAAAATAACGAAATACATATGGAAACATAAGAGACACATTTGCTACACTCACAACCAAAAGAATCTCATGAAACAGAGCCACTGCCTTTCATTAATTCTCTGTGTTTCTTTCCCACAGCCTCCTAGAAGTTACAAGCCAACCCACCCTTTGCAAATAACTTGCATACAATATAAAGAATGTGTAAGGAAGAGATAGAACACCCAAGGGTTGGGGAGTTACTCGAATCATTGCAAAATGGGGATGGAGAGCCAACCATCAGCTATAGGTGCAGTGCTACAAACATGACATTTGGCTTGGGTGACTGTTTTCCTTCCTTCGCCACTTGGATAGAAGCCAATCTAGAGAAAAAACACTTTAAATTCCGCCTTTGGTGCCAACAAACTAAAGCGTAGATGAGCGGGCCCACTTGGAGAAGTCGTGAACCGAAATTTCGCGAAATGGAAGCAAATTGGGCAATTTTTCCTCTGTGCGTCGCACTACTTTGGAGCCTGTTTTGGGGCACTTGTAGGTGTCCAAAATGTGCCTAAGTGGGATTTTTAGAAATCCTATCTTGTCTACTTTCTAACCCCACTAGAATATTTGAATTTGGTGCTCATTTGCCCCTCCAAATCTTCATTCTCCCAAGACTGCTTCCTCTGTGTCAAAAAAGTGGCAGAGAGGCCATTTTTGGGTGTTTTTTGACCTTTTGGACACTCATACCTTGCCAAAATTTCTTGTCCAAACACAAGTAGTTGTGAATTTCCATGCTGAATCAAAAAATGCAAGCCATTCCTCGTTTGGAGCTCTAGAATTTTAGCGTCGTGCCAGTGACGCGCCGCATAGGGAGAAAATCCCGTTTTTTGCCCAAAAAATTACCATGTCACCAAAAATTCCCCAAATTTCTTGAAATTTGGGCTGGAGGTTCCCTATGGGGTGTTATGATGGACCAAGGAAACCGCAACCAATATTCAAAGCTGATATTTCTCTTTTACCTCTTTTTTCTTTCTTGTTGCTTTCCTCAATTTCGCTTTCAAACTCCTTATTTGGGCTTGTGCACTCATGTTTCACACCCTGTAACGGAAAGCCATGTGTCTCAGTAGAGCAAGGTCCTGGTCAGCCTTGTCCAACAGTGTCTCCAAATTCATTTTGACCCTCTCAAGGTTGGACTCCCGATCCTTATTGATTTCTTGCTCCAAAGATGTATGCTCGACCCTTCTTCTTTGAGCAGCTTGGCGATGCTCACGAATGTTTTGCAGCTCCATAATCATTTGTTGGTCCTCAAGCTACTTGTTTCTCTACTCAAGGTACTTCATGTTCCAATTGGACCTCTCCAAGTCAAGGGATAAGGACTCAGTCACAAACTGCTGCTCCTGGATGATCTCTATAAGCTCTGCATTTGTTGATTCTGCATCTGTCTCATCATCATGGAGGAGAATGAATTCGGTCTCTCGTTCACCTAATGGCACTTCCTCCTGCACTGGCTCCTTTGATGCCGATGTCGGAAGTGAGGCCCCTTCTACCCTGGGTGGAGATAACACTCGATTTGTTGCTGCAAATAAGGGTCTACTGCCTCTCTGATAGGTGATGTATACTGGCATAGTAGCAGTCTCATGTCGCTCATACTGATGGGATGGGCCACCTATCTCATGTTCTGCCTTTGATACTACCTATGGAGCATTGAAGAGGTCACAGGAGATGAATTCCTCTCAAGCAAAACCCTGCAATCCCAACTGATGGTCCACCAAAATCCGGATCAGAGCAAACTGATAAACACTGTTGAGCTGTTGTCGAGTGGTCTTGTGTTGCATGAAATTTTTCATCCTCTCTATGTTCCTGCAGATGAAAAATGGGAGGTTCATCATTCGCGCCCTGGTAAAGTGCATGAGAAACCTGATGTGATAAGCATAAAGGAGAGAAAACCTCCCCTCAAAAATAAAGTATTTCATGATCAGTTTCATGAGCAGAGCATACTCATCTCTCAAAAATCTGAATGGGAAAACTCTTGTGAGCTGACTCAAACAACTGGCCTTAATGTAAGGCTCATAATGATGCCTCTCCACCTTCTTCTTATTATGCCACTATTCTCCAATGTTTGGTATGCCTGTTGCCACTGATAATGTGAAAGTGACCCCAGCCAAGATAAATTGTCCTCCATGTAGGTGAAGTGAAAAAATATGGGCCAACTCATGATAAACTCTGACATTTGCCACCCTCTGACAAAATTCGAAACATGCTAAGTGCTGGAAACATGACATAGCAAGAGGGCATGCCTGCAACTTGGTGAGGGTGTTTGGCTCATCTCTAACATGTTTACCACTCTGGTGATGTCACCTGGGGGCCTGTTCTCCTGAAGCTGTATCACTGTGGGTCTCCTCCTCATATTCTGATGAAACCTCAGACGCCATAACTGTTGTTTTTGTAAACTAAATTTAGGCTACCCTTTGATTTAAATGAAGCTGGTAGTTGCTTTGACAATCTGCTGCCAAGGGGAAAATTAAAAAGGGAGCATTAGGATGGGGGATAATATAATGGGAATAGGGGTTTATAGGAAGATTTTATTTAGGGATACACAAGGGATTTTGGGGTATTTGATAGGGTAGTTCTTGTGTTGTTGGCAAGGTAGGGTTTGGGTTTTTTGAGCAATAGGAGGAGGGGGAAAGGGAGTATGATTTTAGTAGTGTTAGGGTAGTGATTATGGGGAAAATGGTGTAGGGGAATGAGTAATAGGGGTAGGGTAGGAAAAACACCTTGGCAGCAATATCACTATAGCACAAACCCTAGCATCATGGTTTTCTTGATGTCTTCTTTTGTTTGCTTTATAAAAAAAAATTTCATTTGATTTATAATCATAAAACCATGCTATTCCTTTCAAATTTGATGCAAAAGTGGAAGTAGGTTGCCTACCTTTCAAATAGCAAAGCTCCACAAAAATTTGGAGTGATTTGGCAGTGTTTTCGGCCCTTGGTCTATGTGCGTCACGCACAAAACCCAGTGCACCACGCGCTGGGTATGCGCCATGCTTGTGGTAATTTTCAATGATGGGCAGGCTTTGTGTGTGCCGCGCCCAGTGAGTGTGCCGTGCTCCTGCCTGTGTGCACCACGCGCTCTGAGATCACCCAAAGTTGCTCCAAGTCGCTCTAATTATTCAACTCACGACCTTGCACCCTTATTCCAACGCTTTGCTTGCACAATGAGCTTGTTTTATTGTGATATTTGTGTATATAGGCTTGGAGGTCATTTTTAAATTAACTTTTTCAAAAACCCACTTTTCTAATGTCTTGTTTCAACACTTTTTTCATTGACTTTAATACACCCTGATTTTCACTTTTTCTTTGGATTTTGGGCTCAAATGATGAAATTTTTGACACTTTTTGCAGGGATTGCATGACAGAGCACTTTGGCCACAGAAACCATGACTGCACCTGAAGAAATCAATTGTCAATTCTTTTTTGAAATTTTTGTCACCAATAGCACTATTGGACTTTTCTTCAAAACAGAGTTTTGAAGAACTGTCAATTTTTATCAATAAGATGATGGAGAGCTGCGGATCATTACTTTGCAAGAGCATCACTCTGGACTGCATGGCTTCACTGGGCATATTTTGAGACCAAACCGATCAATTCCTAGACCTAATGACCAAAAATGACCTTTGTCCGTTGAAGGACCAGACCTGGACTATTATGGACTTTTTGATTATTTGACACAAAGCCATAAGCCAGCAGGAGCCAGACATGAGGGGAATGACTAGCATGACCTTTTCCGTCAAATTATGACATTCCCCTAGCGGAATGAATCTGAGTGAATGGAGTAGGACACCTAAAAATGAAATGCATAAAGAGTTTTGATCTCTGACGGAGGACTGACCAGACCGACTCTAATAGAAGGCAAAGGTGAAAACCCAAAGGGAATCAATCACAAAGTTATCAAAAACTGACTGGGAGGCATATTGGCAATTCCTTGTCAAACCTCACAGCGAAATCATGACACTCAATTGTTCACTCCACTCAACTCAATGGACGTTGCCACCTCTCACTGATGTTATCTTCGCAGGACAGGTCAAAATGCAATTTGGGGCACCTCCTCAAGTCAAAATGATGTTTGATATATGCGATCTAAAGGAGAAGATGGCAGATTGTTATAGATATTTTTGGGCACTACAACCCCAATCATAAATGTCCATAAACCAAGGGCTCTTAAGTCCCTAAAAGTTTCATTCCAACCTCTAAAAGGACAAGGTCAACTGATTACATCTTCTCCCAAAAGTTCTCCATGAAAAGCTACACAGAACTGGTCAAAACTGGACCATCTCACCTGCTCCGTGGTCAAAGTGCGCTGCATCCCACCTAAATACACACGGGAGTTGTGATACATACTGAAAATCCCTTCTATGGGGTGCGATGGGCGAGAGTGGACAAATGGCAGGTTTAGATTGCAAGGTGACACTTGCCTCTCTGCATTCGCCCAGGGATGAGTAAGAGATCATCAATCTCCAAGTGGAATCAAGAACTATCAGAGAGAGGACACTAATCAAATCTCAAAAGCTAACTCACCCCCCTTGCAAACATCTATAGACGGATCCCCCATCCCAGAGATCCAGAGGCTGGAATTTTGTATCTTGTAAGGAAGTGCTACTGGTTTCTTGGTGTAACATCATAGTGTTGGGTGATCTAAGCTTTTCATGAGGTGAAGAAGGGATTTCTTGCTGAGAGGATGATGTTGGGTCAAAACAATTGGTTGTAATCCTCTTTGCTATTCTTGATTATTAATAAAGCTATTCAAGTTTTCCTCCACATTCTTGTATGATTGATGATATATGCACTGGTGTGGTCAATATATCTTTGGTCCTATATTGTTTATTATAGTAGATATATGTTCTTGGATAGTGTTATGCTACTTTGATTCTACAGGTGCTCTTTGAAGCTGGGTAGACGAAGAAGCAAGTGGCAAAGATCTATCAGAAGGGAGAGGAAACAAGCAAGGAACCAAGCGCAAGACAGAGGTTGGTCTCCTTCTTTCCCCTCTTATCTACTTCTCATAAAAGAAAGCGAAAGTGGCTTTAGTTTGTTTGTTTCTAAGGTAGCTACCAGCCTTAGTGGGACTAGCAGCTCTGCATAGACACTAGATTTCCCAATAACGAAATGGCGACTCCACTGGGGAGCGAATAGATTGTTTGTTTGTCTATATTTGTTTACTTTATAAACTTATAGATGGAGCCTGAAGTCAAGCCAGCTAGCCTTTGAACTATATTTGCTATGCAAGTGCAGAGTAGATCAATGTTGTTTCAGTCTATCTCCAGGTTTTGTTTATGAACTGAAAAATCAATTTACAAGCTCTCTAATTGCCCTTGTGGTGGCTCTAGTAACCTCCTTAGATCTACCCCTACGATTTATTTACTGATTACCACTTGCTCGGCCTAAATCCCTGAACTAAGCTACAAACTGTGACCCGAAACCTAGTTGAAGTCTCATCCCTGGACCATCGCATTGTCTCATCTTTGGAATCTAGATGCATTGCACTTCCCGAGTGTAGTAGGTGTGCTGCATCTCACTTTCCCTGTGTTACAGGTGCGCTGATCAGACAAGACCTATTCTTCTCTTAGATTTTGGTTTTTGTGATTCACTCTTTTCAGCACTATTCATGAGTTTTGTTGTCTATAGTCAGTATACCTCTGTTGAAACCCCCTTCCTTGCCATTATTTTGCCTCCATTGTGCAAATAACTGTAAATGTTTTTATGTATTTTGAGCCATTTTCAGTTCTCTTTTACAAAGAAGTAGTGTAATTAAACTGGCGTTTCTTGATTTGAAAGTGTCGCAAGTGTCGTTTTCAGTCATAGAAGAGAATCCGATTGTTCTTGATAGTGGATTACACTGTTACTCTTGTATTTGATTTGAATTAATAGTTTTTCAAGTGTTGAAAGCAAGTTTTCAATTCCAAATCACAAACTGTATTCATTATCTTCATTTTGTCTTGAAAAGAAACTTGTTTGTAATGTCGCTTTGAAAAATAATTCAGATTTGTGCTTAGCTTTCTTTTTATCATTCACACATCAAGAAGGCTGAAAACAAATACATGCATGTGCATTTTCATTTAGACTGTTTTTTGGTTTGATTTAGGATAGTGCATATAGTGTGTGCTCTCTGCTCTATGTTGAAATAATTTTGTCTCTCTTTCCTTAGTAGCTAGTATTTTCATTGCAAATATAAGATTAAATGATTGTTTATCATCTTAGATTGCATTTTATGAATTGTATATCTACATCACACGGTGAACCTGAAAGGAAAATTTCTTAAGCAAGATCAACTGTAAAATAAATTTAATGAATCTAAAAATTATTTGGAACCTAATGCACAGCGTTTAGAAGTCTAGGCTAGAGACGTATTCCGTTGTCGTAAAGCCTAGTAACTGTTGTTTTCATTGTTGGTTGGGTGATTCCTCCACTTTGAGACGATAAGTGCCAATACGGACTTGTGCTCCCACGTACCATCGATTATATATTGGGAGACCACAATAGGCTTTATCCTTTATCCATAGGAAGTCGTGTCTGCCGCCCTATCGATCACAATGCACTGAACACAACATTCGGGAAGATTGACTGCCATACCGTAAAAATTATTCTACAGTTTTGCGATTGGTTTGGTAATCCCTCTCTCTAGATCTCCAGAGCAGTCTCTTTCATTCCTTTTCAAACTCCTTAAAGGAAAAGGTCCATTTTAGCGCTTGTCACTTCAAGCTCATTAAAAATCGAAGGCAACTAGAGTCATCTTTTGTTTTTTCTCGACTCTTAAAAATTGAAAAAACAAGTTTTGTCGAAGCATCTAAAATTTATTTTAATCGTAATAAATATCACGTTTCCTACGTTGGTTTTGGGTTGAGAAAAATGGAGTCCACCAACAAAGGAGTTCCCCTTGGGGGAAATCCTAGTCCTTTCTCCTCTTGGGGAGATGTTGGTGCACCCCATATGGCCACATTGTTGCTTCCAGGATTGACAATCGGCTTGCCCATATGGCTCTTCTCAACCTCTGTCATTCAGAACACCGTGATTCTTGAACAATCAAGTCAGCAACTAAACGATACCAGAGTTACCCCCCAACCTTCTACTTCGTCCAATTCTTCCTCTCCTCCTTCCTCTTCGCTTGATGAAGTTGGTAAAGCCAAAAATCAAGTAATCGAGAAGAAGGAGAAGAAGAAGAAAGAGAAGAAGAAGAAGGAGCCAAAGGCAAAGAGGGGCAACCAAGCATCATCTAGCGAAAATCCACACACTGCACCGTCTAGGCCTAAATCACCATGTGTCATTTGTAAAGGAGACCACTATCATCGAGATTGTCCTTGCATCCCTCAGATCTTAAGGGACTAGTCTCCTCGTTTGCACAATCTGGTGTCATCAACCTCTGATGATCATGTTGAAAATACACCATCAATTAGTGAAAGTCAAACCCCTGGACAAAAAGGAAAAGGTAAATTTCCTTGTAAACTATCTGAAGGTGATCACGTTGTCCACCATTGTCCCTTCATAGTTGAGGTTAAAAGAGTTTTGGACGACCGTTCGGTTTCACCATTACGACTTCCTCCTGGATATAAGAAGCTCTTGCCGAGTCCGTCACTAGTTGAAAATCCGGCTGACACGCCATTGTGGTCGACCGAAGCGTCTATCATTGAAGATAAACCATCTGAATCCACACCAGACGAAATTCAAAAGGTCGAGGCGGTAGTTGACCCAGTCTTGCCTTCAGAGGATCCATCTTCAGATGATACAATCACTGAAGAGAACAAGAATGACACCGTCCAAATTCTCTTCGTAAGCACAGACTCCGATGAACATGGGTGCAATCTACCCGTTCCTTTACCGCAGGAAGGAAGTTCGTCAGAGTTGTATCCGACCGTCTATTCAGTCCCACCTCCAAGCAACCTAGTTGTTTCCTTCGATTGGAATCTACTAGGCAGACCCCGCTTACTGACTAGTGTTCCATTTCGAATCATTGCTCAAATATATAGAATGGTCATGGCCGATACCATCATAGATGAAGGGGCTTTTGTGAGTATCCTTTCCTCAAATGCTTGGAAAGCGCTTGGTTCACCATTGCTTTTGCCTGAAATGAGAAATCTAACAAGCTTTGACAAAGGAACCAGTCGACCATTAGGGATCCTTCCTGATGTGCTAATAACATTGAGAAGGAAAACCGTTCACATGAATGTAATGGTAGTCCAAGGATCCCTGGATATAATATACTCCTTGGACATGACTATATTTATTGCATGGGAGCCATTCTCTCCTCATTCTTTAGAGTAATGTGTTTTCCGCATGAAGGAAGAGTGGTCAAGCTTGTAGAACAACTTTCATTCCCCGGTTCACACATAGCAAATAGTCATATACCACCCCTGAATGGTATTTTCACGCAAGGAATGTCTCATCAATCCCCAATCCTTCCTCCTGATGAGCGCGAGCGATTCAGAGGATATGACTAAAACCCAGGGGGCATGCACCCTGACCTGTTTCGACAAGAAAACCTTGGGTATAGGGTAGGTTTCCACGAAGGATCTATGACTGGTTGACACACCCATCCATTTAGGAAAACGGGGTTAGACCGGAATAAGATACCTCTGTTAAAGGGTAGTCCTTTCCCGATAAAACGAATGTTTTATCTCCAAATTGAGGGGTAGCCTGGAAACTCTACTTCACTATACCTGGGGGCATGCAAACCCTTTGGAATGCAAGTGAAGAGCGACCATTTATTTTTTAAAATTTGTAGGTCCTCTAACCCTTTAAACTCATAGGATTGGTCGTTTCCTAACTTGCATAAAGAAAGGATGCGGGGCAAAGCTTTGAAAAAATGCCATTTTTAAATGAGACATCCTTATTATACGACTGGATCGAGCAGTTTTAACGCAGAATTCAAGCTCGTTAAAAAATAAACATAAGCATTGAGCAAATGTTCCCCCAGAGTTTAATCTCATTAAAAAATGAACCCATTTCTGGTAAATAACCATCGTGAATGTATTATCATCAGCCTTTGAAGCCTTGGTCATGTTCTCATCATCACCTCCACTCTATATTGGCTGATCATTCAGCTCCATTTGATTGTTTACCCTTTTTGAGGAATAGCTGTGAAGAGTAATCCTGTTAGCCATACTTGTGACACTGCCATGATTGGAAAACTCCAAACCTTACCTGGAATTAGCTGCTACCCGAATTAATCACTCGTTCCTCAAAAAATGAGTCTCCTTTAAATATCTTTTCAACTGACTCGTAAAATATGAAAAGATTGCCGAGAAATTGGCCTCTCCAGCTCGTTAAAGTGACCGGAAGTGCTATCCATCCTTTAGATTTTAATCTTTTTGGACTTGAGGGATTATTACAAAAAAAGGTCAAGCGCTTGTTTTGTTTGGCTCGTTAAAAGTACCGAAAATTCATGCCTTTTGTATTGTTTTATACTTTTTCGAACTCAAGGGATTATATGACAAAAAAGGATTATTGGAGTTTTCTTTACGTCCCTTTTTCAGACTCTCTAGAATTGGAAAGGACTGAGTTATCCTTGTCGTTAAACTCGTTAAAACCGAATAGTGACAAACTTGTCCATACAGACAAGCACGAGTTTCACTATCACTACGCTCATTAAAACATAGTGATGGGTTTGCCCGAAGGGAAAATTATAGAACAAGCATATGTTATCTTCCTCAAGCTTGACAAAAATAAAGAGGTATTGGTCAGTAATGACTGGGGAAAAATTGGGAAGAAAACTTGAAGAAAATTTATTGGTAGCAAGTCGCTCTTGAACATGACACTTTCACTCCGCATCCGAGTCGGGTTGGGTTGTTCCGTTCACTGGTCATATCACCATGGGTCCATCACACCATCCATATTTGGGGTTAACACTACCAATCCATCATGTCAGTGTCGCCGATATGTTCAAGAGAAGTCGCTCAGAGAATTCACCTATGTCTCATCCACTGCAATACATTTACACTCCATCCTTTCATGACCGCCACCCTGAACCTTATATCATCAGATCGTTTTCACCTCCATTAAAATCATTTGCTCCATTCCATGTCATTGATGTGGGATTCGCTAAGGCCCTCATATGACAGATCACTTCGTTTCAACATCAGCTCATTATCCAAGAAGTCGATCTAGGAACAACCCTTTCAGTACTTTGAAGCAAGTTGCATGCCTCAATGGAAAGTTTCTCACTTCTGGCGATAGGTTTACATCAATGGCCTTCGACCGAAAGATTTTGCATGGTGTTCGATGACAAGTCCCTTATTCACACCACGTGAATTGTACTGCAATACCTTAAGGGTCATCATCATTATCGGTGATTCCTCTTGCGCCTATTAACATATTACATCATTGGCTGGTAATCAGGCGATGTCTTTCCATGTTCGACTCCATAACATCTCTCACATGGATCGACTTGTACTATGAGTGAAGATCGAACGAGATTGAAGACCCCGGATCTAGTTTCACCCATCCAGGCTACGATATATATTCAGGAAAATAAAGACATCAAATGTACATCATTACTGCACAGATAATCATCCAATCCAAAGGATGACGACTCTACCAGAATCATTAGTTTGCACTCAGAAGATTGTTTGTCTTATGTACATGACAATTAATTTATAAATCTAAGCATGGGAATGCTTGCCTCAGCTAGATCATGAAAATATTAAGAAGATAATGTATTGTATTATATCTTATTACAGGTTTCCTTCCAACTCGAAAAAACTTCAGATCCTCATGATAAAGCATTTCACCCGACATCAACAGATTCACGACCTCATGCTTTAGGGGGCAACTGTTATAGACATTTTTGGGAACTGCAACCCCAATCATAAATGTCCATAAACCAAGGGCTCTTAAGTACCTAAAAGTGTTGCTCCAACCTCTAAAAGAACAAGCTCAACTGATTACATCTTCTCCCAGAAGTTCTCCATGAAAAACTACTCAAAACTGGTCAAAACTAGACCATCTCACCTGCTCCATGGTCAAAGTGCACTGCATCCCACCTAAATACACACGGGAGGTGTGAGGCATATTGAAAAGCCCTTCTATGGGGTGCGATGGGTGAGAGTGGACAAATGGCAGGGTCAATCGGCAAGGTGGAGGATCATGGAATCTTCCAGAAACTTCTCCTATGACACTTGCCTCTCTGCACTCGCCCAGGGATGAGTAAGAGATCATCAATCTCCAAGTGGAATCAAGAACTATCAGAGAGGACACTAATCAAATCTCAAAAGCTGACTCAACCCCCTTGCAAACATCTATATATGGATCCCTCATCCCAGAGATCCAGAGGCTGGGATTTTGTATCTTGTAAGGAATTTCTGCTGGTTTCTTAGTGTAACATCATAGTGTTGGGTGATCTAAGCTTTTAATGAGGTAAAGAAGGGATTTCTTGCTGAGAGGATGATTTTGGGTTAGAACAATTGGTTTTAATCCTCTTTGCTATTCTTGATTATTAATAAATCTATTCAAGTTTTCCTCCACATTCTTGTATGATTGATGATATATGCATTAGTGTGGTCAATATATATCTGGTCCTATATTGTTTATGATAGTAGATCTATGTTCTTGGATAGTGTTATGCTGCTTTGATTCTACAGGTGCTCTTTGAAGATGGGTAGATGAAGAAGTGAGTGGCAAAGATCTATCAAAAGGGAGAGGAAACAAGCAAGGAACCAAGTGCAAGGCAGAGGTTGGTCTCCTTCTTTCCCCTCTTATCTACTTCTCATAAAGGAAAACAAAAGTGGTTTTAGTTTGTTTGTTTCTAAGGTAGCTACCTGCCTTAGTGGGAGTAGCAGCTTTGCATAGACACTAGATTTCCCGATAACAAGATGACAAGTCATCTTTATAACCTCCGCTCATCAAATCATTTCTATTTTTAGAATTATTTGCTAGTAAACGGGTAGGTTGTTTGAAACCTCAAATATTTTGTATAATCTATTTTTGAACTCTAGTTATATACTATTTATACCCTTCTCATGCGTTTAGAGAAAGTTCTGGAATTTTATGAAAAACATTTGCAAAGAATGAATTTATATAAGTTTTTGAATTCCTTGTTGAAATTATGGAACATGGTCATTTCTTTTCAATATCATACTACTTTCCTTTGTTGATGCACTATTGTATACTTGGAGAATAATTTGATTTGAAGAATAGAGCTGATTTATGTCATTAATCAAATGAGCAGAACCTCATGCATATGGTACTTTTGTCTTGCATGATTAGTTATGTTTTCATTTAATTAATGATAACATCTCATTTTCATGAATTATATATGGAATATGTTCTTTCTGTTATGTGTTAATTGCACTACTATATGATGCCTAGATGAAAGTGTTTATTTTCATATATGATCATTAATATATGTGATGTAGTTTGTACATTTCTTTAACTAACTATTTAGTCAAATGAATTATCTTTACACGTTATCATATTTTTTTAATCCGTGAATGATCCTTATTATCACATGTCAAACATGTATCTTTCCAGATCGCATATCGCACAGAATACTCGGGTTTATATTACATTAAGTTAGCTAGATATTTTCATGATAGAATATGTCATTTAGTTATCATTATTCTTATTGAAATCACTTAAAATCCACCCATTCTCATTTTAAAACCCACATTGGGAAACTGGTCCCATCGTCCCTAGTTGGAGCCACCACTTCAAAAGAAAAAGGAGATGTCTTTAAGGTCTGGTCTAGGTGGTTATCCCACATGTTGGAGCAATAGAAACCTGAGGCTTCAATAGTTACATAGGAGATCTACTCACAACACAAGTGATTGTTGGTCCAATAAGTCACTGCTGGTCAATATGAAGGCTTCTGAATTAGAAACATGTTCTGACTCTGAGTTAGAACCAAACAAGGGTAATGACAAAGGGAAATAGATCATTGACACAAAGTCCAGTGCCACTATGGCTACCACCAAGATCACGAAGAATCAGCCTGAACATAGAGAGGAGGGGGAATGAATCAGCCACTCACAGATGTGGTTGAAGTGTTATCCGTTGCAGTTCATTGTTGATAGCATGATCCAAAAGAACCTCATTTTAGTAGAGGTCATGAAGTGGCTACATTTACTAAGTATAACACATCTGCAACTGTATACCATCAGGTGGCTTCACCAAGGATGAGATGTCCATGTCAGCCAGTAGTGTCTCCTTCCCTACAACATCAAGCCCTTCACAGATGAGGTACTCTGTGATTTTTCTCCTCTTGAAGCTTATGTTGTATCATTAAGACAACCACACTCATGGAAGTTAAATGTTGTACATGAGTCTAGACCTCACTCTCTGATTATTAATTTGGAAAATAAGTTATAAATGATACCATAGGTAACCCTGCCTACTGCCATATCTTTGACCACTGCAAATAAATGCAGTAAGATCATTTCACAGACTAGGAAATTTGTTTTCCTTATGATTCGCCCTCAGGGAAAGAAGAAGATTATGGCCATGGCTTCCAGATAGGGATCATCTGTGTAATAACAACATATGGACAAGGTCATGGACCAGGCGAGCAACTACCCAGTGGACCAATCTATCAACTCTCTGTTTTGGAGAATGATGAGATCAAGAAGCATATTTAAGAGTTGTTGTAGAAAAGGCACATCAGGCCAAGCTCATCCCCCCAGTGGGAGCCTGATTGCATCGGTATAGAAGAAAGATAGGAGCTGGAGACTCTGTATTGACTATCAGGTGTTGAAAAAAATCATTGTTCAGAATAGGTAGCCAATCCCACATATTGATGAACTTCTAGACCAACTCAAGGGGGCCAAATATTTCACCAAGATTCACTTGAAGTCTGGCAATCACCAGGTGCCTATTGAACCCTTTTATGTGTGAAAGATTACCTTCAAATCCATGGAGGGAAATTTGGAATAGTTGGTCATGCCTTTCGGGTTGACGAATTCCCCCATAACCTTCATGAGATTGATGGACAACATCTTGTGACCCTTGACCAATGCATTTGTGGTGGTGTATTTAGATGGCATCTTGACCTTTAGCTAGATTTTGGAGTTGCACCTCCACCATATTCGACAGCTCCACCAAACCTTATGACAAGACAAGCTGTGTGATAATCTGGAGGAATCAACTTTTGGCATGAACCAGGTTCAATATCTGGGGTAAATCATTGATGAGAAGAGTGTGCATGTGGACCTAGACAAGGTATAAGTAATTAGGGATTGGTCAGCCCTAACCACTATAACAAAGCTCTGCAACTTTCTATGTATCACCAATTTATATGGCAAGTTCATGTTGGGGTTCTCTCATATCACGTGGCCTTCAAGTCAAGTCACTAAGGGCAGAGCGAAATAAAATTTAGTTTGGTCTAAGACCCAAAAGTAGGTGTTTCCCGAGTTAAACCATCACATATTCTCTGCAACAATGCTCACATTGTCAGACCTGCAACAACTATTTTAGATTGAGACAAATGCCTCGGACTATGCTATTGGTATATTTCTTACTGAGGAGGGGAATCTAGTGGCTTACCATAGTGAGATACTTTCAGACATAGTCTAAAATTATACCACCCATGATAAAGAAATGTATTCTATTTTGCATACCTTCTATTAATGGAAGCATTACATTATGGGGAAGTAAACGATCATCCACATAGACCATGGACCCCCGCAATGCATACATACACAAGGGAAGCTGCAGAATGATTGCCATCATAAATGGTCCACATACTTACATTAGTTCCATTTAAAAATTATGTACCAGAAGGGAAAAACTAATAATGTTGCACATTGCCTCAATCGACCACCAATCATGGTGTTGCTCTACTCCTATGGACATGAGACTTCGAGTGGTCGCATCTTCACAAGAGCGATCTAGAACTCGAAAACACATATCAAACACTCTTGGAAGGTAAGAAAGTTCTAAATTTTCACCTCTAGTATTCATTATTATTCCACCTGGGACACATCTGTGTACGTTCAAGTGAGTGTTCCAATATGATTTAGGAGGTGCACTACATTCAGGTCGCTGGATATTTTGGAGTAGTTAAAATAGTGGAAGTACTGCAGAAGTATTTTATTTGTTGAACCTTCGTCAGGATTTTGGGAAGTACACTAGATGATGCATTGCCTGCACCATTTCCAAATTGATCGTCAAGAAGCAAGGCCTATATACTCCTTTTCCTACTCCCAGTCAGCCTTGGGAATCCATCTAAAAGGATTACATGGTCCTGTTGGGAAAAGTACTGAGAGTGGGGGGTGAATCAGTACTTACAAATCATCAATAACTTTTTCACATTTCATATTCTGATTTCTATACATGAATTTACTAAATTGAACCTGTTTATGCATGCGACTATTCATAAGGAAACTAGCATATATCTAGTGAACTTATAATTCAGTTAATCCATCATATGTTTGTCTTCATCTAGTGCATTAGTACTTTATTAACTATTAGACAAATAGTAATTAGGTGTAGCACCAATAGAATAAAGAATCACACATAAGTAACACACATGAACACCAAGATTTAAGGTGGAAATGGAATGCGGGAGAAAAGCCACTTGTTGCTCTCATCTCTGTCTTCTTTTAATATAAAGAAAATATTCTTATAATCTATACTGGTGTAGACTAAGACCAGTATGTAGGCACCCACCTAGAGAAGGATACAACCTTCTCTCATTCTCCAGCTTCTACTAGAAGGGAGCTACAACCCCCTAACTCTTGTATTTCCTGATATGTTTACCGATACGTAGGCATCGGCCTAAAGAAGACTACCACCTTCACTCATTCTCCAACTTCTACTGGAAGGGAGGTCCAACCCCCTAGCTCTTGTACTGGTAGATATGTTCACCAATACATAGGCATCGACCTACAGAAGGATACTACCTTCACTTTTCCTCCAGGGACCACGTTTCATAAATTTTCAGACTGGATACTCCTTGTACATAAAAACATAATATGAAGGCCATGTTTCATCGAATTTTCATACTGGACCCATGAGTAACATTGAAGCTCAAAATCAATCACCACTGCAATACAACCAATAACTGAAACCCATCAATAATGAAGCAAATCACAATCAATCAATCTAAACAATTAGATCACTTTCACCATAACACAGAGCTAAACCTAGAAATCTGCATCAATAACTAGAACCAACTGCAACTTCAAAAATCATATGTCAGAATGTAAATTCTAGTTAGAAGTGTTGAACCAGGGTGTATGCGTGCCTTCACCAAGGCGAAAATGTATAGATATGCAGATAATAACTTATAACTTCGCAGCTATTCCAAACTTCAGATATACCTAGATCATAACATATAAAGGATAAAACATGAATTAACAATCAAATATAGACTATTCATTATCATATCACATAATGATAAGTCATTTTAGGCCTTATGATTCTGATCCATCATTAGATCTCATCCATCATGAAACACTCAGCTGCATAATTAGTTTAGATTAAGCACAACATCTAAAACCCATAACATGCATATTTACATTTGACCTAACTCTTCATAAGATATTCATTACTTTCACACATATCCCTTTGATCTTCTCCTTCTTATATACATAGAGACTTTTTCAATACCTCGGACCAAAACCATAGTTATGTTGCTGGTATTCTTTGATGATATCAATATTCTTTGCCACACTAATTACCATTGGTCAATACCATGGTAGGAACCCCTGGTATTCATTAACCTTAATTTCCCATCTCGTAGACTATTTTCCTTCTATTAAAGTGTGTGGATACGTATACGCTCCTTTTTTACTGTGAACCCGCTCATATACGTTACTTGGACAAGGTGAACCAACATATACAACTTAAACCATTCTCTTTCTTCAATTTCTAGAGTCTGATATGTAATCCTTTGTTGTTACCTCTGAAATGACCTGCTACACTATGAACTGACATCGTACATCACTGAATCATTTATGGGTATCATATATGTGATTTTCCATCAAGGACAATACCTGTACCATAATGCCAACAATCTCCCCCTTTACATTTGATGGAAATCATATTGGTGTTTATTACATCAAGCAGTAGAACCTATTAGATATATCAAACGACACCAAGATACTCTCCCACTTTTACATGAAGGGAAAAGGGTGGACCAAGATATTGTTCCCCTTAGAGATGCATTGCACATGATGGATTCTCTGATCATGCTCCCCTTAAGCTTTTACGGAAATCTCTGATGGATGTGAAATGAAGCACATTACTCTATCACACAACTATGTGAGTATGACCTTCCCATCACCAATGACTCATACATACATCACTCACCCAACCAAGTGGGGATATATCAAATGTTCATACATGTTACATCATCCTTCCAATGCATAGTGTGGTGACAAACTCCATCATAGTTCTTTACATGACCTTTACATCAAATGAGATTCATGACATCAATAACGTATGACTTAGATAGGACCATGATAGTTATGAACAACTATCATACATAATATATCATCTGCATCATAAGCATCTGTCAACAACATCAATAACAACACATGCATATGTCTATCATCAAAAGAGTAATCTGAATCAAAATGACTATGTGGATCAAGAAATATAAGTATTATTTGAGATATCATCATAGGCAACCTATGTCTGCAACATAAGAATAATTATGTACCAAGGTATTCTAAGCAAAACATAATGCCAAAAATGCATTATTAGAAGCGTAGCATATGCTCCCCTTGAATCTTTGAAAACTGTTCAATATCATATCTGATCATTGCATTTGTTAGTAAGAATTATGAAGGCATAATCATCGAGTTATTCATCAAGTCATCAACAACTTATGAGGGCCAAAATCGCTTCTACATATCATCAACAGACTATAATCATCATCAATCAGAATAGAAAAGAGAATTGATATGTGTTTGAACTATATTAGAGCCATTTTCCTGAGTCTATCCCACTACTTCTTCATCAAACCAGCATATACGCGTTTATGCAGCTTCTAACTCGCATATATACGTGACCTGTCTTCATAGTATCTGCATATGAGAATTGGAATACTGATGTCTCACACTTACATCTCCCCCTGAGTATGTTATGTCAGTATACTAAGTTATGCCACATCTTTCTGACTATAATTCCTTCTTCTTCCATACCTTGGAGTGTGATGATGTTTGCTCCTTTTGGTATGTTAGACGAAATTTTCTCGTGCATTCTTTTGCTATATGCCTAATCAAGTTACTTGAATTGTATGTTTCTTATTCCTTCTATAACAATCAATGGCTTTGTGACCAAAAATTTTGCAAGAAAAACAATATCCCTTAAAGTACATGGAAGTTGATGATCTTTCTGTGTGACAATTATTAGCTTGAAACATTCTACTTTTGTACCTGGCTGCAACATGTCCAAAATTATGGCAGATATGACATTCAACATTATTCATCAGAGGAAAGAACTGATTATCACTTCCATAGTTCAGAGTGAATGATTTTATTTGAACACTTTCTTTCCTTGGTTGTTCATGTGGTTGACCTCTTATCTCCTTGTTGAGCATTTCATATTTTGCATTAGAATTCCTTGCCTCAGTTTGTGAGCTAGATTCAACTTTAAAAGTTTCATGCAAAACCAAGACCAGTTTTGATGGTAGGAGACCTTTGAATACTAAGAATATTATCCAAAATATTAGTATGATCTTGAAATCTTAACAATTTATCCTTTTAATCTAATTTCCGTTTTAAGATATTTACCTAAACTTGAAATTTCTCTTCCTTTTCTGGATACTACTTCTTGATGATTTATTAAACTTTTATCTTTCTTCCACTTGTTGTCTTAATTTGAGAATATCATTTTCTTGTTCTTCAAATGCTTGAAGTAGTTCTTCATTCTTCTTATTTAAATTTTCAAGATCTTCTTCTGGAGAGACAAACCCATCTTCAAGATCTTCACAGTGACTGGTTATTTCTTTAAGTTCCTTGGTTGTTTTATCCTTTTCATTCACTTCATTTCTCAATGATGTTACTTCATCCTACCATCTTTGACATTGATATTCCCTTTCCTTGTATTGCTTCCCTATTTTGTTTCCTTCAACTGAGTTTTTAATCTGGTAATCTCTTCTTTGTAGGAACATCTCCTTTTATAAAACATATGTTGTTGATCTCTAACTTTACCTATGATCCTTCTCACACATTCACTATCTTCAATATAATAGAGAAAGGGATCACTAGAGGATAAAGAATCAGTACCTGATAATTTTTTTTATTTCTCATCTTCATTCTGAGATGATTCTGAATCTGAATATTTTCTTCCACGATTGTCATTGTTTCTTTGAGTTGTCCTCTTATTTTGGGTTCCTTTATTCATTTTCTTCTTTCCCATTGTCTTGATGGATCTCCTTCAAATGATCAAGTTTCTTCCGAAAGGCCTACTCTGATACCAATTGTTGGGAAAAATACTGAGAGTGGGTGGTGAATTAGTATTTACAAATCATTAATAACTTTATTGAATTGAACCTATGTATACATGCGACTATTCTTAAGAAAACTAGTGTATATCCAGTGAACTTATAATTCATTTAATACATCATATATTTTTCTTTAGCCAGTGCATTAGTACTTTACTAACTATTAGATAAACAGTAACCATCTGCAGCAATAACAGAATAAACCATCACACATAAGCAACACACAAGAACACTAAGATTTAAAGTGGAAACCTAATGTGGGAGAAAACACAACTACTTCTATCATCTCTGTCTTCTTCTAATATATCTAAAATATTTTTACAATCTTCTACTGGTGCAGACTTATACCAGTATGTAGGCACCCACCTACAGAAGGCTACAACCTTCTCTTGTTCTCGAACTTCTACTGGAAGGGAGCTACAACCCCCTGGCTATTGTACTGGATGATATGCTATTGTATTGGATGATTGATCCGGATTTAAGCAGGAACGCAATAGATTACAGAGATAACCATAAATACAGAGATGCGATAACCATAAAAACAGAGATGCAGCGGAAATAATACTTCATTTCATTAATGGAGAATACTGAAATATGCTTACAAATAGAAATAACCCAGCTAGGGCGATGGTAGCTTATCTCTGAGAAGAGATGTGTCGGCTACATGCCTTTGAACCGTTTCGAACTCTGTTTACAATGAGGCTCGAAGGCCTATTTATTATTGAGAAACAATGGAAAACCCTTCACATTCCAAAACCTAACCCTAGAAGATGAAACGCCAAATTGTGGGCCCCGTTTTGGGGTGAGTTGGACAGCCAACTTCCCAGGGTCGCGAATTGGTCGTATTATCTCCGTTTGACGCACATGATAGCCCGTTGGAAATATCTCTCTGAGGAAAACGACGGAAAAGATGATTTTTATCAAAAAACTCGCTAGCGGTGGATTTCCCAAAAAATGTCGTTTAGGGCCTCAAAACGGCTCCAGAAGTTTAGGACCCAAAAAAACTGCTAAAAATAGTAAACTTTGCTATAATTAAGGAAACTAAAAAACTGAAAGAGACAGTTGTGGGGGTCCAAATGGGATAGGTGGGTGGCCACCAACATCCACCTGGATCATTCCTCCCCCCTTAGGAAGCAATGGTCCCCATTGCGTTGAGTTCCTCCCTGAGACGAGGAAGCTTCTGCTGAGCTGGGTCTCTGGTGAGCTGTTCTGCAATCTCTGAGGTGTCTAGAAATGGTGGGGAGCATGGTCGGTGATGATCCACAATGAACACTCGGTGCAAGTGAAGGAATGGAGGAATGTTGTGCTTCAAAGCATTGTTTCTCGTAGCCTTGTTACTGGTGTAAGAACCATGTCGGAGTGGTATGAGTTTCTGATGGGTTCTGGTAAGGCGTTCTTTCTGCAGATGTAACCAAACTTTGTTGCCCACCTAAAACTTGTGTGGTACCCCTGTGGGTGAGGAGATGTTTTTCCTGTGTTCTGTCATGACCGTATCCCTTTGCTGCTGCTGCTGTGTGGAGGAACCCTTTGCGGGGGTCATGGATGTGGCAACGATCTTCCCCTTACTTTGGGAGCGAACCAGACAGAAAATGAATTTCCTAGTCTAGGAGATGAGCTTGCTCCCTTTATTGGCAGTGATCAAAGAGGTGGCGGTAGGTGGGGCTACCTCCGGTATCCTGTATAATGAATTATCCAAAGAAATAATGACAACGTGAGGCCTTGACTCATACACAGCATGTCGCCTCCACAAGTATGGCTAGCCTAATAGTACATCGCAAACATCCAGAGGTGTAACATCACACAATACCTCGTCTGTGAAGGGCTAGATGCTGTAGGGAAGGCGACACTGTTGGCGAACTTTGAGATCTCGTCGTTCGTGAAGCCAACCGATATTGTACGGCTGTGGGTGTGATGTAGTTGATAGGCCCAACCGCTTCACGACCTCTACTGAAATGAGGTTCTTTTGGCTACCACTGTCGACAATGAATTGCAGCGGCGAACCCTTTACCCACATTTGTGAGTGGAAAAGACGTTCCCCCTCCTCTGGATCTTCGGGCTCATTTTTCTGGATCTTGGCAGTAGCAACAGTGGCGCTGGGATCCGCATCAATGATCTGCTTCCCTTTGTCATTCCCCTTGTCGGGTTCTGACTCAGAGTCAGAACATGCATCTGATTCGGAAGCCTTCAACTCGGCCACTAACGACTACTTGGTCCGACACTCATTTGTGTTATGAGTGAGAATCTTGTGGAACTCACACCACTTTCCTGTGTCCTTCCTCGGCTTCGTGGTGGTGTCCTTTTCTTGCGGCTTCGACGAGTTGCCTTGGGTCACCTCACATTGGCTTTTTCCTTTGGGCTTCAGATTTGTAGATCCAAAATCCCGCTTCTTCTGTTTGAGCTTTTGCTCGATTTTAACAGCGTATCGGTATGTTGTGCCGAGTGAGGAGATGTTCAAGAACTCCATCTCTTCCTAGATGTATCTGTGTAGGAAGCCGCGATATTTGAGTACCAGATGCAGCTCAGAATCTTTGATACCCAACTGTGTGCGAAGGGTATGGAAAATGTTTGTGAACTCTGACACATCTTGGTCTCGTCCCTGCCGCAGTGTGGTCCATTTGATGTATTTGTCCTCATAGCTTCCGACAGGGTAGTAATGCTCCTTGATGGCATCCCAGAAGTCATTCCAAGTGGGTGCGGCTGAAAACAGTGAGCCTGTACTTTCATCCTTCTGCTCGCAGTATGTTTCCCACCAGTCCTTGACGTGGGGGGCTGCTTTGAGAAGAGCAAAAACAATCTTTTCCCGACTTGAAAATTCATGAACAGAAAAATACCCATCTAGCATATTTAACCATTTATCTACGGCATCTGTGTCAATTTGACCCTCGAATATAGGGATTTCAAAATTAACTTGTACCTTAAACGGTGTGGCGTTTCCAGAGTAGCTATTGGAAGCTGATGCGTCGCCTCTGGGTAGCCGTTGAAGGATCTGCGCAAAGCTATCCATCATCGCATTCCTTTGCCACTCGAGGGCTTCTTCGAGCAAGATTCTGATAGGATCTCCTGCCCCCTCGTCTTTCTTCTCATCCTCCATGGGAGGTCATCGAGATTTGCGAGGCTGGTCTTGCAAAGGTTCGACCAATTCAAGCCCTAACTCCTTATATCCCGACCTCGTTGGGGACATGCAAAGAAAAACAGAGAAAAAGAAGACCGCTCTGATACCACTAATCCGGATTTAAGTAGGAACGCAATAGATTACAGAGATGACCATAAATACAGAGATGCGATAACCATAAAAACAGAGATGCAGTGGAAATAATACTTCATTTCATTAATGGAGAATACTAAAATATGCTTACAAATAGAAATAACCCAGCTAGGGCGATGGTAGCTTATCTCTGAGAAGAGATGTGTCAGCTACATTGCTTTGAACCGTTTCGAACTCTGTTTACAATGAGGCTCGAAGACCTATTTATTATTGAGAAACAATGGAAAACCCTTCACATTCCAAAACCTAACCCTAGAAGATGAAACACCAAATTGTGGGCCCCGTTTTGGGGTGAGTTGGACAACCAACTTCCTGGGGTCGCAAATTGGTCGTATTATCTCCATTTGATGCACATGATAGCCCTTTGGAAAGATCTCTCCAAGGACTACGACGGAAAAGACGATTTTTATCAAAACAATCGCTCGCAGTGGATTTCCAAAAAAACGTCGTTTAGGGCCTCAAAACGGCTCCAGAAGTTTAGGACCCAAAAAAACTACTAAAAATAGTAAACTGTGCTATAATTAAGGAAACTAAAAAACTGAAAGAGACAGTTGTGGGGGTCCAAATGGGATAGGTGGGTGGCCACCAACATCCACCTGGATCAATGATATGTTTACCAATACGTAGGCGCTGAACTATAGAAGGCTACCACCTTCACTCATTCTCCAGCTACTATTAGAAGGATCTCCAACCCCTTAGGTCTTGAACCTGCGGATATGTTTACCAGAATGTAGACATCAGCCTATAGAATGATACTACCTTCACTCTTCCTCTAGGGACCACATTTCATAAATTTTTAGACTAGATACTCTTGGTACATAACAACACAATATGAAGGCCACGTTTCATAAAATTCTCATACTAGACCCATCAGTAACACTGAAGATCAAAATCAATATCCACTGCAATACAGTTAGTCACTCAAAGCCATCTACATTGAGAAAATCGCAATCAACCAATCTGAACAACGAGATCAATATCAGCAGAACACAAAGCTGAACCAAAAAATTTGCATCAACAACCAAAACCAACTGCACCTTCAAATATCATATGTAAGAGTGTATACGCTACTTATAAGTGTTGAACTAACATGTATACATGCCTTCACCAACGTGAACCAACGTATAGATCTGCATATAATAACTTATAACTTTGCAACTATTGTAGACATGAGATATGCCCAGATCATAACATATAAAGGATAAAGCATGCATTAGCAATTAGATCTGGACTATTCATTACTAGATCACATAATGATAAGTAATTTTAGGTCTTATGATTTTGATCCATGATTAGATCTCATCCATCAGGAAACACTCAGGTGCATGCTTAGTTCAGATTAAGCACAACATCTAAAACCCATAGCATGCATATTTTCCTTTGATCAAACTCTTCATAATATATTCATTACTTGCACACCTAGCCCTTTTACCTTCTCCTTCCTATATACTTAGATCCTTTTTCAATACCTCAAACCAAAACCATAGTCATTCCGTTGGTATTCTTTGATGGTATAAATATTCTTTGTCGCGCTCATTACCATGGTAGGAACCCCTGGTGTTCATTAACCTTAATTTTCCATCCCATACACGCTTTTCCTTCTGTGAAAGTGTGTGCATATGTATACACTCCTTTTTTACTGTGAACCTGCTTTTATACACTACCTGGACAAGGTGAACCAATGTATACAATTTAAATCATTATCTTTCTTTAATTTCTCAAGTCTGCTCTATAATCCTTTGTTCTTACCTCTGAATTGACCTCTTGCACTGTGAACTACCATCATACATCATTAAATCATTTCTGGGTATCATATGTGTGAGTTGCCATAAAGGACAAAACTTGTACCATAATGCCAGCAGGGCCTTCCTTCTACTAAGCATGACAACGACTGTGTTTTTGTTGTCGTCACTAGATTCTCTAAGATGGCCATTATGGCACCATACAAGAATAGTATCACACCAGAGGCCGCTACTAAGCTCTTCTTTTTGCGAGTGTGGGTACAATTTGTGATCCCAAAGTCTATTATCTCATATTGGAACAACAAATTCCTAAGTGCATTTTGGTCAAGTCTTTGGTCGATGGTGGAAACCAAACTTAATAAGTCCATGGCTTTCCACTACCAAATTGATAGCTAAACATAGGTCATCAATAGGATGATCATACACATTCTACGCATGTAATACTCGAACCATCCACGTAGATGGGATGAAATCTTATCCTATATCTAACATAGCTACAAGAGAGTGCTCCATAGCTCAACAAGCCACAAACCCTTTTAGGTAGGGCTAGGATTTTAGCCATTACATCCCATTGATGTCGCCATGCCATTTCCAACTACTCAGGCAGATTCGGTTCATGTCCAATGATGGGCCACTAAATTAGATATAAATTAAGGCTAATCTAACCATCCTCCAGCAAATTAAACCTCTCTTTTTGTATTAGATAATATATTTTTAGCTTTAATATGTTCATTAGGAAGGTTTATGGATAATTACCTATTTGTGCCAAATATTATTTATTTTTGTGGATTATTGTGAGAATATTGGGAAGATTATGAAGATTTGGTGGAGGATATAATTTATGGAATTTTCCTCTACTAAAGGAGGATCAATATTAAATAATAAATCAAGAACATATTCTGAAACAATTTATAGATTCTAGAGCTCCAATAATTGAGAAAATCTAGGAATGTGTTCCCTATTATTTAATGAAGATTCCTAGTATTAGGAACTAGATCGTCTAATGAAGGTACTTTGGGCAAGGAAAGATTCCTCCTTTCATGAGGAGTGTTTCCTTATCATTTTGTATAAGTACCAAGTTGAATTTTCCTCTAGGTGTTCATTTTTGTTAGTCTTCTTTTGGAGAGAACTCATATTTTTGTAGCTCCACTTTCATTTCTTATAGGGATATAATTGTATTGATGGAAAAAATGAATATTGGTGCCATGTTAAAATTCTAAATATTGGTATCCTCCATAGAAATCTGAGTTTCCTTGGGCTTGGCCATCCCAGTAGCCTTAGAGCCTTTCTGTATCATTTACTTTTCTCCCATTCAGTTCTTATTCACATGCATCTCTTATTTTTATTTTTTTCTATTTCTACATTTATTATTGATGATTTATTGTTTTAGTATTGGGTTAAATGGTTTAAGAAAGTTCCTTTACAGGATCACAAGAATAATTTCATCCTTGTAATATCTTTGTAAGGTAATAGTAGTCATTGACTTACATGGATTAGTTTTCTTATTCCCAAATCTAGATTTCTGGAAATCCTTTGTGGAAAATAACAATAAATTTATGCTATTTTTTAGAGCATGGTAACGAGCTTAAATTGAGTTGATTCCACTTGTAATAGAGAAAAAAGACATTCTAGTTAATAACCAAAATTACCCCATTTCATTTCACTTGATTAGGTTAGGCATTTGATAGACTTACTAGCTCACTAGTTCTTGAATTTCTAGATCTTAGACTAATAATTTTATTTTATTCTTTAGCATGGGTTAGCATAGGTATTTTTGAGTGATTCTACTTGGAATGGAGACCATAGACTTCCTATTCAATAACAGAATTTTTCCTATTCAATTTTCATTTGATTTTCTTGGTCATTCAGTGCATTATTGTTTCCTATAGTAAATTTGCATTTTCTTGTAGTAACTACATGACCTCCTATATCAGCCTTCCACCATGTATATACTTTCACAAATTTACTCAAGAAGCTTGGTTGTTTTCCCTTATGGTTGAATCAAGACCCCTGGTCTCTAAATAAATGATTAGGGAAGAATAAAGACCACTTAAGTCTTGCCTCTTTACCCATGAAAAACGTTTCAATGATTTTGGCTAATGGACAGATTTATCAAATGGATAATACAATGATGTTTGCCACATCCAATGATCTCTATTAATCGACGTAAACTCTTTGAAATTTAATGACTAACATTTTCTTCATGAGATTTAGTTTATGTAATTAGAATATGTTTCTTTCCTTGTATTTTCTTTCTTACAATATGTTAAGGTTTCCATTTCGAGCATTTCATTTTCTAGAATCAGTTTAGGATATTACTTTATTACATTCTCTCCATTACATCATGACATCAAAGGAAGGACACATTGTGTGTTGCACATATAGTTCTGATACCTCTTAAGTTTCTACAAACCTCAGGTTGATAATTAAAGTTGGTAACCTTGGGAGTTGCAACATTCTTGTTGCAATACCGAGGTTCATCACTTTTTGGCGTCGTTGCCAAGGACGGTGTCAATGTATTCATTGTTTTCTTCCCTAGTTGATTCATTTCTTTTTACTTTTTGCAAAAACAAAAAATATTTGTATTACTTACATTTCATTTCAAAAACATAAAAGTGCATTGCATTAGTTTTTTCATTCAATCATAATATATATATATATATATATATATATATATATATATATATATATATATATATATATATATATATATATATATATATATATATATATATATATATATATATATATATATATCCAACATCAACCCATCCCCCCATTTGATCATGTGGTGCATTAAAAGCCACATTACCATCCACTTTTGCATGTAGAAGAAGAGATGGAAAAGAATGTAGAAGAAATGGATGGAGATGATGACAATGAGGAAGATCCTCTCAGATTTCCCATTCAAGATATTGATGGTAGTGTGCACATGAATAACATCCCTCCATCTTTTCTTCCAAAATTTCATGGTCTAAGGTCAGAGGATTTGGAAAACTTTCTCCTTAAATTTGAAATCCTGTGTAGATCTCATGATTACTTATTAAACACTCCAAAATTGAGATTATTTCCTACAACATTGAAGGATAGAGTTCTTAACTCTTTCATGAGTTTAGGGACTAATTCAATAAGATCATGGAATGATATGAAAAAGATATTCCTAGAAAAATATAAAGATCATGATCTTAAAGAAGAAATATTTATAATGAATAAAAAATAAGATGTGAACTTTAGGATCTAATAGAGAGGTTAATATATATTGTTAAGAGGGTAAAAATACATCATTTAGGATCTGACACACTAAAAAACCTCTTACTTAGAGCAATTAGTGATGAATGCATTGATCTCCTTGTTCTAAGGAGTAGAGGTGATGTATACAAATTATAATTTGAAGAAATTTGTGAAACATGCAAACACACATTAAGATAAAGGCAACGAGTAAGTAAATCAACATCAAGATTGGTAAGTCAAGCTAAACTTGGAAATTTTCTTGATAAGTTTAAAACCAAAATTCTTAGCAATATAAGTGAATAAGTAGAAATGTTAAGAATACAAAATGAACAAAAAGAAGATGTTTATGTTTTTTTTGTCCATGGAAAATCACATGATGTTAAATATTTCTCCTCATTACCAAGGTTTAAAGAAGTTTACAAAGAGCACAATGGAGCAAGTCACTTGCCAATGGCGTTATGTTATGTAGCTCCAAGAGGACCACAATAGCCTATGCAACCTGATATGATGCAAGAGCCTAATTCACAAGTTCAATTTTATGCACATCCATGTTAAAGTAATTGGAACATGCACCTTCCTTGGCAACCTTGGCCATCTCAACCCCAAAACCAATCTTGCCAACAAGGTTGGCAAGGAAATTATCGGAGCCATCCACAATATCCTCAATATTTTCCTCAATATCATCCATACCCAACACCATGTTATCCCTACCATCCACCTCCACCATAACCACAACCCCAACCACCTCCATCTCAGTTATCCACTCCCACTCAACTACCTATACCCATTTCCAAACCCACACAATGAAGTAGTTCAGCCCACTTACAATGCTGAGGTATAACACATCCGAATATCTCCTCTTGATCTAAATGGTTTTCATCTTATCTCAGGAAGAGTATATAAAAAAAAAGAGATTCTCTTGATATCATTGAAGGACAACATGCAGAAAACGAAGATTTAAATGAGAATACCAAAGAATCATGGGATGCACTTGACAAAGAGAACACATCAGAATCAAAGATTGGGAAAGTGCCCTCATGTTTACCATCAGATCCTCTATGTGTTTAAGAGAATAATTAGAAAAAAGAAGAAGACATGAGTTTCATGGAATAAGATGACATCCAAGATGATCCAAATCAGAAAGTGGACCAAGGGCATCAAAACTATATTGAAATATGGTTCTAGACAATCATTAAGTTGCAACAACACTCTATTCTTCAACTATGCTTGATATCATCAAAGTCAAATCATTTGGTTTCTCAAATTCAGGTACATGTCAAAGCATAAATTTAAAGCCTACACATCAGTTTGTCTGTCATATTGATGTGCACATGGCTCCATTGGAAGTATTCTTATACTTGAAAGAGATTTTGTTTTTCAAGTAGAGTAGGGTAGAAAAACATATAAAACAAATGAAAAATAAGAGGAAAAATAAAAATCTCATGTGAAAACCTTCTTTGAGGTGCATAAGATTGGCTCATTTATTAAAAACTTCCATGAGGCAGTCAATGGGTTGGAAAAAAGAGAAAAAATAGAGAAAGAAAAGATCCTAGTTGAAAACCTCCCTTGAGGTGCCTAGGTAGACCTACCTGTTGAAAACATCATTAAGGTGGCTGGTAGACCTAGAAGCAAAAAAAGAAAATTATAAAAAATATTTGATCCATGTATCTCTCTCTCATGAATAAAGGTGTTCTACAACATATGAAAGAAACAAAAACAAGTTAGTCACGAATGGAAAAATTGATTGAAAACCTAGTCAAAGGAAGTCAAAATTGGACTTTCTCCTCCTTTGCTCAGATGCTTTAGAAGGACCAAGGAAATTCCAATCCATAACCCTCATATATTTCCACCATCCACTGATCATTCCCAAGCTTTTACCACTCATTTTCCTTACTATCATAAAATACTACAGGAAGATCCTATAGTTACTACCGGAAACAAAAATACATAGAGAATAAAATTAGTTTTTCATATCTTGCAAACCATGCATCCATTTTCCAATATTTTTCAGGGGGGGATGCATATGGATGATAGTAACATACCCAAGAAATATTAGCAAATTCTGGTGCACATTTTCGAGAAAATGACCTCCATCACCTACAACCATTTTTATTTTTTCTCAAGATTCGTGCATCCATTTGTAAAGATCTTTCATTGGGATTTGCATATGGATGATGGTAACAAACCAAAGAAATTTTAGCAAATTCCAATGCATATATTTCGAGAAATCAACCTCCATCACCTACAACCATTTCTAATTTTTCTCAAGATTCGTGCATCCATTGGCCAAACATTTCTTTATGGGGACGTGCATAAGGATGATGATATCACACCTAGAAAATTTTGGGTCAATCTAGTCTACCATTAAAGATATATGGGTTTAAACAAGCTGCTATAGTGTTTCATGTAGTTACTACATGACTGCAAGATCTCTTGGTTTACTACAGGATGTCCTGGTTTTCTACAAGAAACTAGCTAAAGCCTATAGGAAGTCAGGGAAGGTGAAATGAAGTGGTAGGAATTGGTATGATAGTTGTGAAAAGTGTGGGGAAGGTGAAAATTACCCATGGACAAGCTTAACACTCCAAGAAGGCGGGGTTTGACTAAGATAGCTTGCTCATGGTTACTAGAAGATAGAGGTTTAGAATAATCAAGCTATGAAGACTTGTGTAGAAGCAAACAAAGGAAATTATCACCTACAAAGGACCATGGATCGATCATTAACTAAACAGTAGCATGCATGCCTCTCCAACAACCATCAGGGACGTATATGTATGCAATATTCTTGACCTCTTCTCATGAGAATAGTATAGTTAGAATTTTTTTGTCAATGCATGAGATATGAGATTTTATAAGATAAGGATCGGTCGGCCATGTCGACCACCTTCAACCAGTTAATTGCAACTCACTCCTTCACTCATTCAATGTGTAAAAGCCACATTAGGAAGGGTGATGATTTCAAGGAATGGGGAAAACAATTAAAAGAAGAAATTTCTTTAAAGGCCAAGTCACCACATCATTCAAAGCCCTCCATCCACTTCATATCCATTATCTATCCTTCATTCATCCATCTCATTTCATAAGAAAAAAATTAATATTTTTCAAGAACAAACCCTACACTTGTCTTACCCTAAACATTTCTTGAAAAAACACACAGAGCACATCCCATCCATTTTCACAAACCTCCTCTACTCCCTCTGAGCCCTAGCATCATACTCCAAACCCTCTAGATCATTTTGCATCACTTCCATACAAATAGAAGACCTAGAAAGAGGAGGAATGAGTGCTACAAGAAGGCAGAATGTTGCTACAAGAAAGAAGAAAGTAAAAAATTGTGCTAAAAGAAAAAATGGTAGTGCCTAAGAGAGACCTAATAAAAATATAGAACTCCAAGGCCATTAGGTAATCATCTAGGCCACAAAATATAAGAAGAAGGAAACAAAATCCAAGAAGGCATTCACCATCAAAATAGAACTCAAAGTGCAGTGATGAAAAGAGGTTTTCCAAGAGGTCTCTAATCTTTTTCTAGCTTTTTTCCAAGGCCTAAAAGATGTTATCAAAAGGGGGGAAAGGCACAAAAGTAAAATTGAAGGCCTACCCTATTTACATACTATCATTTCTATTCAAAACAAGTTCAAACAGGCCACTACACGGATTCCTGTAGTTACTACAAGAATTGCTACATGGTTTCATGTAGTTACTACAGAATGTCCTAGTTCTCATCTAAAGGTGTTTTGAAGGTTTTAGAGGTGTCCAATGGTGGGAAAAGGTATCAAGATGTTGGGAAAGGATGTGGAAGACCTTGCTAATATGAAAAATATTTAAGAACCCAGCTTGAATAAGGGGAAGAAGGCATGATAATGGTCTCAAGCAAGCTTTTTCTATGCACAAACAATTTTGGAAAAATGGGTGAAAATGGAATGAAGGTTTCAACGGAGGGGATATGAATGAAATGGATCTACAAGCCAATAGATTTCACATGAAAAAAGGAAATCTGTGTTTTTTTCTTGAAATAATATTAAACAATCATGAAAAGAACAACTACATTTTTTTTCTTGTCCTTGTTAAACTTTAAACCGAAATTCTTAAGAGAAAGGTCCAAGGAATGCACAAGAGAGAGGCCACTAGGGAAATGAATGAGGCACAATGGGGTCACTAATTTTCTGAGAGGATGATAAACACTTTCAGGAGGGGGGTATGATGGGCCTCTAAATTCAACATAAATTAAGGCCCATCTGACCATTCATCAGCACATTAAACCTCTCTTTTTCTATGAGATAATGTATTTTTAGCTTTAATATGTTCATTAGGAAGGTTTATGGATAATTTCATATGTGTGCCTAATATTATTCATTTTTTTGGAATTTTGTGACAATATTGAGTAGATTATGAAGATTTCGAGGAGGAGATCATTTAGGGACTTGCTCCCTAGTAGAGGTGGATGAATATTAAATAATAAATGAAGAAGATATTCTGAAATAATTGCATGGATTCTCGAGTTCCAACGATTGAGAAACTCTAAGAATGTGTTCCCTGTCATTTAATGCACATTCCTAGTAATGGGAACCAAATCCACTAATTAAGGGATTTTGGTGGGGAAGGCTTCTCCTTCCATGAGGAGTATTTCCTAATCATTTTTTACAAGTACCAAGTCAAATTTTCCTTGAAGTATTGATTTTTTCTAGTCTTCTTGTGGAGAGAACTCGTAATTTTTCAGATCCACTGTCATTTCTTGCAGGGATGTATTTGTATTGATGGAAATAATAAAGTTTGGTGCCATGTTCAGCTTCTGAATCTTGGTCTCCTCCATAGGAATCTAATTTTCCTTGGGCTTGACCATCCAAGGAATGTTAGAGCCCTTTTGTATAATTTACTTTTCTTCCTTTCACTTCTCATTCACATGCATCTCTTATTCTTATTTTTTTCTATTTCTGCATTTATTATTGATGATTTCTTGATGTAGGATTGGCTTAAATGGTTCAATTAAGTTATTTTTTAGGATCACAAGAAATATTTCATCCTTGGAATAGATTTGGAAGGTCATATTAATAATTGAGTTACTTGGATTAGTTTGTTTATTCCCAAATCAGGATTTTTGGAAGTCCTTTATGGCAAATAATAGTAAATTTAAGCTATTTGTTAGAGCATTATAACGAGCTTCAATCGAGTTCATTCCACCTCCATTAGATCAAAAAACATTCTATCTAATAAAATGAAACACCCTATTGCATTTGCACTTGATTAGGTTAGGAATTTGATAGATTTACTAGCTCACTAGTTCTCGAATTTCGAGATTTTAGACTAGTAATTGTCTCCTATTTTTTAGCATCGGTTAACAGAGGTATTTTTTAGTGAATGCACCTGGAATGGGGACTAAGACATCCTATTCAATAAAAAATATTCCCCGTCCAATTTTTATTTGATTCGCTTGGTCATTCAGTGAATTATAGTTTCTTGTAGTAACTACAAGATCCCCTATAGCAGTGTTCCAACATGTATATACTTGCCTAGATTCACTCAGAAAGCTTGGTTACTATCCATCAGGGTCAAATCAAGACTCCTAGGCTCTAAATCAATGATTAGGGAAGACTAAATACCACATAGGACTTGCCTCTTTACCCATACAAAACATATCAACGATTTGGGCTAATGGACATATTTATGAAATTGATAATACAATCATGATTTCCACATCGAATGAGCTCTATTAATGGACCTAAATTATTTGAAAAATATGATTGAAATTTACTTCGTGAGATTTAATTTATGCAATTAGAATACGTTTATTTCCTTATATTTTTCTTCTTACAATAGGTTAAGGTTTCCATTCCAAGCATTTCATTTTTTGCAATTAGTTTAGGATCTGGTTTTATTACATTCACTCCATTACATCATGACATCAAAGGAAGGAGACATTGTATGCTACAAATATAGTGTCGATACTTTTTAACTTTGTACAAACCACGGATTGATAATTAAAGTTGGTAGCCTTGGGAGTTGCAACATTCTTTTTGAAATACCAAGGCTCATCATCCAATCCGAATATGACAAGGCTAACAACTTCATTGAGAACATTCAACACATCTGCTAGAAGGTCCATGATATATCGGACAATGCCAATGCAATGTATGAGTAGCTCCATGATCAACGTTGGGTGTTGCACAAGTTCTAGTTGGGTGACAAATTTTGGATACGTTTGCAGAAGGAGTGTCAAGTTGGACCCCACCGCATGCTTCACCTGCTCTGATATGGGCCATACACCATAACCAATTCTATAGGGGACAATTCCTTTGGCCTTGGCATTCCACCATTCCATGGTCTGCACCAAGTGTTTAATTTAGACCACCTTTGACCATACTTTCCACCATTGCTGGACACATCTGACATTGTAGAACAACTCACACCAATAGAGCTTAACCCATACTACATGGAATAGACCACAACTAATCAGATCATGGACATAGAGATCAAGAACACTCATGAACAAAGGATCTATCTATATCGAGTTATCAGAGCAGACCAACTCCTTCACCAAGGAAAGTGGTTCACCCAGGACAAGGTTCCCCAAAATTTTCGTCACTTCATGGAGGCTATCCACACAATGGGGGCAATTTCTTCCTAAGGAGGGAGGAATGATCTAGGTTGATACTGCCAACTAGCCACCTATTCTACCTATACCTCTAGTCGGTAAAATATGTTTTATTATTTATTGCAGCATTTACTATTTTTAGTAGTTTTTCAAGTTCTGAACTTCTGGAGTAATTTTGACCCCCTAAACGACATTATTTAAGGTTCACAACAGGCCCATACCCATAGGCAAGGGCCTAACCAAAATCCTGTAGTACTCGGAGATATATTTCCAACAAGGAATCGTATGGGCCAAATAGAGATAATCTGACCAAGTTACGACCCTGGGAATTTGGTTTTTGAACTAACCCCAACGGGACCCACAAACTCTTGGCATTCCATACCATGGAGTTAGCGTTTTGGTTTTTTATGGGTTTTTCTTGTTGTTCAATAATAAATAGGCCCTTGAACCTGATTTTAACATAGTTCAAAGGCATGTAGCCACCACATATTTTCTCAGAGGTAAGCTATGATCACCTAAGCTAGTTTAATTCCATTCATTTGTAAACATATTTCAGTATTTGATATTGATGAAATGAAGTGTTATTTATGCTACATCTTTGTATTTATGATTATATATGTAATTTGTTGCATTAGTTTTTATGTTTTGATCAAATACATATCATTATTTGGTTCCAAAATTCCTACCAAACAAAAAAATTCTACACCAATTAAGCCCCTAGAAAGCTATACTATGATGCATGAAGAAGAGGGAGAAATGCAACATGATATGTCAAAATAATGAAACCAAGTGCAACAAATTTTTCTCTTTGAGAGAAAAACCAAAGATTAGCTAGAATTGATGATGAATGTTAAGATATATGATTTAAAAGTATAAATAAGAGGGGACATGGAAGGTTTGAAGGAAGGTTTGACAAGTTTTCTACAAGAAATGTTTTTTATTGATGACAAGGTATTCCATGAAACTCATTAGGAGAAGAAATATAATGTGAATCATGATTTTATAGACTCCAACATTAAGTTGAAGACCAACCACATTCCCAAACATTAATATGAATAAGTTTGATGGCAAGGATATGGTAACATGGATACTAGAAACATAGTTTTTATTTGATCTACTTAGTGTGAAACACAAAAAAAAAGATACCCACTGCAACTTTATATTTATATCCCAATCAATTTGTGTTGTATCGTCGGTTTTGTTCTCGTAAATCACGTGTCACTTAGTGAACTTTTACGGAGGAATTGGTAACACATTATGAGGATACAATGAACAATACCTTCTTGAGCCAATTAATAAATCTCAAATATACTGATCTAGTTATGGAGCACATTGAAAACTTCCAAAGATTGAATATCAAGGTAACAGATATTCCAAGGGAGCATCTTACTAATTTCTTAATAGGGACATTAAAGGGTTAAATACAAGATGAGGTTCGCCTTTGGGAACTTAAGTTAGTGGAGAATGCATTAAGGGTGGAAAGAAATGTTGAAAGTAAAATTATGGGATCAAGGAGGTCTACCACTCACAATTGTAAGGATGGAAGTGTTGTCACTCCTAGCCTCCCACAACCTACAAGTTTAACACCATAAAAACTAGAGGAAATAAGTGCAAATTTTGTTTATTACAGTTTTTATAGAAAATAAATAAAGGTCATAAGTGCACTAAAAAGAAATTATGTTCCATATATTGTGGAAAGAACAAAGAAAAGTAACAAAAAACAACAAAATAAGAATATCTACACTAAGAACTGGCACCAGGAATTGAAATAGAAGAAATTAATCCAACCATATCTTGTAATCCATTGGTTGGAATTGCTACTCCTCAAACTATCAAGGTAGAAGGCTGTGTCGTGAATAAAAAGGTAATAGTTTTGATTGATTTAGGTAGTACCCATAATTTTATTCATTATAAAATAGACAAGGATTTGAATTGCTCTATATATCGAGTACTAGAGTTTAAAGTGATGGTTCTATATGGAATAACTATAAATTGTGTAGGGAAGTTCCATCATATGAATCCAGCCATAGGGGAATGCGTGTTGAATTTTCCAATGATTTTCATTCCAATGGATGGTCCTAATATTTTATTAGCAGTCCAATGGTTATAATCTTTGGGGATGATAGCTTTTAAATTTCAAGATTTTTTTCTTGAAATTTTCTGGGAAAGAAAGGAATGTGAATAAGAAAGTAAACTATTAAATAGGAACTGTATCGAGTACCCATTTTTTGAGGAAGCAAACAATCATCCAATTTTGAAAAGTGTTGATCTAGAATACACCTTTTTGGGGAGCAAATTTTTGACACTAGGTTTTCTTAGTATCAAGTGTGAACATTTTTTTTAAATATTAGTGATTTTAATGTTGATTTTGAGAAGTGTTGATGCAACATCAACCCCTTATTTAGAAGGATTATATTTTGCATCTGGAATTTTCTGATATATTAAATGTTGATATTTTTTTTTTAGTAATGGTGATTTTTATGGGGATTTTGAAAAGAAACAACATTTTTTTAAGACATATTTTTGGCACTTTAAATTTTCTTATGTCGTAAGTATGCACAAATTTTGATAAATGGTAATTATTTAACCATTTTCCAAGTTGTCTTATTCCTCTTTTTTTTTTCATCCTAAGCTGTTTGGGTTTTAAGAGTTTTCTAGACATGTTTTTTTTGTTTTTTTTATGCAATGTTTTTTAATCATGAAAATATTTTTTTTTTGCAAAGTTATAAAAAATAATAAAATTAATATTTAGAGTTTCAAATTCTTTATATATTTATATATCAGTAATTAATACTTCAATACATATATTATAATTATCACTAAAAAACAAATTTAAACACTCAACCAAAATATACATTTGCCATTTAGATTTAATTAAAAAAATACATATTTAGAACTTTCTCGCTAAAAAATACTTTTTAAATAAAAGATTTCTATGAAAAAAATGAATAAAAAACTTGGAATAATAGAACATTTTATGAAATTTGTATCCAAAGATGATGACATTAGAAGTTCTATTTTCCAAAAAAAATGATTCAGATAAAATTTCAAGTAAAAATAACAAAAATAAAATAAAACATATAATTAAAAAAAAATAAAACTTAAAAATAAATGTAAAAAAATACAATTAAGTAAAAAAATTATGAAAAACATTAAAACAATTTTTTGGAAAAAAAAACATTAAGAAATTTAATTTGAAAAAAAATCCATACTGAAATAAAATTTAAAAAACATAATAATAATAAAAAAATCACATTAAAAGAAAAAATAGATTTATGTTTTTAAATAAATAAAATTAAATTAAAAAATAAGAAAAAAATTGCAAAGAGAGAAAAAAATAAAAACTGAGGCAACTTGGGGTCGTAGGCCAGTGTAGGTGCGGTATAGAAGCTCCCCCATGGCACAGCCCACGGCGCCACGAACCTTGGGTGGGGCAAGTTCAATTCTCATAATCAGAGTAGCCCTGCGTAGGGCTCATGTGGTCGTGGTTTTTAAATAATTTTTTGCTCTTGGTTAAATTATGTTTTTTTGGGAAAATTTTCCTAGATTTTTATTTATTTTTTTATATTTTATATTTTATATTTTTGTTTTTTTGGTTTAAATTTTATCTTTCATAAGATAATTTTGGGTTTTTTCATTTTTTTATGTTTAATTTTTTTTGTTTATATACTTGTGGTCATTTTGGGCCAAATTGTTTTATTCTTAATTAATTTTCAATTTTTTAGAGACTATTTCCTAAGTTTATTAAAAAATTTGTAAAATTAAATATTAAACTTTTTTTAATTGCAAATTATTATTTTAATTTTTAAAAGTTGAATGTCAAATTTTTAATTGGTGGATGACTAATTTTATGTTGTTTAAAATCAAATTTTCAAAATTAAAAATTTGTCTAAAAAAAATTAAAAAGAAAGAAAAAATCATTAATCCTAAAGTGTGCTCATAAATTAATTATAAAAAAAAATCCAAATTTATGAATTTTTCCATAATTAATGATTTTTTTTTCATGACAAAAGTTGTCATTACGTTTCAGTTTTTACTAACCATGAAAGCTAACCAATTTAATAAAATTTACCTATATTATATATTTTCACAATTCAATTTTCAATCATTATGAAAAAAAAAAAAAAAAAAATTAATTCAGCAATGCAATAAATATAATTTTCTCTTTTGTCTTCCCAATTTTAATTTAAATATATAAAATAAAAAAATATTTTTTAAGACTATTTTGCACTCACACTTAAAAAGCCTTTTAAATTTCTTATTTTAATATACTTTACATTGTAATCTTTTATATTAGATATTTTATTACATATGAATTATTTTCCACGTGATAAAGGCAACATTAGATACTTCATATCAATTTGATTTTTTCAGCACATAAATTCTACCATAGATGATTTATTTTCCATTGAATTAGGATGAGTATAAATTTAAAATTAAACAAATAGTTTGTTAGAATAATTAGTTTTTTTTTTTAATTATTTATTTTATATAGACACACACACACACAAAATATTTAATATAAAGATTATAGACATTGTAATTTATTCTCTTTATTTGTTCTCATAAGCTAAAAATGGAATAAAATGTGCACACACACATTTCAACATACTCTTTAACTTTTGTAACAAACGACGACATTGGGGCTATTATTTCATCCGAAATTATCTAGGCACCTATCTCTATTTTTCTCCAAGGTTATGTAGCCCATTAATTACTTACGTTACTTCCCTTCGTCGTATTCAAACATGTTTCATTATTATATTTATGAATTAGTTCATGCATTCAATAATTGCTATTGATTATTTTTTGCATAAGAGGCAGGTACTGAACAACAATGCTGCATATTACACCTTTTGATATATATATTTTTATATTTCCTTTTTTTTGGAACATGTTTTTTTAACTTTTCTAATGTCATATATATATATATATATATATATATATATATATATATATATATATATATATAAACTTTTTGTGGTTTTTTTTTTCTATTTTTAGATTTTATTTTTTTCAATGTTTTAATTTTTTTTTCTTTTCTATTTTTAATTTTTAATTTTATTTATTTATATATTTATTAATTATTATTTTTTTCCCCAAGGGTCTATGTTGATCCTCAACTAGCAACTTGATCCCATTATGCGCCAATTTGATAGCTAATTTTAAAATTTTCATTATAATGGATCAAGTCTGACCCACAATGTGTCAATTTCATGGTTGGTCAATAAGTCTTAATTACAATGGATCAAGTTCTCTGCACTAAGTGTCAATTTGATGGTAGATTTTTATATTTTTATTGCAGTGTGTCAGGTTGTCTCAGGCTAAGATTTTAAAATTCTTATAATTTTAGCATTTGAAAAAGAAATTATCCTTCGTATAATGACTCATTAGTTCTAGTGTTCATTTTTAATGTTGTTTTAGTCATAAATTTTAGCGATAATTCCATGGTTGAAATATGTTGAAAGCTTAAGGTTTTTTGTAGTCATGATATTTGGTTTTATTTCTGTGGTTGAATAGTTATTAAAATTTTAAGTTTTTTCTTATTCATGATATTTTATGTTTAATGCTATTGTTGAAAACAAATAAAAGTATTTTTTCTTTAACACCATGGCTGAAAATTGTTGGAATTTTAACAATCTTCAAAGACGTGATATTTTATATTTAATGTCATGCCTGAAAATAATTAGAATTTTAAGGATTTTTAGGGACATGATATTTTATCTTTAATTCCATGCCCAAAATTCACTGGAATTTTAAGGTTTTTCGGACTCATGATATTTTCTTTAATGTCGTTATTAAAAAGTGTTGAAAATTTACCTTGAAAAAAAAAATTGTTATTCGAGTATCAACATTTTTCCTTTTAAGGCTGCTTTTTACACCAAAATAAATTGGCTCTTTCTACCATTTTTAAAAGATGTTGAAACTTTACCTTGAAAAAAAATTGTTATTCCACCATCAGCACTTTTCGTTTTCAGGCTTCTATTTCATGTTTTTGGGGGTATTTTGGCTAGAGTTCTCATTTTGTGTTTACAGTTGCTATTTGATAGTTTACTTTGCTAAATTAAGGTGTATGATAAGGAGACTTGCTAAGGTAATAAAATATAATAGCATGAAACATATTTTGAATAAGGAACAGGGTGTAGTTGCAAAATTATGCTCACTAGATGTTCAAACATCAATTTCGTCCATTTCTCTATATCTCCAAATATTAAATCACAATCATTTCAAGGTATTTGAGTCTCCTAAAGGTATCCCACCTATCAATGATTGTGATCATGATATTCATTTGATTCTGCGAACCGTTTATCCAAACATTAGACCTTACAAATATCATGATGCCCAGAAAAGTGAAATTGAACATATGGTTGTGGAAATGCTAGACGTTGGTATAATTCAACTTATCCAAATTTATTTCTCTTCTCCAGTACTATTGGTGCACAACAACGATGGATCTTGGTGTATGTATCTAGATTATAGAGAGTTCAAAAAGGTTACTATTAAAGATAAATTTCACATTCTGGTCACTCATGAATTACTGGATGAATTACATGGAGAAATTAACCTCACCAAGTTGGATGTTTATTCATGATATCATCAAATTAGAAAGAAGACAAAAGACATTCAGAAAAAACATTTAGAGCTCATGAAGTTCATTATGAATTTTTGGTTCTATTTTGGCCATACTAATGCACCTTCCACATTTTACGATTTGATGAATTCCACATTCAAACCCTTCCTTAGAAAATTTTTATCATTATTTGTTGATAATATGCTAATATAAAACAAGTCTTGGAAATATCATGTTCAACATGTTCATAGGGTGCTCAAACTATTAGATTAGAAACAATTGTATGAAAAACCTATTGAACAATTGGCATTGTTAGGATGCAAGGTGACATCATGTGTGTTGGTATTAATGTCAATAAGGCTAGCATTGATGCCAGATGCATAATGTGTTTCACATTGATGTGCATGGTGTGTTAAGCTTAGCAGGAGTCTTATGATTGCTATAGTCTTGAGTAGAGAACCATCATAGTAGCAGGTCAATTCAAGAAGATATAAATATTATAGCTATGATGGTGAGGTGAATCAAGTTTTGGGACCATTTTGGCTCAAGGAAATCAGCCTATATGCACCTATAAATGATACAGTTGGATAGTGCTTAGAACTATATTTCCAATGGTATATTGAAGTCTAAGAAATGTTTTTTGGAGTGAAATATATGGTTGGTCAAGTTATTCTGATAAAAAGAGTCAAAGTTCAAAGTTCTAGGTTTGAAGGTTCCCAATAGAACCTGTCTTTCCCAAGAAATTTCTTTGTTAAGGAATATTTGGACTTAGGAATATTTTTGAGTAAGGTCAGGCCCTAAAATGAATTTAAGAAGTGAAAATCTTCCCGACCCCCGACCCCTGACCAACATATAGCTAGGCCTTTAGACTAGTCGAAGGTCATTTGTTTAGGCAGTTAAGACATAAATACAAAGGACTGACCCTCGACCCTCGGCCTGCATGGGACCAACTGTAGGTGGCCTCCTTGGTGGCAGATGAAATCATCTCAAATTTACACGGTAGCACTGGAAGAGGATGCATGGCATGTGTTTTCAACATCTTTTGGTGGCCAATGCAACAAAATTCGAGTGACATGTGTCACCGCTCAAGAGGATGCATATGGCCCAAATGACATCAACATGACATAACATGATGATGTGACAATGATTTTGATGTTTGCACCAAAGGGTTTGTTTGGTAAACTTTTCCCGTGTATTTGGTTTTTAGTGAAAATAAAAAGAAAATGACCCTAAGTCAATCCTTTGGGCTAGTCGAGTCTCTAGGACTAGATGAGGAAAATGTAGGCACATTGCAAGAAGGTTGAACTACAACATCCAAGCTCCAATCTCCTAACCAACATCGTTAGGCATGCCCATTGGTTGCTTTGAGATGTTTTTATGTGTTATGAGAACTTGGGACTTCTGGTTATTACAATATAAAAGTGATATGGGGAGTTCAAAAGGGTTGTTAAGATATATGGTGAAAAGAACCATGGGTGCATATAGAAGGTATTAAATGTTGAGGGACTAACCTAAATATCAATGAGAATTTAGACACGGTTGGATCAAAAGTAAAGTTTGGCACAAATTTCCGTACTTAGAGAAGATCACCATATTGGTAGCTTGCCAAAGATAGAGTGGAAGTGCACTAGATGTGTTGCTAGAATTAATTGTGATTATAGAAAACAAAGAAACAAGGAAGCAAGGACGATGGTAGTTAGAGCTGATTAATGGAGCCTAACTCAAATATAATTAGCCATAACTGAGTGTTCTTGATTCCACAAAGAAACAAACAAGAAAAGATCCTGGGGATTGATGAAGATATGACCACATCTTAGTGAGTTGTGCTCAAGTGCATTTTGACCTATAAAGAGCCTTACTTAATAAGCATGGAAAGACACAATAATGTTCAAAGGATTAAACAAAGCTAATTTAATTGTGGTACTCCTTGAGTGTGCAGGTGGAATGAGATTTAATTCTTATCATGACAAAATAGACTGAATCTCATTCTATTATTTAATATAGCTATAGTGATTGAGAAACAATGTAGAATGAGATGCTAACCCATACTGTTGTACACTAGGGAAGTGTAATGCGTAAAAGTTGCAAAATTGATCTCTTTGTAATAGTTGAACAAAACTAATGATTGCAATTATGAAAAGAGGGGAATGCCACAATGTAGTGTAGAGTGGAGACCTCTGTGTAAGATTGTGCTATTGAGAAAGGTCAGGGATTCCTACGCTGAAGATGATAGAGAGTTGTTGACTATGTGTATAACATGATGACCAAGGAAAAAAAGTTGTGTATTTTCCTGAGTGTGTATCAGGTGTATAGGGATAAGAATAGAGTAAAATATGTTTATATACTAATGTGGAGAAAAGAGGGCCAAGGATTGGATATTGCATCAAGCTGAAATAAGGTAGAGTGGCTTCCATTTATAGTAAGTTTCAATCTTCTCATCGCATCTAGGTTGTTTCCTACAAAACAGGAGGTTGGGACTTCCATTCGAGTAGATGTCCGAAGAAATCTTGGAGGTTGGGGCCTCCTCGAATTTTTTGTTTGCAACAAATCCATGAATTTGTAAGTTTGTTCTTACAAAAAATCCAACAATTTGGTGCTTCGGTTGGTGCTTAGGGTAAGCTTATCAGGTGTCTCTAAAGAAGGGATATACGACTTCCTACTAGTATGGGATAGCAAAGACATTCTACGGGAGTTGGTGCTTCCTATGAATGGGTTCTCATAAATATTGATGTAAACATAGTAAGAGATCATATTTTCCATCATAATATAAACAAATATTTGCAAGTTTTTCTCTTGTACGGGTTTCCACGTTAAACCTTAGTGTTTCACCTATATTCTTCTCATCGTGTATGAATGTTTATGTGATGATTTTATTTATTAAACAAGTTATGATGGTGGTTTCTCAAGTAATGATTTACAATATTGAATGATAAGAATAAATTGGCATAAAAGTTAAAATGATCCTTAATACTAATTCAAGAACTCCCCTCTTAGTATTAACATCATTTGCAACAATTTGTATTAGAGCTAGGTTCTTTCAAAAATATCTTAACCGTTTGAAGATAGATTAAAATGAAACATGGAAAATCAATTTTAGCTTAAACCAGAAGGAGTCTTGTTTTCTAATGGGTTATATTATGTGGTTTGGAAGTTTATAATGGAATCCTATCTAATGGTTGTTGATTTATATTGATGGTGCTACATAGTGAATGGAGTGAAGAATGACAATGATTGAAAAGGAAGAAGGATTATCTTAAGGGTCCATCAGATTCAAACTCTAATAAAGTGTGCTATTGAAACTCTTCTAGAGAAAGGTGGGACACGCTCCACTGTATATATGGAAGTGATAGTAATTAGGTTCAAGAGAAGGACAAAGAAACTTTCTACTCAAGTATTTAGCCAGATCCTGTAATTTATATTGTTGGAGATAATAAACAGAGGAGAAAAAGCATGAAGGCATCCTACAGGAAAGATGCTCGAAGGACAAAATAACTTTCTCCCAATAATAAAGTTGTTGATCATCACTCCAATGACGATGAAGGAAATGAAAAATATGATAGGAAAAGAGGATTAGAAGGTATGAAATTGTTTTGTGATGAATGTAAAGAAATATGTAATTTTTCTCCTAGTTTTTCATCTAGTAGTAGTGATCAAGATAGGCCTACCTTAGTAGCAATAGAAGAAGAAGTTACCTCTCAAGAATAGGGAAGTATGTCTCATGGTGATAATGAAGAGATATCTCATTACTTCTCATCCATAGGCAAAAATGAGAGTATCCTTGGTAGTGATGAAGAAAAGGCTGAAAGTGAAATATATCTGGGTCTCGGATCTGTCCGTACATTTTCTAGAGAAGAAAAAGGTTCATATCAAATGATAGATTTCGGAAAGAAGATCATCTCTTCTCTAAAAGAGATCAAGGAGATTGTAGATGCAAACAAAAAATAAAAGGAGCAGTTGCAAGAATAAGAGCTTTAGAATGGTGGTATGAAAAAAACAAGCATTGAACTAAATTCTCAAAAAAGAGAGTTTAGTAGACATAATAAGATGTTTACCAATTAGCTAAATGAAAGGGAATCCTATTATGACAGACTACAAGTTGAAGTAGTCACATTGAGACATGATCTAGAAAAAATTCAAATAATCAATTGTCTCAATACCAAATTGTTATGAAGAGCACAAAAGCTTTGGATCACATTCTCAACAACAAAAGGTATCCTCCCATCAAAAATGGGCTTGGATTTATTAAATATGCAATCTCCAAGAGAGAATAAGAGAAATAATTATCTGTCGAGGCCCAAGAAATTAATGGGTCCAACAAAAACAAAGAAAAATATGTTGTTGGACAACACGAACAACTAGAAAAGAAATAACAAAGGATGATGGAGCAACAACAAGAGGAAAATAAGAAGCATATAATTTCTCTAGGTAGAAATTAAAACAACCATTGAGGACACATGTAGTACCAGTAAAGGTCCTTTCCTCCTAAAGGACAAATCAAATCTAGGTAGTAGCGGTTCTTTCATGGTTATTATTTTTCTTGAAACAATTATGGGCATAAAGCCATAGACTATAGATGAAAAGAAAGAAAGAAAAATTTGTTGAGTAGAAGCGACCCAAAAATGCGAAAGATACAAAGCAATGGGTATGATTACAATAAAACAAGGTATATTTGAAATTTTGTAAGAAATAAAAATTGATTTGTCCCTTTTTTAAGTGAGGTTTAATGTTACAATTATAGAAACTTTGGGCACAAGGTAGTAGATTGCAGATATAGGACGACAAAGCCCACTTTGAAAAATATGCATGGAAAAGAGGAAATGGGACCAGTGGATATGAGAACACAAATAATAGAAAAGGAATGTGATTTTGTCTTTAGTGCCTTGTGTGAAGATAACATGCTGAAAAGGGGAAAAAAAGAATTCGAAAGAAAATCAAGAATAATGATCGTCTTACCCCCATGGTGGACTCCTGTATAAGTATTGTTTGTATTAAGCATAAAAATCAATGAAGAAAGAGTAGAAAAACTCTTCACTACATAGGGAGAAAAATCATGGTAAGAAGATTTGGGTTAAAAAGAAAAGATGGAGAAGAAGTGCATTTCAAATCTATGCAACTAAGATGAGCACGAAGACAACATGAGAAAGAAATTAAAAGGTAATGCTCATGTCATATCTCAACAAATGAAGTTTTGGAAGAAAAAGGAGGATAATCCACTTAGAGGGAGTAAATCCTCTATTTTTGTTAATTAAAAGGAGAAAGTGGCTTCCAGTGAAGCCAATGAGTTCATATGAAAACATCATAAAGAAATGGATAGATAGGTGTATTTGAATGTTGGAGGTAGGACCTATTTACCTTGTTGATTTAAACGATCAACATTTTTATTTTAAATATATTAGTAGTGTGGTATGGAAGAAAGTGTAGTCAACGTGGGGTCACGAGGAATCCACAATATCATTTCATGTTACATTATTAAGATGGGTCATAGCAAAATTGTGGAATTACAAGAGGTCTAGAGTTTAAACAAGTCCACGGGATCAGTTTTTGAGAAGAATGAAGGATATCATAAACCACTGGCTCATGGGGAGATGCTTTGTTAGTAGTAGAAGGCAATGATCTTTACAGTGAGGAATAATGATTGTTCAATAAATGAAACATTTGCATGCCGGGTTGCCTAGCAATTGTGGGTTCATGAACACAATTGTTTCAAGCTTTACAGTTTCATGAACATAGTTGTTGCAAGATTTACAGGTTCCTTAATTCTCAATTGGTATCCCTATGTCAATTGGTAGCCTTGGGTCCAAGTGGAATATCCTTTTTTATAAATGGACATCTCTTTTTATAATATGTCATTAGAGTGTGTCTGGTGAACTTTTTGATTTCTGTAAATTTCTTGGGGTCATCAGTGTTGTTTAAGAATTAGTCCCTTTTCTAGAGTATCATGATCTCAATTGGAGAAGAGTTGATTCTTAGGTTGCACAAGGGAAATGAGAACAAACTTTTAATTAGTAGAAACTATGAACAACATGTAAAAACCACATCATTAATAGTTTGTACGTGCAACAAAAACAATACCATGTATAGTTCTGATGGATATATAGATGCATTGGCAATAGAGAAATCCAGAAACCATGAGGTGTTCAAAACTAGAGAAACAATCAAAGAAGAGATGGTATATTTTTAGGGGGAGCATATCATATATGTCAGGTTCCTAGATTAGTATTAACTATAAGGAGACCCAAATACATGTCTACTAATGCTTGTTTTTGTAAAATTATGATGTGGTAATGATTTTGAAGTTCATGCTAGAGGGTGAGTTTGGCAAAGCTTTCTTGTGTATTTGGTTTTCAAAAAAAATAAAAAGAAAATTACCCTAATTTGGGCCTTTGGGTTAGCCGGATCTCCATGAATAGTTAAGAAAAATCCAGTCGCATATCAAGAAAGCTGACATCCAACCTATGACCTTCGATATCCTAAAAAACATCATTATACATGATCATTAATTATTTTGTGAAGGTTTTATGCATAGTGAGACCGTGGCCCTTTGGGCTTGTTACAATAAAAAAGTGTTATGGGGAGTTCAAAATAGTCATTGGGCTATATGGTGAAAAGTTTTGTGTGCATATAAATGGTCTTAAGTGTTGAGTGCCTAATATATATCTCTATGGGTATTTAGAAATGAATGGGTCGAAAGAAAATTTTGGCACATATCGCCATACCTAGAGAGGGTCACCATATTTGGCAGTTCTCCAAAGGTAGTGTGGCAGTGCAATACCAAATGTGTTATTGGAATTAATGGCAATTTTAGAGAATAGAGAAAACAAGACAACAAAGACCACAATCATCATAGATGATTAATGGAGGCTATTTCAAATAGAATTATCCATACCTAAATGTTCCTCATGCCATAGAGAGACAAATAAGAAAATAGCACCAAGATTGATGGAGATTTCCCAATTGCTAAGTGAGCTATGATGGAGTAGATTGTGAACTCTGAAGAGCCTTAATTAAATAGCATGGAAAGTCACACTAATGTTCAAAGGATTAAAATAACAAAATTAAATTGTGTCACTCCTTGAGTATGCAGGTGGAATGAGATTTAATTCTTAGCATGATAAAAGACTCCAAAATTAATTCTTTGATTTAATAAATCTATAGTCATTGAGAAATGAGACAGAAAAGGATGGTAAACCATGTCGTAGTACACTCGAGAATTGTAATGCAGAAAAGCTGCAACATTGATTTATGTGTAACAATTAAACAAAATTGAGTATTGAAATTGTGCAAGGAGGTGAATTGGTGGCCAGGGTGCAGGCGATATAGAAAAACGACCTAATCCTGATATAATTTTCTCTAATTCTAGCTAAAACGCTTCTTCAATCCTAACTAGAGTATTAATCATCTACTTCTAGACTAACTATTCATAAATTTTCCTTTTTGGACACTATTACCACTATTTTCACCTTAATCACCCCAACCCTTGTTATCGGGAACAATTTACACCACAAAACCTCTTTTCCTCTATCGGAATTGTAATTCCATGGGAATTACGAAATACACTATCAACAAGGTTTTTGAATGGAATGAATGCAATTGTGCATAAATACACTATCGGCAGTATCAAACTGCCATAATGCAATTATACATGGAAATGCACTATCAGCGTAGTTTTATTGCCGTAATGCTATGCCACATGAAAATACACTATCGACGGGCTTTTCCCAAAGGGATTTGTTAACACGCAATTTCACTATCGGTGGTGTTTTACAAAAGGAAACCGTTGATACACAAATACACTATTGGTGGGGTCTTTACTCCATAAAATGGAATAACACTATCGGCAATCGCTATCAGGAATTCCCATGGAACACAACATAACACAACGGCCCTTTCCAATGTGATAACATGTGGAGTTATCAGCAATCGCAATCGTCGATTCCAATGTCTCCTTGCCAAACTCCCTTCACATAAATACTTGTGAATGTGATAAGCCATGGACCCAATAGGTTATTAAAGCCTCCCTTATATAGTTTCAGATCCGAAAGTCACACTTCGCACTTCGGTGCTTCAAAGGGCTAGTCCCTCCCTGCTGCAACATAGCGATATGATATTTCTTGTAGACCTGATAAGGGTATCGACCATACTTAATAGGATTTCAAGTCCGGAACTTGATTCCGACTAAGTTTTTCATGGTTTTCAAGTGTAAACCAGAGTTTCCGCCTACGGAACCCAACAATGCATATAAGGGAAACAGGGCATGCCAATATAAAGGAAAACTACTCCAAAGGCTTAAATCAAAGTATTAGTTGGAAAATAAGGCCAAATCACTATTATAAAGACTCAAAACAAAAATGATGCTTGAGGCCAAACATACGCATAAATACCAGTTTTAAACAGGAAACCAGGCGTTTAGATGCATAAAAAGGGTTTCAAAGATCACAATGTCTCCGGGATCGACCAATACACAGAGATGTCTTTTCCTTTCTTCAGCAATACGGCATAAACACATTCGGTCAAAATCCATTTGCAATAGCCTCAACATTACATATATATTGGTTCGTGTTAACAACCAGCTCCTAAAACAGAGGCTTAAATTTATTATAACTATTAGTTTTGCGAGATATCCTCCTCGAGAACCTCCACTATGCTTAACTAAAACTATCTATTCAATGAGTTATTCTCCTCGATAACCTCCATTATAGCTTAACTATTAACATTTATTACAACATGATTTAGTCCTAGATTTTATCTCTATGCTAAACTAGGAAAACATGGAAATTGATGGCTAAAGGATCCCACTCCTTTGCTTGTAGATTTTTTTGTATTTTTGGAATAAGTTTGAAGATTTTCCCTCCAAGTCTCATGCTCCTGCACTAGACTCTTGAGGACAAAATTCTTCATGGGCTCATATCCATGAGCTCTTCTACAAACTTGCCCAGCTTCTATAGCATGCTTTCTATTACCCAAGTAGCTTCAACAGTTGGTTGATCATTCCATTTGACCAAATACTAAAACTACTCCTGTCCTTTGGTTTTCTTGAACACTTTCTTGTCCAAAATCCTTTCTGGTTGTAACCCTTTTGTTGTAGGTAACTGTTTGACCCAGTCAATTTCAAGTGTCTCCTGGTCCTTTTTTGTATCATCTACAGTTTCACCTTCATACTTGTACAGGACAACAACAATGAAAATTGGAGATATTCCAACATCAGGGGGTAATTCAATTTCGTATGCATTTGCAAAAAACTTCCTTAATACACTGCATGGTCCAATTTTCTTGAACTTTAATTTGTTATACTTCCTCTTTGGAAATATTTCCTTTCTGGGTGTTGTAAAACCAAATCTCTAACTTCAAAGTTCACCTCTCTTCTTCTCATGTCTGCTTTGGTTTTGTACTTGATGTTTCTATCCTGCAGCTGTTGTTTCACTTGTTCATGTATTGCTTGCATTTCTGAAGCAAAATCTTCTCCCTCTGCACTTATCATCTCATCTTTTCCCAAATTTCTTAACTCAGATACTCCTCTTGGATGCATTCCATAAAATATATGGAATGGAATCTGTCCTGTACTCCTGTTAGGTGAGTCATTATATGCATATTCGTCTTGTTCCAACACTTGATCCCACTATTTTGGATTTTCTACAGTAAGACTTCTCAAAATATTTCCCAAACTTGTTCACTACTTTAGTCTGTTCATGATTCTATGGATGATAGGTAGAACTGAAACTTAGTTTCATTCCCAACTTCTTCCATAATGTCCTCCAGAAATGTCCAACAAATTTGGAATCTCTATCTGAGACAATACTCTAAGGCAACCCATGCAATATTACTATCTCCTTGAAAAAAAAAATAGCAATGTGAGTATCATCACTACTTTAAACATGGAATAAAATGTTACATTTTTGAAAATCTATCCACTACAACAAAAATTGAATCATTCCTTCTTTGAGTCTTTGGTAAGCCCAAAACAAAATCCATACTTACCATATCCCAAGGCCTGTTTAGAATTGGTAATGGAACATACAAACCTGTGTTTTGGCTTCTTCCTTTTGCATGGTGACAGATTTTACAAGTTTTCACATACTTTTCCACTAATGATCACATTTTAGGCTAAAAATAAAATCTATTCAATTTTTCGTATGTGTTCTCTATACCAAAATGTCCTGCAACTCCACCACTATGTTTCTCTTTGATTAAATTCTCCCTCATAGAACAGTTTGGTATGAACAGCTGATTTCTCTTAAACAACAGTCCATCTTGTAAGAAATAGTCCAACCATTTATTCCTACTCGTCAAAATAGGATTCTTGCAGGCCCCAAATTCCTCTTTAAAATCTGGATCTTTCTCATATAATTCTTTAAGAAAATCCAAACCCAACACTTGAATTTGACTCTCTTGTACTAATATATTTCTCCTACTTAAGGCATGTGCAACTTTGTTTTATTGACCATTTATATGTTTCAAGACAAAATGGAAACCTTGAAGATACTCTACCCATTTAGCATGTTTCTAGCTAAGTTTTGGCTACTGCATAATATACTATAGCACATGGTTATTTGAATAAAGTCTGAACTCCTTTGACATTAGATAATGTCTCCACTTCTTTAATGACTATACAACTGCATAGAACTCTTTATCATAAGAAGAATACTTCTTCTTTGAATCATTTAGCTTTTCACTAAAATAAGCTATAGGTCTCTCTTCCTGACCTAAAAAACCTCCAATAGCTTCTCCACTAGCATCACACTTCACTTGGAAAGGCTTACTAAAATCAGGTAGAACCAAAATAGGATTTTCAATGATTTTATTTTTCAACAGCTGAAAATTATTTTCTACTTCAGTAGTCCATCTAAATGGTTGTTTATCCTTCTTTATGGTATCAATCATATGGCATTGATCTTACTAAAATTCTTTATGAATTTCCTATAAAAACTAGCAAGACCATGAAAACTTCTTACCTCAAAAACACTTTTAGATGAAGGCCACTCCATGATTGCCTTGATCTTCTCTGGATCCATCCTTAGCCGTTCAATAGAAAAAACAAAACCCAAATACACTAACTCCTCTTTCATGAATGAACACTTCTTCATATTCAGAAATAGCTTCTCTTTCTGTAGCCTTTGTAAGACATAATTCAGATGTCCTTTGTACTCCTCCTTAGACCTGTTGTAAACTAATATATTGTCTAGATATACTATTACAAATTTACCAATAAATTCCTTAAGAACTTCATTCATGAGTCTCATAAACGTACTTGGTGCATTTGACAACCCAAAAGGCATTACTCTCCACTCATACAATCCCTCATTTGTCTTAAAGGCAGTTTTCCACTCATTCCCTTCTCTTATCCTTATCTGATGATACCCTCTCTTAAGATCTAGTTTTGTAAAATACTTTGCTCCACTCAAGCAATCCATTAAATCTTCAATTCTAGGTAAAGGAAATATATACATGATTGTGATTTTATTGATGGCTATTGAATCCATACACATTTTCCAGCCTCCATCTTTCTTTGGACTCAACATTGTTGGTACTGCGCAAGGAATCAAGCTTTCTCTAATCAGTCCTTTGTTAAGCAGTTCCTGCACTTGATTCCTAACCTCTTCATTTTCTGTAGGAGTCATTATGTAAGATGCTTTGTTAGGTAGACTTGCTCTAGGAATTAGGCCTATATGATGGATGATTCTTATAATGGTTGGCAACTCATTAGGTAAATCATCAACAATGATATCACAATAGTTGTCCAAAATTTCTTGAATTTTAATGGGTAAGTCAGAAACTTTAGTGGAATCAATTATTACCTTGGGCTTGCAAATTATAGCAAAATTTACCTCATTCTCTTCAATCTGCTGCAAGTATTCCTTTCCTCCCAGTAACAGAGTTTTTGGGTCAGTCTTCTTTCCTAATACATCTTCTTCTTTCATAAGCAGCAACGTATGATTGATACCATATTTACCAAACTTGTAGGTGCTTCTTTTCCCATCATTGCATAGCTCCTCTGTCATATTGCCAAGGTCTTCCAAACAATATGGGGCACACATCCATTGGCATCACATCATATTCAATTTTGCCCTCATAGTTGCCCAACTGTAACTCCACTTCACATTGTTCATTCACTAACAACTGGTGTCCCTTTTGTAATAATGACACCTTGTAAGGTGTTGGATGTTTCACTCTCTTCAGCTTCAATTTCTCCACCACTTCTGTAGAGACAAAATTATCAGTGCTGCCACTATCAATGATCATCTGACAACATTTCCCTTGAACCTTACACACTATTCTGAACAAGGTCTTCCTTTGTGATGGTTCAACTATCTCCTTTGCTAGCTTGAGAAAAACTTTATTGATTACCAAAGATTCTCCTCTCCCTGGTATATTTTCTTCTTTTGCCACTATTGTTGCTATTGCTTCTCCGTCAACTTGAGCAACAATTGCATTCCTCTAACTTGTTCCTGATTCTCTAGGCACTCAAAAGCTCTGTGTCCCAGTTTGTTACATCTATAACATCTTAGTTCTTTTCCTCTTCCTCTGCCTCCTCTTCCTCTAGAAAAACTCCCTCTGCCACTTGCATCACCTCCTATGGTTGTGTTAGCCTCCTGTTGCAATAGGTGTTCATCTTTCATGATTGACATTTTTACATGCCAAATATGTCATACTTTGCATGCTGTAATGCTCCATATTTCCTAAAAGAGGCCAAAGAAGAGGCCATGAAAGTGTGCCAGTCTAAATGCCACTACTGTATACCAATTTTGATGAGTTAACCATTTTTGAAGAAGTTTCTGTTAAAGGAAGTCCAAACTGCTTAATCTTGGCCTCCCTAGGTTTCAATTTCTTATTTTAGAATATAGAGAATCATAATCTGTCCAAACAGTTTAATCTTGGCAGATTTGTAGATAGGCAGAGAAACAAAGGAGCCCAACTACTTAATCTGGGCCCTTGGAAGAAATAAGTGTAGATTTAGATAGGAGGACAGCAAAAAAGAAAAAAACAGATAATCTGGGTCTGCAAGTCCAAGTGCACCCATGCAAAAAGAAGAAAAAATATTAGGTAAGTAGGCTGGGTAGGTAGTTTTTTGGTTGTAGAATCATGTTGTGTGATACATTTCATCTTTTCAAAGTGTTATATCTATTCAGATCACAAGGTAAGGCAATTTACATTTGGAGGAGCTCAAGTGAGGCATCTCTAACTCCCCCTTCTTCTCATTCCCCAAATCACTCACTAATATCCCCTTGAGGACCTTGGGATCTGCCCAACCAATCCTGTTATAACTTTATTTTTGTAACAGCACCAAGTCAAGCTTTGACTTTCTTCTGTGAAAAGAAGCCACATTTCTTGTGTAAAAACATGTCTCCACAATCCATGCACTTCTTATGTCTAAGTTTCAGCTCACAAACTTAGTCTTCCCCCTACACTTCACCTCACAAATTCATATTAACTCCTAACTCTATTATCTAGCTCCCTAGATCATTTCCCCATCCCCTATTATACAAAAAATACATAAAATCCCAAAATATTATATATCCCCTTCCCCTTGGCATTATAGCCATATTTATCAAGTCCGGGAAATAGTAGTCCATCTGGGGCTCCTACTAACCCTTCCATGTCCTAACCTGGAGTTAGTCTGACATCTGGTCACCCTAACAACCATTTCCCCTAAGTCCTAACCCTACAACACTCATTTCCCGCCCTTATCCTAAGGTCAAGCTTGTAAATATTCAACCTCTCCTGTATGCAACCCAAAAACCCACTTTCCTAAAGTTTTCCCCCCCCGCCGGATTAAAACAATTAAAAAAAAACGTCATGGGCCCCATATCTAACCATCCGCCACATTATCAGTGCCGCCGACCGTTAGATCTGGCGTGCCCAAGATCTACGATGGGCGGGTCTTTTCGTGCCCCGACATGCCGAAGGTTAGCGCCCGGGAGATGGGAAGTTTTCCCGTCGTACTCCCGCCATGCGTCACCCTCTCGGCTGTCGTGGATCCCCCTCCTCCAAAACCGTCTGCACACAAAAGCGGTGCGCCTGAAACTGCCTTCCCCCATCCTGCGTCAGCAATACGTCATGATGATGTCATCATCCTGTGTCGGCGTCCTGCCACCATGTCCTTGCCACGTAGCTGCCGCCGTACTACCACGTCATCTCCTCCACCGTACCGCCACATCACCCGGCTGTACTGCTGACGGCACCCTATCACGTCACTGCCGTACTGGGACCCACTGCTGACGTCATGCTGATGTCATCATCAAAAAGCGTGAAGGGTGCAAATCCCAGCACTGGAAGCCTAGAATCAAAAACTGAGGTAGTTTTTGATGTGCGATTAGCGCCTGGGAAATAGGCCAAAATGGAAAGCCCTTTCGTGGCTCGATCTCCAGCAAGCCTGAAAGTCGCAAAATGACATAAATTTCTTCGCAGAGATTTAGGAAAGGGGCAAAGACAATTTTTAAAGCAAGAGAGGGTTGAACAGTAGCCATGAAAGGTCGATGCAACAGTTTAAAGAGTATCAGAAGTGAGAAAGGTGCACGTTCAATGCCAAAGCATATCAAGGAAGCGACAAAGAGTATCAGTCAAAGTTTTCAATGGAAATATTTATTTCCCAATGCAGGTGAACATTGAATGCCCTCCAACAATGTCAAAAAAATGGTGGAGCTATATTGAGGCTCTCCCATCACAGTTAATGCACCTCAAAACCACTCGAGAGCATGGATCAAAACCCAAAGCACAGTTATGGCTAAGTGATCAGCACAGAGCCATAAAGACAGCACATTAATTCCTTTTGATACAGCTGCCCTTAACGCAACTCGAAGATTATTTTCCGCATTTATTTCAGACATATGTTAGGTGAAAGACACTTATTACAGTAGATCTGCCTAATATCTGATTTTTATAGATATTTTACTTATAAAAACCACCCTAATTCACTGTTTAAAGGGTTGGTTGGTTGTATAGCTCCAAGAGAGACTCGCTTTGTAAACCTGATGTTTTACTTAATCAAAGACTGCTAAAAAGCTTGGAGGAATGACTGTGTGCTGTGTATTAATGTTTTGAAGAATTGAATGTGGAATTCTTGTGCTGCAACATGACTCAATAAGTGTTTCTTACCTTTGTATTCCATTGATGTACCATCTAAAATAGCAGAAAGAATGAATAGTTTAGACTTAGTTTAATTTCCCTCTATGCTCAATTTATTATGTTTGTTTATGTTTTCCTCAGGATTAGTAATGAATATGAATTCCCTGTGGCTCATATTTACCCTAATTCACCCATGTTTGACAGTTATCTAGGGATTCTTTATTGCTCCTAGATAGAGCTCATTCACCTTCCCTCTGTTAAGCTGAACGAGAGATTCTTAACTGCCTCTCATTCCTTAGCCCTCATTCCATCCTTTTAAGCTCGAATCATTGTTTCATGCACAAATAGCTTTCTCCATATTTCTCTCTTGTGACCAAGAAAATGCACCAGCAGTCCCACTCCTTGACTCCACGCCCAATGTTTCTAAAACTTTCATGTTATCCCTGCCTCTTTACTTGAAAGCATCATCCTTCCCACCAAAACTAAAACAAAACCCCTTGTACTCAATAACTAGCCTAAAATCATCATCAACAAAGCTAAACCCTAAAGAGAGAGCCCTCTCTGACTGCTGGTAGGCTAGGACCTGTAGTCCAAAGATTGGTTTGTGGTTACCTCGGCCGTATCCCTTAAGGAGCCAAGGGATAACCTGAGTGATAACAGGTTGCATGGTGGGTTGAGCTGCTACTAGCTCCATATTTAGGTGCTATAGATCTTCCTCTACCACCTTGACTTCCCATTCCTCAGAAAGTACCTCTCCCTCTGGCAGGCTGGTTCCTCATGAGTTTTTCTTCAACTTTCAGTAGCATCTGATAAGCTTCCTCTACTATTTTAGGAGACAGTATACTTATCTCACCTTGAATGTCCATCCTAATGCCATTCACATATATATCCACCTTCTCATATGTATCCTAAGTTTGTCCAGCTCTTATGCTTACCTTATAGAAGTCCTATATGTATTCTTTCACTATCATAGACCTCTTTCTAATAGTCTGCATTTGACTAAACAAGGTTTGATGATAATTACTTGGTATAAACTTACCTCTTAGCTTTGCTACCATCCTACTCCAACTTTTGATAGGTTGTTTGTCAGGTCTCTTTCTTTCTACCCACACTCCATCCCACCAAAGTGCTCCATGTCCTTTTAGCTTAGTGACAACAAACTTTACTTTCTTCTCATCTTGTGTTTCTTCATAGCCAAAGAATTTCTCCATGCCATTAATCCAGTCTATCAATTCTTCTAGATTCAGTCCTCCTTCATATATTGAAACCTTAGTCTTGACTCTTTGTCCTAACTGTGGATCTCAACACTGTTTGGAAGAATCTCATCTCAGGAGTAACTACTACAACTTCCTCCTCTTCTTTATCTTCAACCTCAGGCTCAATAACATCCCCATCATCTATATTTCTCGCTACTATTAATGCCTCCAGCCTTGCTTTCATCTGTTTCACAACTTCTATCACTTTAGCATTTGCAACTAGCCATCCTCTTCTACCACATCCTCATCCTCTTCGAACTCTAAAAGCCATCTTAACTTTCCTTCTTCTGCTTTTGAGATTCAATTCAGTGTCAACAGGTTTCTCTAATACCACTAATGGTGGCCTGGGTGCAGGTGATATAGACAAACGCCCTAAACCTAATATAATTTCCTCTAATTTTGGCTTAATCCCTTCTTCAATCCTAACTGGAGTATCAATCATCTATTTCTAGACTGACTGTTGATAAATTTTCCTTTCTGGCCACTATTACCACTCTTTTCCCCTTAATCACCCCAACCCTTGTTATCAAGAACAATTTACACCACAAAGCCTCTTTTCCTTTATTGGAGTTGTAATTCCATGAGAATTACGAAATACACTATCGGTGGGTTTTTGAATGGAATGAATGCAATTGTGCATAAATACACTATCGGTGGTTTTAAACTACCATAATGCGATTATACCTGGAAATGCACTATTGGCGGAGTTTTATTGCTGTAATTCTATTTCACATGAAAATACACTATCAACAGGCTTTTACCAAAGGGATGCATTAACACACAATTGCACTATTGGCGGGGTTTTTCCAAAGGAAAGCGTTGATACACAAATACACTATCAGTGGGGTCTTTACTCCATAAAATGGAATAACACTATTGGTAATCACTATCAGTAGTTCCCATGGAATGGAACATAACAAAACGGCCCTTTCCAATGCAATAACACATGGAGTTATCGACAATCACAATCAGTGATTCCAATGTCTCCTTGCCAGACTCACTTCACTTAAAGACTTGCGAATGCGATAAGCCACGGACCTGATAGGTTATTAAAGCCTCCCTTATATAGTTTCGGATTTGAAAGTCGTACTTCAGAATTCGATGCTTCAAAGGGCTAGTCCCTCCTTGCTCAAACATAGCGATGTGATATTGGTTGCAGACTCAATAAGGGTATCGGCCATACTGAATAGGATTTCAAGTTCAAAACTTGATTTCGACTAAGTTTTTCATGGTTTTCCAGTGTAAAGCAGGGTTTCCGCCTACGGAAGTCAACAATGCATATAAGGGAAACAAGGCATGTTGATATAAAGGAAAACCACTCCAAAGGCTTAAATCGAAGTATTAGTTGGAAAACAGGGCCAAACCACTATTATAAAGACTCAAAATAAAAACGTTACTCGAGGCCAAATATACACATAAATACGAGTTTTAAACAGGAAACCAAGCGTTCAGATACATAAAAAGGGTTTCAGAGATCACAATGTCTCCGAGATCGACCAATACACAAAGATGTCTGATCCTTTCTTCAGTAATATGACATAAACACATTCTGTCAAAATCCCTTTACAATAGCCTCAACATTACATATATATTGGTTCGTGTTAACAACCAGCTCCTGAAACAGAGGCTTAAATTTATTATAACTATCAGTTCTGTGAGACATCCTCCTCGAGAAAATCCACTATGCTTAACTAATCCTATCTGTCCAATGAGGTATTCTCCTCAAGAACCTCCACTATATCTTAACTATTAGCATTTCTTACAACATGATTTATTCCTAGATTCTATCTCTATGCTAAACTAGAAAAACATGGAAATTGATGGCTAAAGGATTCCACTCCTTTGCTTGTAGATTTTTTTGTATTTTTGGAATAAGTTTGAAGCTTTTCCCTCTAATTCGCATGCTCCTGCATCAGGAATGAAACATTCTAGTGTGGAGTAGTGAGATCATTATAAGTCTGTGCTTCTAAGAAAGGTTAACGGTTCCCCTAAGCTAGAGATGGTTGAGAGCTATTGAATATATGTAGAGCATGAGGGATGGAAATAGAATGTTGTGTATGTTGATGAGTATGTATTAGTGGTAGAGGGAAAATAATAGAGGTCATAATGTTTGTATAATGCTATGAAGAAAATAGGGCTAAGGATTGGCTAATGCAAATATGAAATTAGGTAGAGTGGCTACCATTTACAGTGAGTATTAATCTTATAATGGATATAAGTTTCTTCCTATGAAATAGGAGGTTAGGGCTTCCACTTTAGTGGGTTTCTAAAGAAATATTTTGTATTGGTGTCGAATTTGATGCTTTAGTTGGTACTTCTAGTAAGCTTATCACGTGTCTACAAATGGGGGAGTTGGGGTTTCCTCCTAGTAGTGGGTAGCAAAACAATTCTATGGGATTTGGCGCTTCCTATGAGTTGGTGGTCACAAATATTTAGGTAAATAGTGGAGGATCTCATAGTTTAAAACATACTACAAACACAACTTTGATGTTTTTTCTCCACGAAGTATTTCCTCATTAATTCACAATGTTTCATGTGCATGCTTCCCATAGTGCATGAATGTTTATGTGATGATTTAATTTTTTGAACATGTTATGATGGTGGTTTCTCATGTAATTATTACGAAGATTAAATGATAATCATAATGTTGCATAAAAGTTCAATTTATCTTTAATACTGATTCAGCCCCCCCCCCCCCCCCCCCCCCCCAAGTATTAACATTGTTTCGAACAAAACCCTACCATTGTTTCTTTGGGGTAAAAGAGGTGGAATATTTGGGTCATATTGTATCTCATTAGGGTGTTAATGTAGCCCATAGCAAAATTAAATCTACCAAAAAATTGAAAATACCTACAAAATTAAGACATATTTGAGGATTTCCTAGGTTGGAAGGGTATTATCAAAGTTTGTTAAGAATTATGGGAAAATAGTAGCACCTCTAACAACATTACTAAAGAAAGATGCATTTTCTTGGATTCCAAAAGAAACTAAGGAATTTAAACATCTTAAAGAGGCAATGTGCTGAAATTTATTGTTAGCTACACCAGACTTCACGAAAACCTTTATTATGGAATTTGATGCCTCAGGAAATTATATTTGTGTAGTTTTAATGTAGGAAGGAAGACCGATTACTTTTTAAAATAGTCAAGTCAAGGGAAATAACTTACATAAACCTAGGTATGGGAAGAAAATGTTAGCAATACTACATGGCCTAAAGAAATGACACCCTTAACTATTGGTAAGACACTTCAAGGTAAAAACAAATGATAATAATCTTAAATACTTCTTGGAACAAATATTATCTTCAGAAGAGTGACAAAATTGGGTCACAAAGATGTTGGATTCTGAATTTGAAATAATGTATAAGTAAGGGAAGAAAAGTGTTGTTGAAGATGTTCTCTTAAGAAAGGATGAGGATGTGGAGACATTTATTGGTGTCATTTCTATTATTCAACTTGATTCGATAACCAAAGCAAGGGATGAATGGAAAAATGAGGAAGAGGTGTGGAAAATAATTCAAAAGTTGAAACAATATTTGAGTGCATATGATACATTTATCTAGAAAAATTATCCCCTATGGTAGAAATATCTCTTATATATATGTAAGAGCTCCCAAATTGTTGGGTTTTGTTATATTCTTTCCATGAATAGCTTCCATAGTTAATCGGGGGTTAGAGGGGCGACAACGCCCCCCCTTCGTTGCACCGATTGTGCAGCGAGGGGGTCATAGGGGGTTTTAGGGGGATGGTTAGCCCCCCTCTATGGGGTCCAGGAAAGTGCCCTGGGGAATTTTTTTTCTTTTGTGCCCTATATTAGGTGGGTGTACCTACCTATGGTTTTCTACATGGTTTTCGCACATGGTTTTTGACGCAATGGTTTTTCGGTCCATGGTATTGGATGCTTCGACATGTATATATATGTATTGTAATATTGAAAGGAACATAGTGAAAAATCAATTTGGTAGTCCCAGTTTTGGGATCTAGGGGAAAATCTCTGTGTACATTTTTTTTATGTGTTATGCTCTCACCTTTGTTTATTTTCTGTTGTAGAATTCGTATGCAGGTAATTTCCATACGGGGTTAAAACCTACACAAATAGAAAAAAATGTTATTTTGGAATTACATACCTCTCCTATAGGAGGGAACTCATAATTTTTAAAAAATACCATAGGAGCAATAAGGGCCTTTTTTTAGAATGGACTTAAATATGATATTCAAAATTTTTTGGTAGAATGTTTCATTTTCCAATAAAATAGAGTTGAGTAAATTAATACCCCAAGTATTTTATGAGATTTATCCATTCCAAGTCAAGGTTCAAAGGAGGTTTTAATGAATTTTAACATGAGCCTACCATAGTTTGAAGGAAAGGGTTCCAGCATGGTGGTAGTTGATAGAATTACTAGCATGTACGCTTTTGTCCACTATTTCATCCTTTAAAACCTAGTATAGTGATGACTACATTTGAAAAGGTAGTTCCAAAGCTACATGAAAGCCCAAAGATTATTGTATGTGACAAAGATCCCATTTCCAGTGAAATTTTTTGTACAAAATTATTTTCTTATCTCGAAACTTAATTAGCTCATAACATGTCTTATCATCCTCAATCTCGTGGGAAAACTAAGATAGTTTACAAATGTTTGGAAGGATATCTTCATTTCTTTGGATATGATAAATAAACAAAATGGGTAAAGTGGTTATGCCTGGATGAATGGTTGTATAACACCTCGTTCCATATCAATAGAAAAATGACCCCCTTTATGGTGCTTTATGGATATCATCCACCATCCATCACATCATCTCTAAGATAAAATTCTAAGGTTCAAGCCATGGAAGATGACATCGAGAATTAACAACAAGTTCTCCAACTCTTAAAGCATAGGCTAACTCTTGTGTAGAATTGAATGAAACAACAACTAGGTGAACATCACAGTGAAAGATGTTTTGACTTCGGTAATTGGTTATTTTTACAGCTAAAAACATTCAAACAAATATCCCTCAAGAAATCTAAGAAGGATAATAAATTTTCACCCAAGTATTATGGCCCTTATAAGGTGCTCCAAAATATTTGTGCCATGGCATGCAAATTGGAAATTCCTACATCTTCATGAGTACAACAATTTTTCCATGTTTCATTCTTAGAGAAGGTTGTAAGTGGAAATATCCCAGTCCAAACTATATTTCTAGAACATGAAAATGAAGGAAAAAGATTATTGGAGCCTAAATAAATCACTAAAATAAGAATCTCGTAGCTATTGAATTGATCAATTTCAAAGTATCCAATTAAGTTGAAGAACATATCTATTGAAGATTCCACATAGGAAGATCATTATTTTATACAAAAGTATTGAGAACAATTCAAGAATTGAGGACAAGACTTTTTTGAAGGAGAGGGGCATGTTAGATCCCTATAATACTAGTGTAGCCCCTCTATTGTTATTGTTATTTGCCATATAAGATAAGTCTTGTTATTGTTGTGTCCTTAAATTATTATTGTTTTGTAGGCCCTAATTACATTTTTACCCTTTAGAATCCTATATAACAAGAAGGTCTTCTTATTTGAGTCATTAAAGAAGTTATTCATTTATGTGATGTAAAAGGGGGATTTCCCACTTGAAGTGGATTATTATCAAGGCATTGATCTATCGTTTCTTATGTTTTTGCATTATTCTAATATGGGTACATAACATTAACATAATAAGTGAACATCATTATTGTCGTGGTTACCTATACCTCACAACATTCTTGAAAAGCAAGAATTTTTACTACTTTAGAATTTAGATTGGCCCTCTTATCCCAAATAGCGTAAAGTTTAACTGTGATGTTGTATTGAAGAGTACCCCTTAACATTTCATAATTCATTTATCCTTGTCAAGAATTAATTTGGAACTAGGTGTGGTTCCCAAATTTGGATGGCTAGTAGAATCCCTTGATCTTACCATTCAAATATTACTAGAGACAAAATTCCCACCAGACTCATAACCTTATAATAAATCGATATCACAATAAAATGGAAACTAACTATGTGCAAAATTAGCTATGAATATGTTCCATCTAAACAAAATAACTTGGTTCTCCCCCATAATAATAATTGTATTATGTGTCCCACATTAAAGTAATCATCTTTAGATACATCACCAATGTATATGGTAAATGGATCTAACAAGTACCTTTAGCTCATCTCATTCAAAGGCTAAAATCCATATAGGACATATCACTAAAAATGATGTTTTCATGGAGTATTCTGAATACCCTATTGAATTGTCCCTTTAAAAAATCTCTAAATTTTTTTGTCAAATATATGTTACTACATTTAGCTCTCCTCATCATACTCCTCAAAATGACCATTCTAATACCTCTTCTGATTTTTAAGAAGAATAAGTTGGTCATGCTTACATAATGGCATGAAAACCTTCTCCTTGGTGGTCATTAGAGGGAGAAATTAATCTAACATCCCTATTCTAACCTGTCCCCAAGCATGTAGAAATGATTTTTCCTAAGTTTGTTTTTGTCAATATGGTACTCCTAAAGTTCATGTTAAATATTTTCATTTTTCCTTGTTTTTTATGGATGTGGAACATGAAGATCTAGTATGTAGGTTGTTTATATATATGTTTGAGAACAAAGGAAGAAAATTTATGACAACATTCCTTTAGCCTCAATAGATAGATGTGATGCTTTTGTAATAAGTATCTAGATTCAATTTGGGAAATAGAAGTTGCAGCCACACTCCTAAAATACATTATTGCAATCATAATGGAGAATAAAGAGAAGTTCAAAGACTTCAACTAGCATTTCACCATCATTCAATAATACTATTTTTTATTAATAGCTTACTGACACTATGATAGAAGAATACCACACCTCATCTCTTGTCTCTTCGACAAGAATGTTTGTGAAGAGAGAAGGGAATATTAAGTTCACAAAAAACTTCAAAGAAAATTTGATATTAGAAAAGGAATTTTTTTCGTTAGCAGAAAACTCAAACAAATAAGAACTAAAGGACAATGGGGAAAGCAATGTTTTATTAGATAAAATTATAGAGAAAGAGGCTCAATGCCTATATACTTGGCTCAAAATTGATAAGAAAATACCAAACAAAGCAATCAATTTAAAGAAGAATTCAAAAGAAATCTCCTTCAAACAAAATTTATTTAAATATTTTTATGAGAAGAAAAGTAACCCATCAAACCTTACTGAAATATCCATAGTGAGCCTAAATTTATATGAATTGGAATACAAGTTTTCTACTTATATCATTAGGCCAACCATTATGACAAGATATGTCTAGAAGTATCAATTTCATGACTCTGGTCATAAATCAATTCCTTGAGAAACAACCATATCCTGATGAGCTAACCCAAAAGCTAAAGATGAACTAGTACCACAAAATAAGAAACAACTGAAGGCTCAAAAATGTTCTTATTGGATTTAGGAGTAGATATAGATATCTATGAATTTTATTAAATGTTAGTGGCAGAAGAAAAAGATACACCACTAGCCCTATAGAATTACAACTTGTGTATTATAGGTCTAAAATATTATACTCCAACACTTACCAAATTCATGTTATTATTGAGATAGGTCTTACCACCACAAATTATTGTCAATATTGCTAATTCTATTTCTAGGATAGATCCCAATCCCTCATAGAGCACTAAACAATTTGCATCCCCTGTAAAAAATTACTAACGGAAACTCCCCAGAATACAATGTAATAAAAAACATGAATAATATTATAGCTAACATATTTTTGTATGATCTCTACAACTTACCACAACCAAAATAAGTTGTTATGAAAACTTTTAATTCTTATCCAGCCTTATCATAGTGAGCATCAAATTCTGAAAGATCATGGAAAACCCATACTCCAACATAGAGAATTATAAATTACATCAAAAATACTACACATGTTATCGACATTGGAGCTCATTCAATGTCCAACACTCCACCTTATATCTTAACATTCAAGATATTAAACCAAAATGTTCACCACTTTTTGGTGGATTCTAGAACCTCATCCACCATTATTCCATGCTATGTATGTAAAAATATTAATGCTAAACCAAAAAAGACATAAATATTAACTAGTTGGACAAGGCTAAAGTTAAATTCATTGATGAATAGAAAGATTCATTGATTATATTATATTTTGACCCCTCGGTAAACACAGTAATGGATATAATAGTGGTTGATATACCTTAGGCATATGGCCTTTTGCTTAGTAAATATTGGTCACAGAAATTGCATGTATATTTCACTATAGATTGTTCCTACCTTTGGCTACCTTACGAAAAAAGGAGCCATGAGATACATGGTGACAATGTTGGAGGGGAAAAATAAACTGATTTATTTTGTTTACTTCAAATTGGAAAATTGTTACCTTGAAAATGATATTATTTTTTATCAGGCCTAGCCATCCCCTTTCTCATCAAAATCCTATTCTAACCTCCTTCAATATTCACATACTAACGATAATGACTCTTGTACATTAGCTATAAATAGAAATAGTTGCACTAATTCACATGTAAATAGTAATTTTTTAAATGAGTTAGGTTTAGGTTCTATCATGTGGAATTTTTATGTTGATGTTTCTAATATGTAGGATGGAGGTGGTGTACGGTGTATTTTAATTGATGGACACAAGCAGAGGACCCTGATCTCCTACCACTTAAAATTTAAGTGTACCAATGATGTCACATAATATGAGCCACTAATTTTAATGCTAGAAAAATACATTAATACGAAGGTAGATAGCTTTAAACTTCTAGGGGATTCAAAGATAATTGTGTGCCATCTATGGAACACCATTTCTTTTTGTCTCCACATTTAAAAGGTTTCAAGCACTAGGTGTGGAGATAAATTTCCTTTTTCGATGATTTTAATAGTAAATCATTTCTTTATTATTCCAATGTTTCTAATAACTCTCTGGAAAACATCGTTTCTAGTTTTATGTCATTGTGCCATGGTTTTTCAGTTGAGTTAGTTTATAAAATCATTATCCCCAATAATACAACTAAGTGGGAGGTCAATAATGATGATGAATAGGAAATGTGGTTCCTTATGAATGAATATATCCTTAAGAATGCCATTATTGATGAATATGAAGAATAAAATACTATAGAATGAGGTACTCAAATCCATAAAAAGGTGGTTTCGATTGAAAAATATTTTGACTTACAATAAATTTCTTAGGGACAACGAAACCTAAGACCCTACCACAACCATTTTTGTTGCCTCTCTTGTAAATGTCACTGTGAATTGCAATTCATGTAAAAAATGTGGAATGTAATCATTGAATGTGGTAGAAGAGTTGACATGAATTCAAGAGTCTGAGGAGAAGGAATTGCTTGTAAACCTATGCCACTACATTTATTTTATAACCTATCACCTTGATGAATTTATAGCCTTGCTAGTGTAAGCATTAAACAAGAGCATGGGAAGCTTGCAATAAGGGACAAAATACCATATAGTTCTTATTTGCGGCGGACGTGTTATGGAAGTCAAGGTGTAAGGAACAATAGATGGGGAGAAAATGTATGAGTATGCAAAGATAAACACACATGGTGGTGGTATGCAAGAAGATATAGAGAGTGGAACACTCATAAGCATGAATATATAACATGATATCGGAGTACGAACTCACTAGAGAAAAACAAAGGAAGCATAGTGTATGTGAAGACATGGAAGTGCATGAGGAGCATGGTGTAATTAGAAGACTATATGGTCGAGGATGTGAAGTTATAGTGGGATTTGGACTCATGTTTAGAAGGTGGCGACATCATGTACTCTTGAAATTATTGTGGCGATTAAAAGGTGGAGAGCCTGAGTACTATGGATCCACATGGTGGCTAATAGGTGGAGACATTATCTGCTTTCACTAGTACATATGGGTGGATAATTTGATGTTGTACTTCAAAAATTTGAGCATATTGTTAGAATTTACTTTCATTTTAATATTATTTATTTCGAATCCCCAACTTTCTTCAAATAACGAATGAAATTTTTTTTTATTGGATATCCGATGATATGATAGTTATATATCTAATGATAATTGAAAACTTCAGATGTTTGATGAAAATTAAATGTTCCTCATTTGTATGAATCATAGTTGATTAGAGCATTCTATAATTTAGTAGAGTGGTTATCTTTCAAAACTCTATATGGCCATTGAGGTTCCTAGTGTTTTAGGCAAGTATATGTTGTCAAACCCTTTGGTGATGGAGTGGAGGATGTTTTTTTAGATATTTTTTTTCTTTTGGTTCATCGACATGGGTCTAAGTGGTGTGTTCTCAAATCAATAGTGGTCAACATTATGACCTTCCTTTCGACAAGATCGAGCTTATGCATGAGAGAGGATTTATAAATATTGATATGAATGAATCCTTCTCTTCCCCGTATTAGGATGTGACTAAATGAGGGATGGGGTCCTCTTTCTCATAGCAAGGTGTAGTATCATTTTTGAAGCTATTTTTTTCCCATCGTTCTCAAGAGTTCAGAGTATCAAGATAAAATACTTTAAAATGGGCCTTGATGTTTTGGTGAGGTTTCCTTGTCTAATAATTTCTACTTGGTGATGGATTTTCATGATCTACAATTATTACGGGTTTCATTGGATGGTTTACATCTACAATTTATATGAAATAAGGTTTTGCAATTCATTGGTGACTTTGTAAGGAAATTTTAATTCACTACCCAGGAAACCCTAACCCAAGATGGTTTTCCATAGATTTTGGTGTTGATGGAAACTAATTGAGAGATTCATGAAAATATTCTCTATTATGTGGGGGGTTTAGTGCTCTACTGACATGGACTACAAAAATTTTCCTTTTAGGTGTTGGCTTTGACATTGTTAGGATATTCCGACACATAGGATATAGTTAAGTTCAACTTGGTCTAGTATAGAGTTAGGTTAGAGTTAGGTAAAGTGTGTTTCTTTACCGTTGTACATTTTGTAACTTACAATCCGACGGTCACGATATGTAGTGATCCGACGGTTCACTCTCACCTCGGTATTACCGACACTTGATCTGTGGCTTGACACCCGATTGGTCCATGACTTCTATTTAAAGCGCATGGAGGGTCATTGTTCGGGTAATCTGTGCATGAGAGAAGCTTATGTAAATTTTCATTCTTTGATTAATAAATTGCCTGTAGTACCCACGTTGGGACAGGCCGTGGACTGTTTTCCTCCTTGCACTTTGAGGGTTTTAACCACGTCAAAAATACTGGTGTATTGATTTGAGATCTGGTTGTGAGCGGTGTCCTTTTGGTATTCTTTCTGAGGAACTTACCCTGTAAATTCCTACATGGTATCAGAGCTATTTGAGGGCCGCGTCCGTTGGTGATCCAAATCTGAAGCCGGTAGAACTGCATGCGGCTGTCGTTTCCTAGATCTGCTGTTTCTGACTGCTTTCGGGCCGAGAGGACTGCTCTGTTGCGTTCGGAGCATCTGTTCCAGTGAGGAACCCCTTTCGTTTCACGCGAAAAGGTTTCCGGTAGCCCTAGCTGCGTCATTTTTCAGATTGGGAGGTATACAGTGTTTTTTACAGTTTACTGTTATTTTCTCTCTGCTTATTTCGGTCTCAGTTTATTTAGCCTTTTTTTTAACCGGATCTATACCTTTCATTTTTGCGTATGCTCTTTGCCCTGCGACTCTGTGCGATCTGGGCAAATCAGAAACAGAAAGGAAGGATTTTTCTCATGCGTATGCTCTTTTCCCTGCACCTTAGTGTGATCTCGGAAAATCAGAAACATTGAGAAAAATATTTAGTTTTTCGGCTAAAGCTAACTTTGAGATTTTTTTTTTAATTTCTAGTTTTTTGGCTAAAGCTAACTTCGAGCTGCAAGGTTCGTTTTTCTTTGCATATTCGTGTTGGGTTTTGTGTTTTGGGTTTTGTAGGGAAAAAGAGCTTTCTCAAGGAAAGCACGCAAACCAAGGCTGGGTTTTGTGTTTTGGGTTTTGTAGGGAAAAAGAGCTTTCTCAAGGAAAGCACGCAAACCAAGGCTCTCTCTCTCTCTCTCTCTCTCTCTCTCTCTCTCTCTCTCTCTCTCTCTCTCTCTCTCTCTCTCAAATTTTTTGTATAGATCAATTGGTTCAAAGCTATTTTAAGAGAGTAGAGGTCTTGGGTTCAAGTCTCCATTTTGTGGGGGCGGATTTTTTTTCATTCCCGCACATTCGCGCACTTTGCCGGCAACGTCAACAATTTTTTTTCAAAAAGCCATAACTTCTTCATCCGGAAGCCTTTTTCAGAGCCGTTTTTTTTAAAACCGCCTATTTTTTCGAGATCTATCCATTGGAACACTTACTTTCAGCATCTTCAGCTTCAGTTTTTTTCAAAATGGAAAGTCCATGCCAAGTCATTCTTGACAGCACTAACTACTTCCAATGGGTAGCCTACATGGAAGATTTACTTAGAAGTAAAGGTCTCTTCAGAATAGCCACAGACCAAGAGAAGAAACCAAAAGATGAAGACAAGGCGGAAAAATGGGAAAATAGACAAGATCAAGCACGTGGTTTGATAGGGATGTCTATTTCTCCTGATCTTAGATTCCACATTGCAGAACTTGAGACTCCTCATGAAGCATTAGAAAAACTTACTAAAGTTTTTGGGATTAAAAATGAAATTAGAGCCCATCAACTTGAAAATGAGCTGCTTACTTTGGATCCTAATAATTTTTCTTGCATTGAAGATTTCTTGTCCAAATTCAAGACCCTTAGATATCTCTTGGAAGGTGTTAAAGTTAAGAAAGAAGATGGTAACCTTATTTATTCCATCCTTACTAAGTTGGGACCAGCCTACTCTGTATTTGTTTCCACTTTCCATTCTACAAGGGAAGCTTTCATTTGTCAAGGACAAGACTACAAGGCCCCTTCCTTTGACTCCTTTTGTGATTCCTTAATAAGAGAACAAGAAAAACTCTTACACCTTGGTCTTCTTAATCTTGGAAACTCTTCCACGAAAGCGTTAGCCGCCCAACAGCAACAAAATTCAAAGAATCCTAAGAAGTCATATCCTCAAAAGAATGGTCCTAAACCATCTCAGCCTCAAAATGAAAGATCATTTCAGCAAAATGATAAGACCAATAAAAACAAATGGAAGAAGACTGATAGACATTGTAACTTTTGTAATCGAGATGGCCACTTAGAATCTAAATGCTTTAAGAAGATGGAAGCCTTGGAAGCCGCAATGAAGAAACATAACATCCATGTGGAGCCTACTTCAACTTCAACTTCCGGAATGGCACTTTCTGCATGTCATTGTCAATCATCTCAGTCTGGTTATGCATTAAATGTATCTTCTTCTTCTTCTCATTCTCATGAGTGGCTCATTGATTCTGGAGCCTCTTGTCACATGGCCAAAAACCAAGCCATGTTTTCTTCTTTAAATGATTGTAACACCAAAAATATATATATTGGTGATGATAGATCTCTTAATGTTGTAGGGACTGGAACTGTTCATCTAGACAATGGTCAGTTTAATGATGTATTATGTGTTCCAACCTTATCCTGCAACCTTCTATCTGTCTATCAGATAACTCATTCAGGTGAAGGTAAAATTGTTGAATTTTCACCTCATGATGTTGTAATCAAGGATCTAAAAGATCCTAAACAGATTCTAGCTACTGGTCTTGCTGATGATTCCAAAAGGTTGTATAAGTTTCACAACTTTGGGTCATCAAATCTTCCCTCAGTATTTGTTGCTCATAATGATGAAGTGAGCAAACTTTGGCATGAGCGATTTGGTCACTTAAACTATCGCTCCCTTCAGCATCTATGTAAAGAAAATATGGTGACAGGTCTTCCTATGGTATCTTGCAGAGATGGTGTTTGTTCCGGATGTGTACTCGGAAAACATCATCGGGACAGTTTTGACAAACGTGCCTCTTGGCACGCCTCAGGCCCTTTACAGCTTGTGCACAGTGATTTATGTGGTCCTCTTCCTGTTGCTTCATTCTCTGGCTGCAAGTACTTCTTAACTTTCATTGATGATTTCTCCAGACGCACTTGGGTATACTTCTTAAAACTCAAGAGCGAAGTATTTAACACTTTTTTGGCCTTCAAAGCCTTTGTTGAAAAACAATCTGGACATCAAATTCTTAAGCTAAGAACTGATAATGGTGGAGAATATGTTAAAAACACATTCATCAACTTTTGCACCGAAAATGGAATTCAAATGCAACATACTGTTCCATACACTCCACAACAAAATGGTGTAGCTGAAAGGAAAAATCGCACCTTAAAGGAAATGGCTAATTGTATGCTGCAATCTAAAGGACTCAGTCTTAGTTTTTGGGCCGAAGCAATTAATTGTGCAAATTATATAATCAATCGCACTCCTACTAAGGTTCTAGAGAATATCACTCCAGAAGAAGCTTGGAGTTCCATTAAACCAGATGTAAGTCACTTTCGTGTGTTTGGAAGTGAAGCATGGGCCCATATTCCAGATGAAAAGCATAAAGCTTTAGAACCTAAGAGTGAGAAATGTACTTTTGTTGGATATTCTGAAGATGTAAAAGGTTATAGACTTATTCCATTTAAGTCCAAAAATGTTATCATTAGAAGAGATGTAAAATTTGATGAAAATAAATCGGCCTGCGAGCCTAGTCCGGCGGATGTGCCACCTCTTCCTATCTCTTCTACTTTTGAAAACATTTCTTCTTCAGATGATGAAAGCGAGGATGATAATCCTCCCCCACCTTCTCAGGATCCTCAACTTCCAAGATGGGTCCGTGCTACTCGGGATGCAGCAGGTGATCTTGCCGGTGATCCTACAGATCAGCGACGTACACGTTCTCAGTTTGAAAGAGCCTCTTCTTTACTGGCTCAAGCTCCAGTAAATCATGATCCTGACACTTTTGCAGAAGCTTCAAGCCATCCACATTGGGAAGCAGCTATGAATGAAGAATATCATTCATTGATGACAAATGATACATGGGATCTTGTTCCTCTACCAAAGGGACGCAAACTTGTTAGATGTAAATGGGTTTACAGAACCAAGTATGGACCAGATGGAAAAATTGATAAACATAAAGCTCGTCTCGTTGCTAAGGGCTTTTCACAGGTTGAAGGCATTGACTACACTGAAACCTTCTCCCCTGTTGCCAAAATGAACTCTATCCGCCTTGTTCTTTCCCTTGCTGCCTCTTTAAAATGGGAAGTCCATCAGATGGATGTTAAATCTGCCTTCTTGCATGGGGACTTGCAGGAAGAAATCTATATGGAACAACCCATTGGCTTCATACAAACAGACTCCAGCCTTGTTTGTCGACTTAAGAAATCCCTTTATGGCCTCAAGCAAGCTCCTCGGGCTTGGTATGCCAAAATGGATAGCTTTCTTTTAGAATCTGGCTTTTCTAGGTGTCATTCTGACAATACTGTCTACACCAAGAAAGTGGGCAACTCTCTTATCATCCTTGTTCTTTATGTTGATGATCTTATTCTTACTGGTAGTGATCCCAACCTTATAAACCATGTGAAGTCCAGCCTTAAAAAGAAATTTGAAATGACAGACTTAGGACACTTACACTATTTTCTCGGTCTTCAAGTCTTGCAATCCCAAGAGGGTATTTTCCTTTCCCAGTCCAAGTATGCTTGTGATATTCTTCGTCATTTTCACATGGAAGACTGTAAGCCAGCCCCTTCTCCCTTTCAGTCTGGAGTCAAACTTTCAGTCTCTTGTACTTCTCCTGAAGTTGATGCTACCTTATACCGTCAACTTGTCGGAAAACTCTTGTATTTAACCCATACTCGTCCTGATCTTTCCTTTGTTGTTGGCCTTGTTGCTCGTTTTATGCAAAACCCCCGTGAAAGTCATTGGAAAGCAGCTAAAAGAATACTTCGTTATGTTCGAGGTACAGTACAGTTTGGGATTCATTACAGTGCCAAAGCAGCTCCTCTGTTAGTTGGTTTCACTGATTCTGATTGGGCTGGTGACCCTGATGATCGGAAGTCTACTGCCGGTTATGTCTTCACTCTTGGTTCAGGACCTATTACATGGGCTTGTAAGAAACAGGCTGCCATTTCTCTTTCGTCAGCAGAAGCAGAGTATCGTGGTGCCGTGGAAGCTAGTAAGGAAGCCTTGTGGCTTCGTCAGATCCTATCAGAGTTTGGCTTTGAGCAGCAGCATCCAACCACACTTTGGTGTGATAATCAAAGTGCCATTCAGCTATGCAAAGATCCAGTCCAGCATCAGCGCAGCAAACACATTGAACTACACATGCACTTCATCAGAAAGCTCATTCATGACCATGTTCTTGAAGTGCAATATTGTCCAATAGATGATCAGGTTGCAGACATCTTCACAAAGGCTCTCACAGAGGCGAAGTTCACTAAACTTCGATATATGCTTGGAGTTCAAGAAGTTGTCAATAAGGGGGTATAGGCTCTAGTGCCTCCTTCCTTCTCCTATTGTGTCATATGTGTAAATCCTTCAATCCTATCCCAAGTTGTTCTTAAGGGGGGATGTTAGGATATTCCGACACATAGGATATAGTTAAGTTCAACTTGGTCTAGTATAGAGTTAGGTTAGAGTTAGGTAAAGTGTGTTTCTTTACCGTTGTACATTTTGTAACTTACAATCCGACGGTTCACTCTCACCTCGGTATTACCGACACTTGATCCGTGGCTTGACGCCCGATTGGTCCATGACTTCTATTTAAAGCGCATGGAGGGTCATTGTTCGGGTAATCCGTGCATGAGAGAAGCTTATGTAAATTTTCATTCTTTGATTAATAAATTGCCTGTAGTACCCACGTTGGGACAGGCCATGGACTGTTTCCCTCCTTTCACTTTGAGGGTTTTAACCACGTCAAAAATACTGGTGTATTGATTTGAGATCTGGTTGTGAGCGGTGTCCTTTTGGTATTCTTTCTGAGGAACTTACCCTGTAAATTCCTACAGACATGCTACAAACCACATTCTTCGATATTTTCCTTGATGTGATTATGCTTATAACAAGAGGAAGGAAAATGATATCACTAGTGTCCCGCTTGCTTATTCTACGGATTCTCCTCCCATTTTGGTTGTAGTTATATCTTATTCTAAGATAAAATCTTTCAGGGTGAACATTGAATATGGTGCTTTAACTGGGATGGTTTTGCATGTGACTCCTCCTTCCTATGTTGCTGGGTTGAGGCTTCTCATTTCAAGTATCATTGCTTTCAATGTCGATGAGCTCTGTGACCTGTAATAAAATATCTCCTTCATTCTCCATATTCTACCCACATCCTCAAAAGCGGATATTGAGTTACCTTCATATTTACCAAAGGAGCTTGTTCTTGTGTCACTAGTGGTTTGTTTTGAAGGGAAGAATCTATGGATTTCAATGCTACTATGAGGTGTGTGGGGGATATATTAATATGTGTTTAGGTGGTGGATTTGAATTGAATTCCCAAAATAATAGATCTATGCTTATGGTGTTGTGATTGGGTTCTAGAGGGAGGGATGTGGAATTCAATGTTCCTACAGGGTGTCTGGGAGATTGATTGTTAGGTGATGGGTGTGAGGCTATGATCCAAGTGCCTTGCATCTGAAATTTTGTTCTACCTTCTTCATATATATCTTCTTCAAAGGAGAAGGAATATTCATACTAACTCTTCCAAAACATTTCTCTCCAACTCATCCATGTCACGGTTTCTCTAGGTCTATGAATTTCCACATGTATTATGTTTGTGGTGTGGAACATGACTTCTCTTATGTCCCTATTCTTGATTAGGTTGAGCTCCCTCCCATTTATGTGGTACGTAACAAAGGTCTTGGCATGGTGTCTTGTGGTTTTACGCCCAGGATTTGTATTTAGGACTCTCCCATTTCCCTTCATGTGTTATATTCCTTAGTTAAGGGTACATGGAATATTCAGGTTCCTTTGGGATTCTCCCCCTAAAGCCTTGAGAATTGAGGGGATTTACTAAGATCCTCCAAGTCCTCATTATACTCCCTCCCTCAGAGGGTTTTTTGCTGGTTTGCAAATCATTATTTTTCTAATGTTTTTTTAGGCCTTTTAGTTGAGTTGCATATATTTTCTTTGTTTTGTTTTAAATTACATTATAATTTTTTTAGGGGAAATTATAGTAGTCACTTTTAGGTTCTGTGATCAACAAAAGTACTATTCCAAAATTGATCAGGTGGTTAATTTCTTTTTCCTTTGATAGATATGTAAACACTCAAAGAATTTTATTTTTTTTCGAAATGAATAGAACAAACATAGCTCTTTTCATAGAAAAAAGGAATCATAACCTATTGGTTGAGAATAGTATCTCTTGAGCTTTTTCTTTATCTTCTTTATTTTTCGAGAAAGCTCCTCGACTAATGTAGAAATTACATGAGGACTTGATATGTATGCTTGTTAGATGAATGGAGTTTTGTTGGGACTGGAGGCCAGGCCGGGTTGTATTTGATTGGATCGTTTGTTAATTTCGTGAGATCTGGAAAGTTCAAAGTTGCCAGAAAAGGAAGCCTAGGAGGACCTTGGGGATTTCACCCGGACTGGGCGGAGTTCCCAAAGTTCTAAAAAAATTGGCCTAGATTTTGAAAAGCACCAGTGTTATAGACATTTTTGTGCCTTACAGCATAGAGCATGAAATGTCAATAATCTAAGGGATCCAAAGTCCCTAAACAAGTTGTTCTTACCCTTAGAGGAACAAGGTCAGCAAACCACAGCACTGCAAGTCAGTTCTCCACTGAAAAACACTCAAAAATAGGTCAGTTTTGGATCATTGCAGCTGCTCCACTAGGCATCTGCGCTGCATAGCAGGTACAACAAAGGCTACCTGCGTTGCATAGCAAGTAGAACAAAGGCTACCTGCGTTGGGCGTACTTGGACATGTGGAGGAATCTTTTTCTCAAAGTGCCAGTGCCCAGGAAGCTTCTAAAAAGACACTTGATGATAAGATTCGCCTAATGATGAGTTAAGAGCTTCTAAAACTCCAAGTGGAAGATAGAAACTCCAAGTGAAGAACTGAAGAACAACTGGAGTTGAAGAGGACAACAAGTCACACATCAAGCTGACTTATCTTCACTCCAAAACTCTATATAAGGATCTCATCCCATGGGATCTAGGAGGCCGGAATTTAGTGCAACGAATTGCTGTTGGTTTACAGTTGTGATCATTGGGTGATTGCTTGAGGGAGGTGAAGAAGAGATTTCTCTCCGTCGGGAAGGTGATGCTGGATTCGACCTCTCATGGTTGTATCACCGCCTGAACCTTACTTCCATATATTAATAAAGCTTTTGAGGTTCTTCTATTCGCATGTGTTTCAATGGTGTATTGTCTTACTCGCGTCTTTGATTTATGCTAATCCTTGAATCGATTATGAATGCATGCTTCTTGTAGTTTCCTTTCTTTGTCTTGTTTGCAGGATCTCGTGTAGCTGGGCCCGTGAAAAGACTTGGAGCTGGGAGCAAGCGGCAATCAAAGGAGATTGGATCGACCATTTGCGCAAGACATCGGTAAGTGGATCTCTTCCTTTTATCTCTTGCATGTCATAAAGAAGAAACTTTAGATAGCTTTGCTTTCAGCTGTTGCTAAGGAACTGCCACCCTTAGAGTGGGTTAGGGTCATTCTGAGTTGGATACTTTCCCCCACAATAGACTGGCGACTCCGCTGGGGAACGTGTCTTGTTGGTAGCTTGTGTTTCTTGCTATTCATTTCTTAAACAAGAGTACCGAATCGAACTGCATGCGAGTCCTTCGAATGCAAAGTAGAGGGCAGCTACTCTAGCCCAGTGCTGGGCCTGTTTATGATTCGAAGAGCAGATCCACAAGGACTCTTTTTAGCTCTTTGTGATAGTGTTCATCCTCCTTTAATCATCCTCTAGTGTATACTTGACTGACAGCCTCTGATTTGGCCAAAAACCGCTCATTTTTGAGCAAACTGTGACCCGGAATCTGAGAGAGACGTGACTTGTCTCATCAGTGCAGCTGCCACAAAGGCTACCTGCACTGCAACGCAGGTCCCGAAGGGGCTAGCTGCGCTACATCTCAGATTGACAGTGCAGCACCTGCGCTGATCCAGTTTTGCCTTGTGCAACTGGGATTCCCCACTGTTTGTTGCCCAGTTTTCAGTATTGTTTTTGCAGCCAGTTGTCAACCTGTATACCCAGCTGAAACCACTTCTCTTTGCCTTCATTCTGCCTCAGTTGTATGAAGAAACCGTGATTGTTCTTATTGTATTTCTTGCTATCATTCACAGTTTCCCATAGCGAAAGTGAACTAGTCTTGCTATGACCTCTTGAATCTAGACCTGTGAGAAAGTGTCGTTGTGATTCTAAGAGTTAGTTTATTGCTATTCATAGCTGCTTGAGCATTTGCTTTCATTATATGGTTCGAATTTCAGTATTTCTTGTGTTGAAATGAGTGAATCTTAAGGTGTTCTTTTGATTGTTGGACAAACACTTGTTGCGTTCGCTTGAAATTGAATTCGAAATTATACAACAGCTTTCTTTTTGTAATACATCAACATTAAGGAAGAAGAAAAGAAATACTTGCATTGTGCATGTGCATTTTGACAGTTTGCATGTCGATTTAGGAAAAGTGCATCAGTGTGTGCTCTATGATCTGTTTGAAAAGATGATGTCTTTCTTTTCCTTCAGTAGTTAAGGTTTTCATAAGTTGAAAGAATTGAAAAAGCTTGCTTATCATTCTTAGACTGCATTTAGAAGTTGTATCATACATCACGTGGTGATCCGTAAAGGCAAACTGCTAAGCAAGATCAACCTAAAAAGAACTGAATTTATCTAACAACACTTTGAAACATAACGAAACACAGTAGAGGTCTAGGTAGAGACGTGAACCGGCGTCATTAAACATAGTGACTGTTGATCTCTACGAAGGTGGGTGATTCCTCCTGAGGGACGATAGCACTAATACGGACTTGTGCCCCCGCGTACCATCGCGTATATTGGGGAACCCCTATAGGAACAAAGCCTTTATCCATAGGAAACTGTGTCGGCCGCCCTACTGATCGCGATGCAGTGAACACAACATTCACGAAGATCGACCACTCGTACCGTAAAACGTATTCTGTGGTTTCGCGAAAGGTTTGGCACACCCTTGCCTAGAACTCCAGAGTAGTTTCTTTTGGCCTTTTTCAAACTCTATAACTAGAAAAGTCCATTCGAGCATTTGTCACTTCGGGCTCGTTAATACATCGAAGGAGACTAGAGTCATCTTTAGCTTTTTCTCAACTCTTAAAAAGTGAAAAAGCAAGTTGTGTCTTAAAAAGCGTCGTCATATAAAATTCATTCTAAACGGAACATAATCACCCCTAATTCCTACGTTGATCTTAAGGTTGAGAACATGGAACACACCAACCAAGGGATTCCACAGCATGGGACCCCTAGCCCTTTCTCCTCTTGGGGAGAAGTTGGTGCGCCCCACATGGCCACATTGTCGCTTCCAGGACTGACAATTGGCCTGCCAATTTGGCTATTCTCAACCGCTGTAGTTCAGACCACCACGGTTCCTGAACAGTCGATTCAACAGTTAGACCAGTCTAGAGCTACCCTCCAGCCTTCCACTTCTTGTGAGCCTTCCTCCGATCCTTCTTCTTCGAAAGGTCAAGCCGCCAAAAGCGGAGCTCCCATAGAAAAGAAGAAGGAAAAGAAGAAGAAAGAAAAGAAGCAGAAGGAGCCAAAGGCGCCTGGGGGCAAGCAGAAGGTATCTAACGAAAACCCACACACCGCACGGACCGGGCCCAAATCGCCATGTGTCATATGTAGAGGGAACCACTTCCACAGTGATTGTCCCAGTATTCCCCGGATACTAAGGGACTGGTCCCCTCGTTTGCACGATTCGGAAGCGTCAACCTCTGACAACCAGGTTGAATGCTTACCGTCGACCAGCGAAAGTGAAGGTCCTAGACGACGAAGGGGAATGAGATTCCCCTGCGAACTGTGTGAAGGCAATCACACCCTTCGCCGTTGTCCCTTTTTAGACGAAGCCAAGAGAGTTTTGGAAGATCAACCGGTGGCACCGGTGCTACTTCCTCCTGGATATCAAAAACTCGTGCCAAGTCCTTCGTTGGTCGAAAATACAGCTGCCCCGCTCATAGGGCCAGCTGAAGTGTCAGTCGCTGAAAGTGAACCTACTGAATCCGGACCGGACGAAAGTCCAAAGGTCGAAACGGCAGTTGACCCGGTTCTCCCTTCAGAAGTTTCATCTTCACATACCACAGTCGCTGAGGATTCATCTTCAGTCGACACCCTCACCGAAGAGAGTAAGGATGACACCGTCCAGGTTCTCTTCATCAACACCGATTCTGATGAACATCAGGGCAATGTGCCCACTCCTTTATCGCAGGAAGGAGCATCGTCAGGATCATATCCGGCCGTATATTTGGTCCCACCACCAAGCAACCTAGTTGCGTCCTTTGATTGGAACCAACTAGGCAGACCCCGGTTACCAGCCAGTATACCATTTAGAATTATAGTCCAAATATACAAAATGGTGATGGCTGGAACTATCATTGATGAAGGGGCATCTGTGAGTATCCTGTCCTCTATTGCTTGGAAAGCACTGGGTTGCCCGGCGCTTTTGCCCGAGACAAGGCGTCTCTCGGGTTTTGACAGGGGAACCAGTCGACCATTAGGGATTCTACCTAATGTGCCTATTACCTTGAAGGGGAAGGCCGTCAAGATGAATTTGATGGTCGTCCAAGGACCCTTGGATTATAACCTACTCCTTGGACAAGACTACATATATTGCATGGAAGCAATAGTCTCCTCACTCTTTCGAATAATGTGTTTTCCACACGAAGGAAGAATGGTCAAGCTCGTAGACCAACTTCCATTTCCGGGATCACGCATCGCGAATAGTCACATACCTATCCTCAATGGTCTTTTCGATCAAGAAAGGTCTCTTCCCCCGGTTCTTCTTCCTGATGAATGCGAGTGATTCGGGAAAGGAACGCAGGAGCCCAGGGGGCATGCATCCTGGTCTGCTCTGGAGGCAGAAAAAACCTTGGGTGTAAAGTAGAATTTCCGCGGGAGAATATGACTAGTCCGTACCCCATCCCCCCCTTCATCTTTGAGAATCTTCCTCTGAGCCATCTTCATGGAGAAGAAGGACAAGAAGACAAAGAGAGACTGGGAATCTCAGAAGGGGCTGTTAGGAGTGGGGTTGTTCTAGAATAGGATTCTTTTGTCAAGGTTACTTGTTTGACAAAGGTCATTCACCTTTGTCTAGATATGTAGGCTCTACCAAAGAAGGGGATCCGTTTGCGGCAGCAAGTAGTAACCATCTTTGGGTAAAAGGCAAGCCTCAACCATTAAAAAAAATGTTTTAGAGGATAAGTAGGGGCAGCCTCCAAAGAAAGAGATTCTATTGTTGCAACAAATTGTAACCATCTTTGGATAACCTAATGATAGACATCGCCGAAGAGAGTTTCTGTTTAAAATAATTAACAGAACAATCTTTGGGTAACCAGAAAGAGGTAGGCCTCTCCCGGTAAAACAAATGTTTTACCCGCAAATTGAGGGATAACCTTGAAATTAGACTTACACCTGGGGGCATGCAAACCTCTTGGAATGCAAGCACGGGCGGCTATTTTGTTTTTTAGTTTTTTAGGTCCTCCCTTTAAACCTGTAGGTCTAACCCGTTAAACTCGTAGGATTAGCTGATACCCAGCTTGCATAAAGAGAGGATATGGAGCATAGCTTCGTGAGATAAAGCTCCATAAAAAATAGCTATCTCACACGAGACCTTCCTACTTTATGACTGGTAAAACGAGCAGTTTTGGCAAAGTTCATGCTCGTTAAAAAATAAACACACATGTGAGCAGGCTTCCCCCCCAGTGTTCAAGCTCATTCAGAAAAAATGAACCGGTAAATAACCATTTGAGACCGTAAATTCATTAGCCATAAAAGCCTTGGTCGTGTTTGTGCACCGTCACCTCCACTTTTCCTTTGGCCGATCATTCACATCCACTTGATTGTTTACCTATTTTGAGGAACAGCTGCGAAGAGTGATCCCATTTAGCCATCCTTGTAATACTGCCGTGATTGGAAAATTCCAACCTGTACCTGGAATCTGCTGCTATCCTTGTTTATCACTCGTTCCTCAGAATACGAGTCTTCTTTGAGCTCTTTTCACTGACTCGTAAAAAATGAAAAGTTTGCCGAGTTTTGGCCTTCCAGCTCGTTAAAAGGACCGGAAGAGCTATCCCTCCTCTAGATTTTAATCTTTTTTGGACCTGAGGGATTATTGCACAAAAAGATCGAGCGCTTGTCTGGTTCGGCTCGATAAAGATATCGAACATTCATCCCTTCTGTATTGTTTTATACTTTTTCGGACTTAAGGGATTAGATGACGAAAAAGGACCCCTGGAGTCCAATTTATGTACCCTTTTCAGACTCTCTAAAAATGAAAAGGACCGAGTTGTCTTTGTCGCTGGGCTCGTTAAAAATATTAGATAGCGACAAACTTGTCTTTAGACGAGAACGAGTTTCCCCATCGTTAGGCTCGTTAAAACATAGCGATGGGCTTGCCCTAAGGGCAGGTTATAGAACAAGCATATGTTATCCTCCTCAAGCTTGACAAAAATAAAGAGGTACTGGTCAGAAATGACTGGGGAAAATTGGGAAGAACCTCAAAGCTTAATGGTAGCAAGTCGCTCTTGAACATGACACTTTTGCCTCCGTAAATATCGGGTTGGGTTATTATCATTCACCGGTACCTTCACCATGGTCTCGCCATACCATCCAAATGGGGTAATGCTACCGATCCATCACATCAGTGTCGAGATATGTTCAAGAGATGTCATTCAGAAAGTGTCAACCGGGTCCCATCCACTACCATACATCATCTTTCATCCTTCCATGACCGCCACCCTGGATCATATTTCACAGACCGTTTTCACCATCATCACTAGTTCCGTTCCGTGTCACTGATGTGGGATTCATTAAGGCCCTCCTTTGACGGATCACTTCTTGTCGACATCAGCTCACTATCCAAGAAGTTGATCTAGGAACACCCCCTCAGTACTTTGAAGCTTGCATGCCTCAATGGCAAGTTTCTCACTTCCGGCGATAGGTATACATTAATGACCTTCGACCGGGAGACTTTGCGTGGTGTTCGACGTCAGATCCTATATTCACGCCACGTGAATTGTGCTGCAGTACCTTGAGGGTCATCATCATTATCGGTGATTCCTCTCGCGCTTGTTAACAGTTTACATTATTGACTGGTAATCAAGCGATGTCTTTCCATGTTCGACTCCAAGAAATTCTCACATGGATCGACTTGTACTTAGTGTGAAGATCGGAAGTTTGAAGACCCCGGATCTAGTTTCATCCATCCGGGCTGCGATATATATTCAGGAGATAAAAACATAGACATGTGCAGCAGATGATCATCCTACTAAAAGGATGATAATTAAAAGCGGAGAATTATCAGTCTACTATCAGACGATCGTCTGTTTATGTACAGCAAATGTATTTATAAAGCTGAGCATGGGAAATGCCCGCATCAGCTAGATCATGAAAAGAAAGTATGAAAAGATAATGTATTGTATTGTATTTTGTTACAGGTCACCTCCCAGCGATTGAATGAACTTCGGATCCTCCTAATAAAGCATTTCACCCGATAAACGACCTCATACTTTAGGGGGCAACTGTTATAGACATTTTTGTGCCTTACAGCATAGAGCATGAAATGTCAATAATCTAAGGGATCCAAAGTCCCTAAACAAGTTGTTCTTACCCTTAGAGGAACAAGGTCAGCAAACCACAGCACTGCAAGTCAGTTCTCCACTCAAAAACAGGTCAGTTTTGGATCATTGCAGCTGCTCCACTAGGCATCTGCGCTGCATAGCAGGTACAACAAAGGCTACCTGCGTTGCATAGCAAGTAGAACAAAGGCTACCTGCGTTGGGCGTACTTGGACATGTGGAGGAATCTTTTTCTCAAAGTGCTAGTGCCCAGGAAGCTTCTAAAAAGACACTTGATGATAAGATTCACCTAATGATGAGTTAAGAGCTTCTAAAACTCCAAGTGGAAGACAAAAACTCCAAGTGAAGAACTAAAGAACAACTGGAGTTGAAGAGGACAACAAGTCACACATCAAGCTGACTTATCTTCACTCCAAAACTCTATATAAGGATCTCATCCCATGGGACCTAGGAGGCCGGAATTTAGTGCAAAGAATTGCTGTTGGTTTACAGTTGTGAGCATTGGGTGATTGCTTGAGGGAGGTGAAGAAGAGATTTCTCTCCGTCGGGAAGGTGATGCTGGATTGGACCTCTCATGGTTTTATCACCGCCTGAACCTTACTTCCATATATTAATAAAGCTTTTGAGGTTCTTCTATTCACATGTGTTTCAATGGTGTATTGTCTTACTTGCGTCTTTGATTTATGCTAATCCTTGAATCGATTATGAATGCATGCTTCTTGTAGTTTCCTTTCTTTGTCTTGTTTGCAGGATCTCGTGTAGCTGGGCCCGTGAAAAGACTTGGAGCTGGGAGCAAGCGGCAATCAAAGGAGATTGGATCGACCATTTGAGCAAGACATCGGTAAGTGGATCTCTTCCTTTTATCTCTTGCATTTCATAAAGAAGAAACTTTAGATAGCTTTGCTTTCAGCTGTTGCTAAGGAACTGTCACCCTTAGAGTGGGTTAGGGTCATTCCGAGTTGGATACTTTCCCCCACAACAACCAGGCTGCCCAAAGTATCCAGCAGAACCGGCTGAACCAAAAGGCAAGCCTTGTGATCCAGCAAAACTCAGGGTTTGACCAACTTTGGCCGCAAAACCTCCATAACCGGAGAAGCTTCCTCCTAAAGGATTATAAGGAGTGGATAACCCCTGATAAGGATTCCAAGCAGAAGCTAAGGGAGGAATACTTCGAAATGAACTAACTATGGAGTACGACCCATTCCCTTGTGGGCCGAAAAAGAATTCCCAGTTCCCATGCCACTAACTGCAGGGTTAGTCCAACCTTGAAAAAGATTTTTGCTTTCTCCTGTAGAAGAAAAAGGCATAGATCATACTGTCAGGTTGGAATCTGGTATATGACCACTTCCAAAAGGAAAACTCTAAAATGAAGCCGATCCACCCATCATGGATGTGGAGGCACTAAACGTAACCGATGGAATACCTTGTGAATGGGTGCCAAATGGGAAGAATCCAGTACTAAAAACATTGGCCTGGGAATTTCCACTCGTAGAGGGAATGAAGCTAGACCGAGCTAAAGATGTGCTATAAAAAGACCCAAATAAAGATGCAGAGAGGATGGAAATAGTTGCCCCCCCTTGTACTGATGTTGGAGTCTACATAATTGTAGCACTTGTAGTAGAAGCCATGCTTTCAGTAGTGGTCATCTATGGTAAGTGCGTAGTGTGACCTGGACTTGACACTCTATGCATCGGAGTCCCAACGTATCATAATACTTCTGGATAACTAGAAGGTAAGGAAGAATTCGCAGATGCTAACGAATCTTGAACTTCTTCTACTTCTATGTTATCTTCCGTCTGAAAGAGAACTCGAGAAAGAACTGGAGTGTTCCTCTCTTGTTCTGTAGAAGTACCAGGTCTATTCTGAACACTAATTCCCCTGAGAGGAGGATCAATTCCCGATGCGTCAACTGCCATTGGTTGAAACCTACCGGCAGTATTACCTCTGCGTCTTCTAGGAGAAGGTTCTAAACTTGGTTGTGAAAGACCACGAAGTCTTTGAGACCGTCTAGCTGATCGGTTAGCCACTTTGAATTTTTTATTAAGATCTAGCTAAAGACTCAAAAAATTTAAAACTAGGCCAACTAGGAGCACAAAGCACACACTAAAAAGTCCCTAAAAGATATAAGCCAGTCAAACAACTTTCCAGTATTTCTACTCCAGGTGATGAGGACCGGACACCAAAATACAAGAAAGTGAAGTAAGGGGCCTTCTGAAGATAGTCTGGGATAATGATGGCCTAGTCCTATCAGAAAAGGTAATAGAGGAAGTTACGCTGACCTCCTAACAACAGCCTGCGCCAGTGCAAGCCCCCAAGCTTCGCAAGGGTGCCCTCCAGTAGTACCGTTGAAAGTGATACAACGTCGACCTCAGGTGCCACAAGATTCCCCTCCATAGCCACCTATATAGATCCCTAGGAGTAGCAACTAAGGTAACCAGCTGGTATCAGAAGCCAGGTGCAACAGTCTGGAGGTTAGATCCGACAAGTAGGAGAGGGGGTATCTCTCTTCCCTGTCTTCAAGAACCCTCGTGTTTAACTCCCAGATCCGGAGCTTTCTTGGTCTCCCTAGCCCTATTGGATTTTCACTCACTATTCAGACTCCTATGTTTGACAGTTTAAATGGCCTTGGAGAGTTATCTCTCCACTCGCCTAATCCAAGGCCCTAGAATATCCTAAAACTTGTTTGTGTGTCTAACTTGACAATTATAAAAAGTTCTAGTATATTTTAATTAGCATTTGTTTTTAAATGGGATGTTATTTAAGTCAAGGGATAAGTGGAAGTGAAACTAGTGGTGTTTTGATATAAAATAAGTTAATAAAAACCAAACTCCATGCAAATGCACTTGTTTTCGTTTTTCGATGAAAATAAATTTCTACAGGGTTCAGAGGAACTTGAAGAAAAACAAAAAATTTTCTTTTCTTCTCTTTTACTCACGCTTCACACTCATAAAAGTTAACAAAGCTATGCATGCCCAAAAAGATGTGAAAATCTATCCTAATGCAATGAGTACATGCTGATGCAAGACTTAAGACTACTCTAAATCAAGAAATGAAAGTTACTTGTTTATCAATTTTTATTTTTCCACTTAAAATGTTTAGATGGAATATGAGTTGCTACCATTCATTTCGTCTAAACACTAAAAACAGGTGTCAAGACAAACAAAAATTCACTTTCATCCACTAAAAGGAAACCAAATCAAAACAAAGTTCAAGAAAGCAAAACCAATCTTTTCAAGAAGTTTTCTTCAAAAAAAAAAAAATGTCTTTTCAAAAATGTTCTCAACAAGACTGAAACTTTATGATTGAAGAATAGGCAACACACACTTTTGCAAGTTGACAACACACAATGGATGAAAACTCAACAAAAAGAAATGTGTTTAAAGATGCTCTTAACAATCAAAAGCAGTAATGAAAGCTTTGGCAACAAAGAACAAAAGATCAAAAAGACAATTTTCAAGAAAGTGTCAATCAACAACTTTCGTGAAATAAGAAAAGTAGATGGTCACAAAAAGCAGTTTTGTCAAGCAAACAAAAAGGTCACCAAAACAAGATTTAACACAAAGATTGAGGTCAATCTTCCTGCCCTGATGAATCGGAGCAGCCAAGATTCCCAGCAAGAAATTTTGCGTGCTTAAATAAAAAACAATGATGATTGCAAAAACAAAAACAAGACCAACACTTCTCACAATCAGAGAAAATTTGAAATCAGATACTTGTTGTAAAACTAACAACTGACACTAGAAATTAACTATTCAGGATTGAATCAAACCAGCAGATAGACCTTCAAAAACAAAATATTTAAAAAAATATTGAAAATTGCAAGATATATGCGACTGTATTGATGTACAGTTGCGTGTATACGTGACTGTGCCTAAGGAAATCTGCGTATACGAGGGTTCACTTAAGGAAACATGCGTATATACGCTTCTTTAAACAAGAAAAACAGTGTATATAAAAGATTTCAAGTAAAAATAAAAAACAGTCTAAAGACACTGACCAAACTTACAATTCAAGTTCCTACATGAACAAACTACATAGGAACAGCAAGCAAACAGACAGCTCAACCCTGATTGGCTTGAACACACCCAAACTAGGAACAACAATACCATTGTCCCCAGTGGAGTCGCCAATTCTGTTAAGGGAAAAGTTCCCCTATGGTTTTGGGCTGATACCCTAGCAGACTGAAATTTGTCTATACAGAGAAACACACATTCCATACAGCCATGATGCTAATATAAGTAAATTATATGATAAAGGGCGTACCTAGGGGTCCTTCGTTTGAGAAGATCCTTCCAGGGTCGAAACCCTTCTTGGAGTTCCTTTTGCTCCTTCAACCTGCAAAACAATCAATTCAAGAAAGTACAACAGTATATGGACTAAATGTCATAAAGAAATCATCTTCATAATATATTGAAAGGTAGTTAGTTATGCAATTACACAACCATTCATACATGAATCATAACATGGATATCATAAACATGAAGAATATTTATGTCAGGAACAAAGACAAGTGTTTCTTTTATTATAGACAAATAAAGTACATAAAGGAATAATTTCACCTGATTCGTCCTTTCGCAAGCTCCAAGAAGAACCGTCCTCCGGATTCATCCAGTCTCAAGCCTTTAACAAATTCCTTCCATGACTTACTCCATGATATCACAAGTAGTAGATAGACATCATCACACAAGGAAACAAGGGTTTCCTGTAAATTGGGGAAGTGCAGGAGGCACTAGGATCTTCAGACTTGGTTAGGGAAATCTCATCATAATAACCTTTCTCTCTCCTCTCTCCTCCCTTAGGCCTTCCCATTGAAGCCTTTTTATACTTCTCCCAAAGTATTTTTTTAGTTGGGGTTGGGAACAGTTCTGCCACGGGCACGAACAGGTGATCAGCAGGTAAAACCCACAATATCCGCCCGAAATTAAGGAGATTTAATTTTTTCCTAAGTGTTTTAAGACATATATGCGGGTTGGGTATACACAAACCTGCGTATACATGTGTTTAGCTCAGGTCAATGTCACGTATAGGGAATAAAACCATGTTTTTTAAATTTTGGACCAAGTCTAGAAGGAGGGGTTGCCCTGGGCCATGAGTGCAGCATCACAAACCCCAAGAGTGAGATTTTGAGCTATAAAAATAGTGGTGTGCAACTAAGTATTATTTTTTTTCTTGTGCTATAGGATGAGCATTAGATTATTGGTGGTTCTCTCACCTTCCTTGGTGAAGGCCCCTCATTATCTCCAAGGCTAAACCCTAATATTTAATCCATAGTAGAATTTTCCATAGTTTGGTACAATCCTTCATCAAACTTGAACTCCTCTCAAGCAATATCATCCAATTTGGTGCATTATTTATCAGAAACACCTACATTTGATGAGTTGTTATGCTTTAAACCCTGATATAGGAGCTACATGATTGAGTTTCCCAACAGAGACAAGAATTAAAGGTGTTAGTAATACCTTGATCTACCACTCTCTTTCTCTTATCCAAACCCTAAATTTTCATTCTAGTTTTATTTCACCTAGGGTTTCATTTCACCAAAACCCCCTAAAAATAAAAAAATATCCATAAAATATAAAAAAGCCAAAGACAAATCTTTAGCCCTAATTGACCTTTCTTCTTTGGGAAGCCTTAGCGGCTATCAGAACCATTTTATTCTATCCTATAGTCATTTTCAAACATACATTTATGGTTTATAATACCTCATATCCCTTTTCTTAGACTTCCAACCATTGGTTTCAGTCCCTTTGCCTTTTCAGTTATTTTCCTACCTTTTTAGCATCTTTTCCTTGGTTTTCTTAGGGATTCTTAGAGTTGAAACTAATACTGTTATAAACTACTATTTTTTTGGTCTTTAAACTAAAACATTTATATCCATAGTAAGGTATATCAATACCTTACCCCCTTTCACCATCAATTATACCCCTCAAAACTAGTCACTTTTGACTTAGTTTGTGCCCTAGGATTCCTCTTGACTTTTACAAACTTTTGGACAAAATTATTTTCTTAAGTATTATTTAAACTAAATACTACTATTTTTATGATATTTAAACATTTATATTGTTGTTTATGAAATTTCATAAGTGAATTGGATAGGAAATTTTACATGTTTTTGGCAATTCCATGTGTGAAATCACTATTTAATTCTCTTGTTTCTTACTACTATTTTATTTTCTATATTACTAGTTTTATTATCATTTATTATAGCAGTACTATTCCATGATTCAAATATGAATTAGAGGGAATTCCTAATGCTCATGTATAAACCTTAAACCCCTTGAATCCTTCCTTGACAACCTTATACTTTATTTGAGTTATAGACTTACTTCACCATAGGGCTAAGTGAAAAATGATTCATTTTTATACTTGGAACTCTGATTCCAAGGTTGAGTATTTGAGGTACGCTTAGATGCTTTAGTGGAAATGTTGCGAAACCCCTCAAGGTTGGCATTCTCCAATTAATAGTTAGGGAAGATCTCATTGAGGTAAAAGGGGTGAGACTTTCAATTTGCCCAAAGTTAGCACCTTATCTACCTTGCACCTTGGGGTGATAATTTGTGTGGTAACAAACCTAGAAGGCATGTAGAAAGAGATGAAGCCTACTCTATTGACTATATAAGTGATAAAAATATAATATATCCCATCCTCTCATCTGTGAACCTTGTACAAATCCTTCTTGTTTAAGGTCATATGTCTCAATGCTCCAGTATCCACATACCACTCCACACCAAAAAATGGTGTTAGTTGATAGGCATGGTACCATGGTGTTGAAGCCCTGAAAATCGGGTCTACAACAAGGGGGATACCCACCGGTCCGGACCTTGGTTAGCAACTCCTTTTCCGTTTGGTATAGTGGGTCCGACTGGGGATATGGGACCAATTTCCCAATTTATGTGTGTGTTTGAAGAATTGATATTTCCCTTCCAAAAATTCCTAAGTGAGATTCTCGAATTCTAACTCTAATATAATAACATGTAAATTGTATTCTAATAAGTAGAAATATCTAAGTCTACTCTAACCTGGGGTGTAATCCTTCTGTTATGCGATCTAGAATGATTTTAGATGACAATTGGTAATAAAGATCATTCAACTGTTATGAGAAAAGAATTCAATAAAGATGAACCACTTTGTATAAAAAGTTAGACGAAACAGTTATGAAAAACATATTGCATAATAAGCTATTCATACATTAAGTATAAATAAATAGCTATCACTGTGCAAAAGTGCCAAATGATAAGTCAAGCATTCATGCGTTAATATATAAACAATTGAACTTGAATATCACTTTTAACACAAAGGCAGAAATAGTTAAGAGATAGAAGTACCATTTATAACTAGTCCTACTTATGAGCTTCAAGCGATAATGATTTATCTCTTCATAATCCAATATCCACTAAGAGTACAGAAGTGCAACATTAGTAAAAGATATTAAATACAGATGTCAATAAATCCTGTTCCATTCATTCATCAAAACCTCCTCAGAGGGTACAAAAGTGCATGTTTTGGGGATAAGTTTTGAAAATTTCAGGACCCTTCTCTAAATGCATCAGAAGGATTTAGATACTACTAACTAAATATAAAAATATCTTATTAGAAAAATGTAGGATGCGGTTTAAATGACCGTCCTCATTTTGGGCAAAAATAAAACAAAATTAAAACTAAAACTGAATCTGAAATTAAAACTAACTATTTATGTATCTGATCCTTGAAATTGCAAGCGTTCAACATTTGTTTGAGAAGAGTCAGGTGGCTGACTTCCAATTTTAGCTATGCTGAGAAAATAGAATTGGTAAGAGCTGGCGCCATCTTTTTGGCAGAATTGATGATACACTTGAGAGTCATCCACTGGTTGTGTGGCTTTACCAAGTACATCCAGTAACAATCCCAATTCAACTTGGTTAACCTTTGGATTGGTTCTTCCTTTTCTTGAGCCTTCTGTCTTTAGCCTACCTGCAGTTGTTGTGCATATATACATACTATTTTGAAGATATTTCTAACAAATACCACTGGTTTTAGGATTTAAGTTTTACTTCTTTACCTCTAGCGTTCTTTTTTACAAATTTTTGGGCTTACAGGTGACTGAGCCCTCAGAAGCTTTCCTTTTCAAGAAGTTTTTCCCAGCATCAGAAACTACCTCCATTTCTTGATCCGGGCTTCCTTGGTGCATTTTTCAACCTTTGCGCGTTTTATTTTAGCGGATATAAAGCTCAAATTTTGCGAAAATAACGAATTCGTAAGCTTTGGACCTTGAGTCCTAAACTGTCTATCTCTCATACCAGCGCTGTCCAGTATCCATTTAACCATGTCCGTGTATGGAAGAATCTTGGGCCTCGCCACTATTCGATGGAAGAATGAACAAGCCAGCTCTGTAATGGATGCTTCAGAAGAACCATGTGAGCTAGTAGTAGTTGTAACCTCCATCACTCTGGGATTCTCTTCTTCAAGTAGATTATACATGCCTTCCCATGTAGAAATACCAGCATCTCGGTTACAGGCGGTGTCTGTATACAAGGGTGCCATTTCCTTCTCTTCAAAGCTCGGGGCTATGCCTTTCTTTCCCATGATATCCTGCGTACTGCTTCATATATTTCTCTACTCTTCGTTCCTGCAATTCACAAGTGAAGTGAGAATAATGATATGGAAAGGTGACGAGAAAGCTTTAAATGCTAAAGACGTATAAAATATACCACCTTACCTGAAATGACTTTTCGATAAGCACGAAACCATATTCCATTAATAAGTGACAACTAACTCATTAATTAGCATTAAAGAGCATAAACAGGTGTCGTTTTATGGAAAATACTTATTTTTGAACAACGAGCCCGAAAGATCTGTGATGAAGCAATTTTACCATTTGCTTTGCAATATCGCAAATCGCAATATCGCATAACGCAACATTGCATAATCGCAACATTGCAAGGTTGCTAGCTCGCTATATCACATTATCACATTATCGTTTTGCCGCTCTATCTCAATATCGCAATATTGCATTATCAGATTATCGTATTTCCGCTCTATCACACTGCTAGAATATCGCAATATCGCAATATCACAGGAGCATGGCATATAACAATTTTCATTAATCTGTTTTCGGCGAAATGCGATTTGTGATATGCTCCATCGCATATCGTTAGTTTAAAGTTTTTCAACATAAGCGGTCTTTGATTTGTGTGATGCGATATATGTTTGTAGTCCCGTATCGCGATCTTGCAGTCTTATAATTCGGCTTGCAAGGAGGTATCCTATTATCCTTTTGCGATGCGATATTTCCTAAGGAAAGATTTTCTCTTACCTTATCATATAACTTAGATTTTTAGATTTTTCAAGGGTATTCTCCTAAGTTTATGATGGTAAGTTTTATTAAAAAGGAAATACAAGCACTAATTGATTTTTTTAAATTTTTGACTAAGGGTCCCCACTTATTTAGTATTAGTATAGCACCAAATAAGAAGGGGGGTAGTTGCTGGCCACAATAATTGGTGATTCACTTGGAAGAACCAATTATATCTGCTTTTCTTCTGAATTTTCTAAACTTCCAAAACAGAAAATTTTCCAGAAAATTAAACTTTATTATAGAAAGACAAATTACATCATGCTTTTACCTGTCAAGGATATTTTGTTTCTTCTATTTTCAACTTTAATTTTTTTATTCCCTCAAGATAGTCCCTGTATCTACATTAGTCATTACTTGATTTATAAAGATAAAAACAAAGAATTCTCTGTAAATCAGTTTTAAATATGCTCATTTGTCGTAGGTAGAGCCTCTGCTACTAGTAGGCATTTATAGCCTCGACAGGGTTACCTGTTACCCAATAATGTTCCTGTATCCTACTTAGAGAAATTTACAATTTTCAAAGAGAAATCCATATACACACTTATTGATTTCATTTTCTTTTTACGCTTAAAGAACAATGTCTTGGTTCGGTAGCCAATTTATGACGCAGTCATTCACTGATTTATAGCTTTGCTGAACAAGATGGCTCGTGATGAGACCCCTTGTCTTTTGATTGCAACAATCTTGAGTCATTGCCCTATTATGGTATGTAGTATTGGCAAAGTCAGCAAGCTATAATATATATGATCATGATAAGTCGGCTCGTGATGAGACCTCTTACTCTTTAAGTTAAAGTGTATCTTTGGATCATTCTCTGAACATTGTAGTTTCCTAGGTGGGGAGGAAGTCATTGTTTCCTTAAGATAGCTCTGGACGACAATAGTAGAGTTTTTGGAAAGATATTTTCTACAGAGAATCTTCATTTTTTGTTATTGATACCTTTCGTTGGACTGATACAAAACAATTTCCCACTAAAGGTGGCTTTTCATCAAAATTTATATAGTTGAAACTAGTATCATTTCTAGGTTTAGAGTCTTTGACTGTATCTTTCAATAATAATGATCAATTTTCTAAAAGAATTCTATTTATACAAGTGAAAAAACAAAATCTAAAAGAGAATTTGTGTCTTTTTCGTGAATCTCAAATGTAACCATTTACAACCAGTTTTATTAGGAAACTAAAACAACTATTCTACAAAATAGAAGAACGATTCTCCTATGGAAAATATTTTTTGAGGATCTGTCCATTAATAGGTAAAGAATCTCTTTTTCCTGTTAAATCCTGTACCATAAAAGTAGATGGGCCTATGACTTCTATGATTTGAAAAGGGCCAAGCCACATTCTTTGAAATTTTGTATGTTTCCCTTTTTCTTCATGGGCCTTGTCCCATTTTAAAACTAGATCTCCCACCCGAAAGTCTTTTTTGGATATCATGTTGTAATCAAAAGAAGCCTTTACTAATGCTTGATGATGAGCGTGATTTATTTTGGCCTGTTCTCGTTGTTCTTCTAACTTAATTATTTCCAGCTGCCTTAGTTGTAAGGAGGAAGCTGGTGCTTCATTGATATATTGAACTAAGGCTAATAGGGAATTTCCAAAAGAGTTGGAAGAACCACTTCTTTCCCATAAACTAAATTTAAGGGGGAAGTGCCGATGGAGGCTTCCTGTGTTATCCGGTCTGCCCATAAAGCATATATTAAAGACTTGTACCAATTTTTATGATTTTGGTCTATGGTTTGCTTAATGATTCTGATTAAGTTCTTATTTGTAGATTCAGCTAATCCATTCCCCTGTGGGTAATAATTGGGAGAGTATTTAAGCTTGAAACCCCTTTTGAGTGCAAATTCAGTCATTGCATTACCAGAAAAATATGATGCATTATCAAACATTAAAGCAGAAGGAAACCCAAACCTGGTGATGATGAACTAATCTATGAATTTGATGATATTTTCAGCATTAGTGGTCTTGAGTGGAACTTCTTCTACCCATTTAGTGAGGAACGATCTCACCTATTACGTCCAATCCCCATTTATCGAAAGGCTGCTCAATGTTAACTGGTTGTAGTGGCAAGGATGGTTTCTTTTGTCTCCCAGCAGCAGTTTGACAGACTTGACATTTCGTTATGGAGTTATGTGAGTCTTTGAATAATGTGGGCCAGTAATAGCATGCACGTAATATTTTATGAGCAGTTGCATGTCCAGCGTAATGTCCTCCCGCTGGCCCATCGTGGAGGTCCTGCAAGACTTTTTCAACTTCAAGTTTCTTAAGACATCTAAGGGGAACAGAATCATACTTTATTCTAAAAATAACATCATTTACGAGTTGATATTGTTTGGCTTTCATCCTTAGAGCTCTTTTCATGGTATGATCAAGGTTTGAAGGAGCGTATCCATTCTTTAGATAATAAATGATATCAACGTATAATGACTCAGCATCGTTTAGGCTTACCTCGTACATTTGTATCTCTGCAGATGGAATTTCATATATAAGAAATGCTCCAGCCAACATTTTTCAAAAGCCTTGACCTTTTACAATACTTGCTGGTTTGATTTCTACGTCATATTCCTGTAAGGCAATGACCCAATTGGCTCTTTTCTCACCCACATCCTTCTGTACTAGAAGATTTCTTACCACTCGAAACGGTACTATGATTTTTGTATGTGTTTTGAGTAAAAAAGGTATGAAATACTTAATTGCTTTGAAAATAGCATAAGCTTGTTTCTCCACATCTGAATAATTCAACTCAGCCCCTTGTAAATTGGAACTGAAAAAAGAAATTGGGGCTTTTGCCTTTTCTTGATTTGCTTGAGTGAGTATCACAACATATGATCTATCAGAGGCAAAAGTATTTAAAATAAAAGGATCGGAAAAATTTGGAGTTGCTGAAGATGGAGCATTAACGATTGCTTGTTTGATTAGATTGAATGCCTCACGTTCATCTTGGCCCCATTTAAAGTTTGAATTCTTTTTAATCATTGCTTGTAAAGGAGACACAATTCCTGAAAAATCTAGAAAAAATCTCTTTACAAAGTTAATCTGGCCAAGAAAAGATTGCATGGCTTTCTTGTTGTGAGGTAGAGGAACTGCGGAAATCTCCTTGATTCTGTCGGGATCAATATGAATTCCAGATTTTGACACTATGAATCTGAGAAGTTTTCCTTCACTTAATGCAAAAAAGGATCTTTTCGGGTTAAGTGAAATTCCATACCTTTGACAACATTGGAAGATTTTTTTTAAATCTTTAAGATGATTGTCTCGTTTCTTGGAATATATAGTTATATCATCCAAATATATTACCACTAATTTCTTAACTAAACCTTTGAATGCGATGTCCATGGCTCTCTGAGATGTGGCACGAGCATTAATCAGAACAAATGGCATCTTTTGATATGCATATGTGTCCCATTTAGTTCTGAATGTGGTTTTTAATTTATCATCGGGATGTACCAACACTTTATTGTATCCTAAGAATCCATCCAAGAAGTACATCAATTCTGAGCCTGCGACTGCCTGCAGTATTTGTTCCATGGGAGGCAAAGGAAAATTATCCTTTTGGTAGGCTTTGTTGAGATTTCGAAAGTCAATGAAGATTCTAATATCTCTGTTTTTCTTTCTAACAGGTACCATATTAGAAACCCATCTGGAATGTCGAACGGGAAAAATTATTTTGGCTTTCTATAACTTATTGAGTTTAGATTTGATCTGGTTTTCTAGATTGGGATTGAGTTGAGATTTGATCTTTCTCAACTTTTGTTGGATAGGTTTTTCACTGTCTATCATTGGAATAGTATGTTGGATGATGGATGTGTCGTATGTTTTGAGTTCATCGTAATTCCAAGCAAAGACACTTTTGTATTGTCTCAAGAGACGAATATACGCTAATTTTCTTCAGGAGCTAGACCAAGGCCTAGATTGATATTCTGTGGTTTGGTATCAGTTCCTATATTTACTAATTCATAGTTCAAAGTTGAACTTTGGAGTTTTGAATTGGTAGATCTTTTAAACCAATATTTCAGATCATAAAGATCTTCTAACTTGACTACAGACTTTGGTATAGAATTATTAGTGCTATCTTGTTGCAATTTTTGGTCATGTTGGTCTATGTCAATTATTTGATTGGTATAGGATCCTTCAGATGTGAGGAAACTCACAATATCAGGATCATCGTTGAAAATCATCCAATTGGTAATGTTATCAAGAATAGATGGTCTAAGAATTAATTCAATTTAAAATCAATCAGGGCTAAAATATTTTGAAGGAATGAGTTTGGAAGCTACGTTGGCTAAGAGGTTTGCACTAGCATTCTGGAGTCTGGGAATTGATGAAATATTAAATGCTATAAAGTTTTCAGTCAGATCCTGAACTAAAGATTGGTAATGTTTTAAATGACCTGATAAACAATGTATAGTATTATGTACCTGTCTGATTACAATTTCAGAGTCTCTGAAAGCTTGAAGGTATTTGACGTCTAATCCGATTGCTTTGCATAACCCTTGGACTAAAGCCTCGTATTCTGCGGTATAGTTGGTGCAATCAAATTCGAGTCTGCAAGTTAGCATAGTTTTATTTCCCTCTGGACTTATTAACATGCATCCTACTCCTGCTCCTTCGTTATACTTAGAACCGTCAAAAAATAATTTCCAAAATAAAGATTTATTTACAGGACTATCTATAAAATTAATACATTTAGAACTATTTGTTTGAGAGAAATTTTCTAATTGAGATAAAACAAAATGTTCTAAGTAAGGTGAGGTATGAGCATTAAAATTTTCTAGGAAAGAATATTATGAGTAGTTTCCAATGATTTTATTGATGTACGCTACTGGTTCATTTTCTCCCTCTCCCACCAGTTCAGTTATTATGTATTTTTGATGTCTTTCCCACTCAACTTTTATTTGATTTGGTTTACCATTGTAAGGGAGCCACATGTGTGACCAGTCAGTTGCAAAATATCCATGAAGTTTTTCTGACCAATCCCTGCTGAGAATTAAGCCATGAAATTCCGGAATATTGGCAACTAAAATGTCGATAACTTGATATACCTTTGGGTTGGATGACAGCCTTATGGTAACCTGATTTAATTCATCGATCACTTCAACTTGCAATCGATCTAATTGTACTATGCGCACAACGGATTTTTGTGGTTGAACGTTCAGTTTTGCACATATTGACTTTGGTAAAATATTCGATGAAGCTCCAGAATCCACTAAGAAATTATGCAAATTTTTGTTAAAATTTTCATAAGAAGAAATGGGGGAGTATGAGATCTTGATCTTCCTCCAGTTAAGGTGATATCGTTTGGATCAACTTTATTGATCACATTAGTTGGAGGTCTTCCCATGTCATGGGAAGCTTGAGAGATTACAACAGCGGGTAAAGGTGCAACTGGTACAACATGTAAATCTTTCAAAAGTACCTTTTGTTGGTGTTTTAACTTGCTCAATTCGTAAAAAGTGATATTGGCCCTAGTCTGTTTCATGTCTTCGATGAGATTATACTCCACTCCATCCAAAACGATCAGCGTTTTAGATGGACTTGATGAGTCTGTTTGGAGTGGGCTGGTTTGAGTCACTTTAGGTGTCATTTTCTTGACTGCGACTTTATCTCTTGTCATCGAGCTTGTGCTCTTTGGCTTAGGTGTAGGTTGAGGAGGATCAAGTTGATTTCTACTGCGAGTACTGACCGAGGATGCCTCTTGATCCTCTTCATCTGGGAGGATGAAATCCCACATACCTTGTAACTCTACAACTTCTTCTTCATCAGTATGTTCTTTAGCAACGTTTTCCTCTTCTTCTTCTTCGGATTTAGCACTTGTAATAGCATTAGGGGGTTTGGAATCGGTCGAAGGGTTCCCTTTAACAGGTATGTATGGATTTTTAGGAGAAGTTTATGCCACTTGTTTCTTAATGTCGATGATCTCGTTAGACATGGTCTTCAAAACTTTTTGCAATCCTTCTAAATCGAATGGATCTTTCGATTGTTTTTTTTTTATCTTCTTTGAAAGTAACCTTCTTAGATTTTCATTCTTCTATCGCGTTTTTCTTTTCTAAGGCCATAATACATTTCTCTACTGCTATCGCTTCTTTCATATTTTCGACTAAAGTTGTTTTGTTAGCCCTATCAACAAAGATTGCTATGTTTGATGGTAAAGCAGTGATGTACCATTCACTTCGTACTTCTTCGCTAGGCTAGGAAGTAGTAGGAATTTTGTTTAAGATTTTATTGAAATGTAAATTGAAATATTTGATAGGTTCTTTTGACTCGGCCTTATGGTTAGACAAGTCGTTGAACAATGTCGCCGTAGACCTCTCATCACTGAACTTAGTCAAGAATTGTTCTTGGAAAATCTCCCAACTAGTAATAGATCTAGACGATAATGAGAAATACTATGATCTGGCTGTTCCTTGCAGAGTATAAGGAAAAATTCGAACAACAACATCTTCGTTGGTAGCTCCATTGAGATTTATGGATAGCATAAAGTTATTTATATGTTCTTCTGCTAGCATGCCTGCCTCAGGATTAAACTTAGGCAGCCATTTTTCAGGATGGGCCAGTAACTAACTCAAGGGTGAAGGCATTAAGACTGCCCCTGGGTTATTCCATGGAGATTAGGCCATTGTTGAACTACTAACAGAGGAAAATGTAGAAGATGATCCCTGCGGTTGAGAAGATGAGGATATTACGACTCCATATGATTGAGAAGGAGATGTGGGAGTACCAGTGGACTGATGGAAAATGATCTGAAGTGGAGGAGTGGATGGTTGACTTCGTGGTGAAAAGGTTGAGATGGATGATGATGATGAAAGAGTCTTGCTATCGAACCCTTTAGGATACTTCCTTACTCTCTTCCTTTTAGGTAGAGGTAACTCGGTTAACTGAACGCCAAATTTTTCGCTCCTTAATCTTGTAAGAGGATGAGCAGGGTTATATTGTGAAGTCACGCTGCCTTGAGATTTATCAGATTTTTGAGGAGATATAGAAAATTGTTGAAGTTTTTGAATCAAATATTCAACTTCAGGAGGTTCAATAATAGATTGTTCTAAAATCTCATGGTTTGTAGCAGCAGTTGTTACTACTACGACTTCTGGCTCTGGATTTAAAGATTCTAAATGTGATGGAGAAGCCGGGGGAGATGGTGAGGCTGACTTACTCTCAAAATGGTATTTAGATTTGGATTTACTTGCCATTCACAATTCGAGACCCTCCTTCTAGTGCCGAATATGTTGAAGCCTCGAAAATCGGGTCTACAACAAGGGGTATACCCACCCGGCCCGAACCTCGGTTAGCAACTCCTTTTCTGTTTGGTATAGTGGGTCCAACTGGGGATATGGGACCAGTTTCCTAATTTATGTGTGTGTGTGTGAAGAATTGATGTTTCCCTTCTAAAAGTTCCTAAGTGAGATGCTCTAATTCTAACTCTAATCTAATAACATTTAAATTGTATTCTAATAAGCAGAAATATCTAAGTCTACACTAACCCGGGGTGTAATCCTTCTGTTATGCGATATAAAATGATTTCAGATAACAATTGGTAATAAAGATCATTCCACTATTATGAGAAAAGAATTCAATAAAGATGAACCACTTCATATAAAAAGTTAGACGAAACAGTTATGAAAAACATATCGCATAATAAGTTATTCATACATTAAGCATAAATAAATAGCTATCACCATACAAAAGTGCCAAATGATAACTCAAGCATTCATGGATCAATATATAAACAACTGAACTTGAATATCACTTTTAACACAAAGGCAAAAATTATTAAGAGATAGAAGTACCATTTATAACTAGTCCTAGTCATGAGCTTCAAGCGATAATGATTTATCTCTTCATAATCCAGCATCCACTAAGAGTACAGAAGTGAAACATCAGTAGTAGATATTAAATACAGTTGTTAATAAATCATGTTCCATTCATTCATCAAAACATCCTCAGAGGGTACAAAAGTAGATGTTCTGGGGATAAGTTTTTGAAAAATTTCAGGTCCCTTCTCTAAATACGTGAGAAGGGTTTAAATACTACTAACTAAATCTAAAAATAACTTATTACAAAAATGTAGGATGCGGTTTAAATGACCGTCCTCATTTTGGGCAAAAATAAAACAAAATTAAAATTAAAACTAACTATTTCTTTATCTGATCCTTGAAATCACAAGCATCCAGCATTTGTTTCAGAAGAGTCGGGTGGCCGACTTCCGATTTTAGTTGTGCTGAGAAAACAAAATCGACAAGAGTTGGCGCCATCTTTTCGGCAAAATTGATGATACACTTGAGAGTCATCCACTCGTTGTGTGGCTTTACCAAGTACATCCAGTAACAATCCCAATTCAACTTGGTTAACCTTTGGATTGATTCTGCCTTTTCTTGAACTTTCTGTCTTTAGCCTACCTACAGTTGTTGTGCATATATACATACTATTTTGAAGATATTTCTGACAAATACCACTAGTTTTAGGATTTAAGTTTTACTTCTTTACCTCTAGCATTCTTTTTTACAAATTTCTGGGCTTACAGGTGACTGAGCCGTCAGAAGCTTTCCTTTTCAAGAAGTTTTGAATCGCGCATTGGAGACTACCTCCGTTTCTTGATCCAAGCTTCCTTGGTGTGTTTTCACCCTTTGCGCATTTTCTTTTAGCGGATATAAAGCTCAAATTTTATGAAATTAACGAATTCGTAAGATCTGGACCTTGAATCATAAACTGTCTATCTCTGATATCAGTGTTGTCCAGTATCCATTTAACCATGTCCGTGTATGGAAGAATCTTGGACCTCGTCGCTATTCAATGTAAGAATGAGCAAGCCAGTTCTGTAATGGATGCCTCAGAAGAACCATGTGAGCCAGCAGTAGCTGTAACCTCCATCACTCTGGGATTCTCTTCTTCAAGTAGATTATACATCCCTTCCCAAGTAGAAATACCAGCGTCTTAGTTACAGGTAGTGTCAGTATACAAGGGCGCCATTTCCTTCTCTTTAGAGCTCGGAACTTTTCCTTTCTTTCCCATGATATTCTGCATACTGCTTCGTATATTTCTCTGCTCTTCGTTCCTGCAATTCACAAGTGAAGTGAGAATAATGATATGGAAAGGTTACGGGAAAGCTTTAAATGTTGAAGACGTATAAAATATTCCACCTTACATGAAATGAATTTTCGATAAGCATGAAACCATATTCCATGAATAACTGGCAACTAGCTCATTAATTAGCGTTAAAGCACATAACCAGGTGTCGGTTTATGGAAAATACTTCTTTCTTAACAACGAGCCCGAAAGATCTACGATGAAGCGATTTTTCGATTTGCTTCACAATATCGCGGATCACAACATTGCATAATCGCAACATTGCAAGGTTGCTAGCTCACTATATCACATTATCGCATTATCACATTATCATTTTTCCGCTCTATCACAAAATTGCAATATCGAATTATCACATTATCGCATTTCCACTCTATCGCATTGCCGGAACATCGCAATATTGCAATATCACAATATCGTAGGAGCATGGCATATAACAGTTTTCGTTAATCTGTTTTCTACGAAATGCGATTTGCGATATGTGCCATCGCATATCGGCAGTTTAAAGTTTCTCAATGTAAGAGGTCTTTGATGTGTGCGATGCGATATATGTTTGTAGTCCCGTATCACGATCTCACAGTCTTAGAATTCGGCTTGCAAGGAGGTATTCTATTATCCTTTTCTGATGCGATATTTCCTAAGGAAAGATTTTGTCTTACCTTATCATAGAACTTCGATTTTTAGATTTTTCAAGGGTATTCTCCTAAGTTTATGATGGTAAGTTTTATTAAAAAGGAAATACAAGCACTAATTGATTTTTAAAATTTTTGACTAAGGGTCCCCACTTATTTAGTATTAGTATAACACCAAATAAGAAGGGGGGTTGTTGCTGGCCATAACACATGGATAAATTTGTCTAAGGTTCGGATGTAAATTTATCCACTTCAGTTCAAAATTTTGCACCCACTCCAAACTCCATGTGTTGTTGCATGGATTTCTTCGTCTTATTTGACTCAAATGAATAGAAGCCCATCTGATGGCAATTGAAACACTTCACATGACTAAAGAATTTTTTCCCCTTGTTTGAAATGTAATTCTTCCTCCTTTCCCTTTTAACCCCTCCTATGGACTCCTTCTTTAATTATCTCCCAATATTTCGAATTAGGGAAAGGTTGTAAATATCCATTGGTATGGATGAAACTATCCCTAACCTTGTCTCCTCATAGGTGAAATAATCCTATATCTTCTAAAACGTGGTAAGGTTATCACAAGCACACACACCCATAACAAACGGTCCAAGATGAAGTGAATCCATTTAATTCTATGAGCATCAACTCTTCTTCTTCCAAGTTCACCTCAATAGTAATGAGTTTATTTAAAATCTCAGATATATTCATCAAGTAAGAAACCACTATGTTTGTATTAAAAGTCACAATAACCTTCTCCTTTAGTAGCTTATTGCAATGGATGCAAGGTGTTGGCACATTTTGATGACGGATGATGATCTAGAGATGTTCACCACCTTTGGCACCCTCTTATTATATGTTTTATGCATGATGACACTACGTTACCCAGATGTGTAGCCTCTTTCTACATATATTCATGCACTCTTGCATGACATGTCATGGTTATACATATTTGGAGGCATGAAGATGATACTTTATGGCACATAATTGAGAGTTAGCACCCATGGTCCCATATCTCCTTTCTTTAAGGAGACAAATACATGTGAAGATGAATAGACGTATAATATAAACAGTTAATATCAGTTTAGGAGATCTATTGTTGCATATAGTGATATACATGTGGAAATTTTCCTAAAATAATGAAGTGCAAATCTCTAGGAGAGATTCACTTTTATGATTTTTCTCTTCCTTGTGGGCACATATTAGATTAGGGCCAACATGGTCCTAGGAAGTCTAGATTATATATATATATATATCTATATATATATATATATATATATATATATATATATATATATATATATATATATATTGTTTGTGTATAACCCATCTTCTTATCCTATAAAAGTGTTAGCAATTGTAGTTTTAGAGTTAATGTTTTTTCATCTATTATATGTTAATAGGAAGCATATGTGTTTTAAGTGTTGATTTCTTCATTTCTCTCATAAATTATGAAACTAATTTATATGCATATTATTTAACATAGTATAGACTATTCTATTATTTTATATTCTGTAGTATCTACACTAGTTACATATGACATCTATATTTATGATACTTTATGATCTACACAATTTATAGTGGTGTCAAGTTAGTTTTAGTTAGGGTTTATTCACAGGTTGTGCTCAATAAAATAAAATTCACCACGTTATCCGAGTGGTAGAGCTTAAATCTTATAGGATTCCATGAATGGATAAGGATGCTACTTATGAAAGAGAGTTGGTTTAGGATTTCAATAGTTGTGATTCCCTTCCTGTAGTGATTTAAATGATTTTGACCTGTGATAGGTTTTAGGTTTTGATGCCTTAAGTGATCTAGTGATTGAAGGGATGATCTACACTTGTGATAGGACTTTTTTTCCAGGAATAATATTAGGGACATATGCAAGAGAAAAACATTCATCTAAAATATTGTAACATGTATTTTGTTGTTTGTTTCATTCATTGTTCTATTCAAAAAAATCACTTGAAAAATATTTTGAGAAAAGATAAGGCAAGCAGGAGATATAATAAATTGTATATTTGATCTTAAAATCACTTGTGAGTGACCTCAGTTAAATAATTATTGAATGAAGGTATTACAAACTCATGTGTTGGTGTGTGTCTATGTTATTTTAGACAACAGATCGATTAGATTGCAAAATAAATAGACACTAGAAAATAGAAAGCAATAAGAGAAACACAGTAAGCAAATACAAGAACACAACAATTAATAAGGATTTCACCCTATCCTCCAGGGCTACATCTCCGGTCCAGATTTCAATGGTGGCATTCTTTTATTATGTCTTTAAAGCAGAGATTTATAATGAGGAGCACATTTTGAGTCTCCTAAAATAGATAATGTTTGGTAGGGTGGTTCTTGGATCCCCCAAGCCACTAGAGTGCACAGACTATTTTCCTTACCAGATCTTGACCTCTCTGGTCTTTAATGGGAGGAGCCCAATGTGGTGCTAAATTCCCGATAGATCCTCTCAGGGATTGCTTGAACCTCTCAAGCTTTCTATCTGCTCGATTCTGCCTTAGGTCAGCTCGACTCTCTATTTTTTCTTCTTTCTTTACTAGCTTTTCTTCGCTCTTGCTTTCTCTTTCTTCATCCTCTTCTCTTCTTTTTTCTGTTCTCTATTTGTTTATGGCTTAAATCCAATCTGTCTTTGACTATTCGCTTCCTCTTCTGCCCCTTCAGATCGCCTACTGCTATTCATTTGGAGTTCCCTGCCTCTGCGTCATCACCAACATCTCAGAGGGAGTGACCACTTGTCCTCTCACAAACTGCGCCATCTCATCCTCAATGGTTCGATAGTTCAGTTACACTGTGGAATGACTCATCTACCAACTCAACGGTCAAATCGGATTTCAAGCTTCTCTATGTTGTGGCTTAATCCCCTATCAAATCTGGTTCCTCCATTGGGTGCAATCTCTGTCGTCATATTTGGAGCCCCTAGATCCTACAACATTTGCTCATTTTGCATGGTTGACTTGCTCAACTGTTAGTGCACGATGAGAGGCAGTTTTCCCTCTCATCCGTCAGACACATGTCATGCACTGAATGGAATCGCTCGCTTTTAGCCAATTCCGCTTACCACCTAAGGATGCCCCCAATATACCATCGGTTTTGGAGCGCGGGTCTTGCCTTTCACCTTAGTGCCTTCCCCAAGATTTCCTGGCTTCCCATGCGACCGAGTGGTTGGAGCCTTTCCTTCTCGAGGGGTTTTACCCAGCGATGCGCGATTAGTGCTAAGCGCTAATCGTGCATTAGAAATGGTCTTTGTTTCCCGATTTGAGTTTCCCAAGTGCTAGTTTTTCCTCTTGCGTAGTTTCCATGGGCCTCGGTCAGCATGCTTTGACCGAGGTCCTCGTCGTTCCTCGCTGGCTGCAAACTGCCACTGTCCAAAGGTTTTCCTGATCACTCTTTATCCATAAATTTGAAGTCTGTCCTATTTGGATACAGTCATAGCACCTTGATAATATTCGTGGATCCAATTCGGATCATGGGCTTCCCATTGAAAAGCTTTTGGACCACCAAAATTTGGTTTTCAAGCATTGACTAAGTGAGGGTACAATTGTCTCACTTGTCCAATCTCTATCCACTTTGCACTACTTGGCTTTGAACCCTTAAGCCCAATTGCGAGGTACTCAACATCTCCCTTGTGCATCGTCTTCACCTTCGTGTCTAGAACTATGTCTCCCTACAATTCATTAAGATATTCAGGTAGCAAGTCATCAATAGAAGGCAATTGACTCTGCTCTTCGGGATCCTCAATCAGTGAGGGTTCAAACAAGCAATCTACATTTACGACTGAGTAGATGTGCATGTAAGCTGGTAGATCAAGGTGAAAAACATTTTCACCAACCTTCTCAAGTATCTTGAAGGGTCCATACCTGATAGGCATTAACTTCTTACCTTCACCCTGCATCATGTCCTTGCTGATATATAGCCATACTTGGCCACCAACTTGGAAACTATGCTCCATCCGATGTTTTCATGCCTTTCCTTGTATTTGGCTTGGCTCTTTTCCAGCTGTTCCTGTACTGCATGGTGGATCTCTTGGATTTGTTCAATGAACCTAGTTGCCTTGTCCACGTCATTGTGTCCCTAACCTATGGTGTCTTTACCAAAGACAAAATCCAAAGGATACCTTGGTGTGAAACCAAAACAGGTCTCAAAATGAGATCTTTGTTTAGAAGAATGTTTTACTTTGTTGTAAGGATGTTGCACATAACACAAATGTTCATCCCAAAGCTTAGGATGTTTGCTGCAATATCCTTTGAGTAACTAGATCACTGTCATCTTAACTACTTCTGTCTGGCCATCATTTTGTGGATGAAAAGTTGTGCTTTTCTTTAGTTTGGTGTCCATGAGTTCCCACAGACTTTACCAAAACTTCCCCACAAATCAGGTGTCTCGATCAGATACAATGGAAGTGGGTAATCCTAAATGAACCCATACATGTTCAAAAAATAGTTTTGCAGTTTGTTCAACTGTAATTTGTTTATTACAAAGTATCAAAATACACATTTTGCTAAACCTATCCACAACAACATACAGATAATCATGACCTTTCCTAGATTTAGGCGGTGCTCCAACAAAATCCATGGAAACAATTTCCCAAAGGTGAGAAGGAACTGGTAATGGACTGTACAAGCTTACTTTTCTATTGTTGGGCTTGCTTTTAGCACACATTGTACACACTCTTACAGATCTAGAAACTGTCTCATTCATTTTTGGCCAATAACAAAATCTTTGCAACTCTGCAACTGTTTTAATTACCCCAAAATGACATGATATTAGAGAAGTGTGTTCTTCTCAAATTATCTTTATTCTTTAAGTTTGTAGAATGCACAACTTCCCACAATGGTATAAGAGTCGGTCCTTTACATGATAGTCCAATTCTTCTACTCGTTTGCCTTGACTTAAAGTTGCATATACATCTTTAAAGTCTATATCTTGAGCACATTGTTCAATGTAGCTCTCATGTAACACAGAATTATGCTTAAGTATAGTAGATGCATTTATAATGGGTCTAGATAACATATCTGAAACTTTATTATGGATTCCCTTTTTATATCTAATGACTAAATGAAACTGTTGTTGAAAACCCATCCTTGTATAGTGTCTTGATTGCTGCAACTTAGTTTGGGAGTGTAGATATTGAAGTGGTTGATGATCAGTATGTATTAATGTCTCTTTGCCCATTAAGTAACGTTTCCACTTTTTCACACTTTGTACTAATGCATACAATTCTTTATCATATGTAGGATAGTTAACTACTACACAATTAAAGGTCTGATAATGATAACAAATGGGTTTACCGTGTTGTGTCAACACTACTCCCAGTGCTAGTACAGGTGTTGTACTAATCTTTTCTTTCAAGGTGTCGAAGGCTTTCTGCTATTTGCCTCCCAACTGAAACACCTTGTTCAATCCTGTTAAAGCATGTAAGGGAGTTTCAATTAAGGAAAAGTCAGAAATGAACTTCCTCCAATATTTTGCTGCTCCTAAGAAGCTTCTAACTTCTGTAATAGATTTGGCTTTAGGCCAGTTTACACTGACTGCCACCTTAGAGGGATCTATATTCAATTCACCACCCCCTACTATATGAACCAAATAGTTCATATATGTTTTACCAAATTCACATTTTGAGAGTTTAACATGAAGTCTTTCTCGTTTCAAAACATCTAGTATCTACTTAACATGCTTTAAGTGTTCTTCCCATGTTTTACTAAAAATCAGAATGTCTTATAGATACACAATAACAAAATCGTCAAGAAAAGGTTTGAGTACATCATTCATTAATCTCATGAAAGTAGCAAGAGCATTATTTAAGCCAAAAGGCATAACCAGCCACTCATACAATCCCTGCTTTGTTTTGAAAGCAGTCTTCCATGCATCTTGTTCTGCGACTCTTACCTGATGGTATCCACTATGAACGTCTAGCTTGGAGAAATAAACAGCTTCTTTCAATTGATCTAAAATATCATCTATTCGAGGAAGGCGATAATGATTTTTTATTGTTATCTTATTCAATGTTCGATAATCAATGCACATTCTCCACAAGCCATCTTTCTTTCTCACCAAAACGATTGGTGACCCACATGGTGATGTGCTAGGTCTGATGAACCCTTTCTCGAGCAACTCCTACACGTACTTCTTGATTTCAACAATCTCTAAAGCGAACAACCTGTACATTCCAATGTTAGGCAATGGAGAATCTTGCTGCAAAATAATATCATGCACTATTTCCTTTTTGGGTGGCAGACCTTTAGGTTCTTGAAACAAGATATCATACTCTGAAACAACCTTTTCTAAATCAACTTGCTCTTTAGCATTACAACCCTGAAATGCATTGGTTTTATCAGGTTTCTTTTCCTTTACAACCATCAATAAGAATTGTTTGCATGAATTTTAAATTCTTTTTATCTGCCCTAAGTTTATGAGAGAATAATTATTCTTGAGCTTATGAGCTCTTACGAAGTATTTGATTCCATCTTTGACAAGTAGATACTTATTCTTAGCTCTATAGAAAATAGTTTTTCTATCATACAAGTAAGGACTTCCTAAAACAATTCCACATATATCCAAAGGAATTATGTCTAACTCAACCTCATCTACAAAGCTGACCCAAAATAAAACTTGAGTTTGCACTATCTAGTCACCTGTAGTTGTGCTTTATCATTCAACCATCCTAATGGGTATGGTTTCTTGTGAGGTGCAGTTACTAATCCCAACTTCTTTACAATTTCTTCAAAAATTAAATTTACTTGTGAGCCACTATCAAACAAAGTATCGATCTTTTGATGTTTGGAAATAAATCGAATATGGAAAAGATCATGTATTTTTCTCTCATTTTCTTCATGAATAGTAGATTGTACAGAGTTACTAGTAGATGCTTTAGAATTCTTACCTCTTATACCTGTGGCTGCAATAGTTGTTTCATCTCCCAAGTCTGACCCAAAATCTTTCTGAATAGCTGCAACAGTCTTCTTCTTCTTGCCCTCAAACTTCTTAGGTCTCGGCTTTGGATGCAGAATCCAATAGTGCTCATCATCATGCCCATCCTTTTTACAGTGAGTGCATGAATCTTTGCTTTTCTGTGTAGTGTTAGCCTTCCTTTCTTTCCATTTTTTCTTTCTTTTCTCCTTATTCTTGCTTGCAATGGGTTGGGATGGTCCCCCAACTTTTGGACTTCCGTTCTTTCCTCTAGCTTCTAGATGAGTAGCTTGTACAGATACCTCATCTATACTAGTGGGATTAAACATGAGGATAGTGTCCATCATGTAGTTATGTAGACCACCAATGTACTTCAACAGAGTCTCAGGTGAGTCTAATGATATTCCTAGAATCAATGCTCTCGTTCTAAATTCTTGAGTGTATCCTTGCACGCTTTTCCCTTTCAACTATTGAAGAGTTTGCCAACTCATCATGGCTTGTTGCATGTAGGCCAATGGATAGAACTTCTTTGTGATTGAAGAAACAAATTCACTCCAGATAGAGATAGTCTTACCATGTCTTTTCATGTTAGCTTGGGTTCTGCCTTCCCACCAAATCAAGGCAATGCCTCCAAGGCATAGGCTTGCCAACTGAATCTTGCTCTTGTCTGAGTCGATATTCTGCACTATAATAAACATCAATTTGTCTATTCCAACTATCCAACTTTTCTACATTTAACTCTCCATCATATATATGTAGATCAAATTTAACATCTAGTTTGATCAAAGATGCTTTATTTTTGTGTTGAGGGCTGTTAGGAGGTGTGAGAAAGCTTTTTTCTTTCCCTTTTCCTTTTGAGTGGTCATGGAAGTGAGAATCATCTTCTCCTTTGTCCTGTTTAGAGCCTAATGAATCTTCATCCTTGTGTTTTCTAAACTCCCTATACATTTCTTCTACCATGGACTTTATGGCTAGGAAACTATCTATGAATTGAGGGTCTGGACCCATAGAACCTTCCTCTGACATTGTCTTCCAAGGATAGACTCTCCCAATCTCAGGATTAGTTTCAACCAACTCTCCTTCTCCTAATTTGAGCTTTGATCTAGTTAGCATTCAACAGCTAAACCAACACAATCTTATCTAACCTTGACAGCCTAAAGCTTTGATACCACTTGATCTAAAAGTCACTTCTGAGTGACCTCAGTTAAATAATTATTGAATGAAGGTATTACAGACTTATGTGCTGGTGTGTGTCTGTGTTATTTTAGGCAACGGATCGATCAGATTGCAAAATACATAGACACTGGAAAATGGAAAATAGTAAGAGAAACATAGTAACCAAATACAAGAACACAACAATTAATAAGGAGTTCACCTTACCCTCCAGGGCTACATTTCCAGTCCAGCTTTCAATGGTGGCCTTCTTTTATTGTATATTCAAAGCAGAGATTTACAATGAGGAGCTCACTTTCAGTCTCCTAAAACAGATAATGTTTGGTCGGGTGGTTCTTGGATCCCCCAAGCCACTAGAGTGCACAAACTCTTTCCCTTACCAGATCTTGACCTCTCTGGTCTTTAATGGGAGAAGCCCAATGTGGTGCCCAATTCCCGACAGATCCTCTCAGGGATTTCTTGAACCTCTCAAGCTTTCTATCTACTCGATGCTGCCTTAGGTCAGCTCGGCTCTCTATTTCTGCTTCTTGGTTTACTGTCTTTTCTTTGCTCTCACTTTCTTTGTCTTCATCCTCTTCTCTCTTTTTTTCTCTGTCTATTCATGGCTTAAAGCCAATCTGTCTTTGACTGTATTCTTCATCTTTTGCCCCTTCAAATCACCTACTACTATTCGTTTGGATTTCTCTGCCTTTTTGTCATCACCAACATCTCACAGGGAGTGGCCACTTGTCCTCTCACGTACTACGCTAGCTCGTCCTCAACGGTTCAGTAGTTCAGTTACACTATGGAATGACTCAACCGCCAACTCAGTGGTCAATTCGAACGTCAAACTTCTCTATGTTGTGGCTTAATCCCTTGTTAAATCTAGTTCCTCCAACAGGCGTAATCTCCACCATCAGATCTGGAGCCCCCAGATCCTACGACATTCTCTCATTTCGCACGGTTGACTTGCTTGACCGTTAGCACACTATGAGAGGCTATTTTCTCTCTCATCCATCGGACAAGAGTCGTGCACTAAATGGAATCGCTCGCTTTCAGGCAAATCTTCTTACCACCCAACGATGCCCCTGATATACCACCAGTTTTGGAGTGTGGGTCTCAGCTTTCTCCTTAGCGCCTTCCCCACGGTTTCCTGGCTTCCCATGCGACCAAGCGCTCAGGGGATTTCCTTCTCAAGGGGTTTTTCCCAGCGATGCATAATTAGCACTAATCGCGCATCAGAAATGGCCTCCATTTCTCGATCCGGGCTTCCCAAGTGCCAGTTTTTCCTCCTGCGTGGTCTCCATGGGCCTCGGTCAGCATGCTTTGACTGAGGTCCTCGTCGTTCCTCATTGGCTGCAAAATTCCACTGTCCAAAGGTTTTCCTTATCACTCTTTATCCATAAATTCGAAGTCTATCCTATTTGGATACATTCATGGCACCTTGATAATCTTCTTGGATCCAATTCAGATCAATATTGGAATCAAAACTTAAGAGAAATGAAGAAATATATCAGATTTTATAAAGGGAAACAAGTGTTAAAGCATTAACACTGGACCCAAAATAATATATGTTGCATTTAAGAGTTCGATGGGTCTGTAATGATTATGGACGGTTGGTTCCATGGACAAGCACCAATTCCGATTCACGATTGGGTTCCAAACCCGATATGTTATATGCCATGTTTTATAATGGCGGCGGGTCCAGAACAATACAAAGCACTTATATTATATGTATGTGATCCCGCCGATTGCGATCTGTGATAAGGGTTGAACCCAATAGTTTATGTGATATACTTTATAATTCAGTGTGTCCGTCTTATCGTAGGTTGTAAAGATTTTTGTTGATATTCATATATAATTTCGTCTACGCTGTTTAATATGAATTTCTATTATAAAGGAGTATAATAGAAAGGCCAGACTTGAATCATATATATATATTATATTTTAAAGCCCCGGTGGGTCCGCGATCATCCCATAGCACTTTATATATATATATATATATGACATGCCGATTGCGGGTCGGATCCAATAGTGATATGTATTATGTTACATAAGTCCGATAGGTCCGTAAGGCATGAGAAAAGGTAGTTTTCAAGTTATGAGGCAGGTTTTTGGGCAGAGAAAAAGCTGTAGATGGTTTTATTTGGAATTCACCTGATTCCACTCAGCGTTCAACACATACTAGTTGGGTGGAGAGAGGAAACTGCTCATTTCAAGTGGGTATTCTCTGAGCTTATGTCACAGACAAAACCTTTATAGATCGTCCGATCTAAAAACCATAGATCAATGGTGGGGATGAATCGGCGGGAAAGTATACCTTGGAAATTGTGCGAAGCCTATATTGGAAGTGGAAAAAGCATGTTTTATCATATATTTTCATTATAAAGGATTTATGCAGAATTCCAACATTTTCAGAGTTATGCGGCCTAAGAGTGCATAAGTTAAGTTTTATAGGGGTTATCGGTTTGCGGTGAAAGTCAACAGAACATTGTACGGGTGGATTTGATAGGTTTATAAAGCAAAATTAACTCTTTTGAGTTCCGTATTAATCAAAGGTTCACGTTAATTTCATTGTGTAAAGCGTAAAATTGGGGTTAGAGACAAAGTTGAAGAGGAAGACAATCCGGTATGTTTCATTGCATTTTGGCCAATTAGAATGCCCATGTAAGCTCAGGATTACATAAAATAAATGCATTTCATTACGGCTAAAATAAATTATGCATCATTAGGGTATTTACAAAGGAATTCTATAGTGGATCAACAGAGCAAGCCAACAATTATCATCCCTTTCTGAATCCAGTTATGTTCTTGTCATTTCATGTTCTTAGAAGTGTCTTTTACCCTGTGTAAAATTCTGTAATAGTTTTTACTTCATATATTTAGAAAAGCAGTTAGATAAATTTGGGTAGTTTCAGAAATCAACAATTGTTCCACAATGTATGAAAGGAGGAAAATTTACTAAGAAAGTGTTGGAATTTTGGAGAATCCGGAGACTAGGCCACTGTATTCCTGATATCATCATTGATTAATGAAAGAATCAAAAGTTTCCATCAATTGTTGCATATAATTTTGTAAGCTTCTCTGTCATGTGTCATGCTATGTTTTCTTCTTTCTAGGTATAGTAATGAAGTTGCAGGTCTTTATTTGCTTATGTAGATGAAGTTAAAATCCCTTAAAAGATCGCTCCTATACTTGAAGTCCTCACTTCCTTTCTAAATTATAGATAATAGTTTCTGTGAAAAATCAGCGTGTTGACCACTGCAGGTCAACTGCCCATAGCAGTAGACCCCCTTTTTTCTTTGCGAAAAGGGTAGCGCTTGATCGACATGTCCATTCCATTCTACAGTCATCGACAACTTGATCAATTTATGTTGTAAACCTAGTCTGCATGTATAAATTGTAAATAATCTTAGCAGATATGAGTCATGTCTGTAAATTGCCTAGGTGGACTTAAATTTCTAAGTGATAATATACGTCCTGGAAGGTTTTTGGTCTCACCGATCCATGATCGACAGAGTTTTCCTTTAGCCTAACCCCAAAGCCGGGATGGATTTTGTCATTAGAATCTTAGGAGAATCCTAGTGTGTTAATCTGCTAGATTATAGTTGTGTCGCAGAACTGGGTGATTTATGAGGGTCTATGTCAAATGGGTCTTCCCCCTTGGGATGTAAAGTTGTAAAAGTCATGATGTAAAGTGTCTTGAGGGTTAAGAAATGTTTTAATCCCCTCATAAGTCCTATATCCTAGGTCCTAGGTAATTTTCCCAAAAGCTAAGTTCAAGGATCCATTTAAAAACAAATTAAAAATTAATAAATAAATAAAAATTAAAAAATATAAAAAATTAAAAAATAATTAAAAAAAATATATGATAAAGTAAAAAACCTAAAAATAATAAAATAATAATATTTTGAGTAAATAAATGCAGAATTTCAATTTTTTAATACTTTAAAAATTCGATGGATGAGATCAAGAGATAACTTGATCCTCATCGACGGTCGAGGTCATCTTGACATGGATCACTTGAACTAGCTATTGGGATCTTTTCCTTTAAATAGGGTGTTAGGGGTCATTTGAGATCATTCGATCTCGAAGTCTTGTGCTGAAGAAGCTCTCTTGTAAACTTTTCTGGTGCTAATAAAGAAAGACTTTGGGGTTAAAATCTTGCTGGTGTTACTCTCTGGAAGTGTTGTGAGCTATTTTATTTTCTAAATATTTTGATTTTTAGCCATTAGTAACAGCTTATTATAGAGTATTGTTGAGAAGAGGTATCTTGTTCACTTGCTAGGGTTTGAATGGTATTAGGTTTTCTGAAGTAATGGCAGGTATCTCCATTGCTTTTTGAGATCTAGTATTATTTTTCTCTCTTTATTGATGGTTGAAGTGAGCTGTGCAGGAAACCCTTATCGAAGAAGATCAGTGGGCATTTGGGGAAGTTCTCGGCTGAACCAGCCAACTCCCGCAAGCATTTTCTTGCAGAGCCCAGCTAGTTTTGATCCTGGGTTTATCATTTAGTCTATTTTTCTGAATTTGCATGAGAGATTTTCTGAAGTTTTTCATAGTAAATCTGATATTCTGAAAATATTACTGATTATCATTGGTAAATCTGGCTGTTAGAGAGTCAAAAGCTGTAAAATAATTTTAGCTGATCTAGGGTTTAAATTTTGTTTTATACGCAGATTTTATTTTCCTTCCTTCTGCAGGTTACAAGTGTGGGGTTTCATCAATAAAATCTGAAGCAGGGAAAGCTTAAATTTATTTTTTTTAGGGTTCTCTGAGTTGCTGTTCTACAAGCGTACTGAAATCTGTCAGCAAACCTGCAACCAACAGTAAATACACCATACGTTCCACCAATGTTTCTGTTGTTCAATGAGGCCTCTCACGCTGCCGCTGCCAAAACATCTGTGGGATTGCATTGGATCCACGCAGAAAACGTTGAGGCTCTATTGCATCCTCACTCTAATCTGCAGTCACCTACGCAGTCATACTCCTTGCCTTTTGTGCTATCGAGCTTCTGCGGATCTGCATATACGACGTGGGTAAAATCAGGCTTTTTCCTCTTATTTGTGGCTGTCAAAATTAATTACGTTTGCAAATAAAGGCAAAGAAAACGTGAATTTCATATTTGTGGAGGTGTCTATTCGTTTTTCCCGACTTCTGCGAGTTACGTTCATCATCTTAATCCATGCATTACTTGCACCTACTCAAACAAAATTCGTTGAAGCTCTCAGAGACGGGGTAAGGATCAGGGTTTTTCACATGGACGTCAGGTAAAAGTCTCGATCCATGCGTTTACAGTGAGAGTGTTGATTGAATCATTTTTTTTTCGCTGTTAAATTCACGTATGCGTGTTCCCCTTTCCGTTTTGCGTAGGAAGCATTTTTTTGTTTTAATCTCATCGTAAATGCGACTGCAGCCACTCACATTTAGACTTTAATTCCATCATAGTTTTAGTTTAGTTTTAATTAAGTTTCATTTGTTTCCCCCTTTTTTGGGCTTTACATTTAAAAAGATATAAAAGATATAAAGGGTCCTCCTTTGGAATTTAAATTAGGGTTTTAGTTTTATAATTTTAGTTTAAATTTGAATTGCATTTATAACAAATATAAAATTCCCAAAAAGATTATAAAATTTCAAAAAAAGTTCCTAAAAAGATTTTCATTTCTTATACATTAGGTTTGAGACTTTAAATTAGATTTGATTTAAATTAGATTTTAGTTAAAAAAAAAATCATAAAAAATTCATAAAAGATTTCTTTTCTTATGGTTTAGGTTTATTTTCTTAGTTAGAGGTAAATAATAATTTTTTTTTTTGAGAAGACTTAACGAAGTTCTCGGAAATTTCATTTTCGCAAGTTTTGCAGTTTTTTATGTTCCATTTCTCTATGGCTAAATGTACTTAAAGGTTTAGTTAAAGTTAACCGTGTGAAAGTTGCAACTGACCAGCATTTAAATTCTGTGATCCTTTAAAGAATTTAAATTTTCTTTGAGTTCAATTGCTGGATCATCTTTAAATCATTGTGGTTTTACTGGATATCTTGCATCGTTCAGGTTGTTTGATGGTAAATGATTGCTGTACATGGTTTACATCTCTGCAATTAACTGTTTAAACATCAAACCCACAAGGCACTGGTCTTTTAACTTAACAAAATCAACTTAGTGCCTGTTTCTTCGTGTCTCCCAACCCAACTGGTCGACAGTTGGTCTTTATCACCTCATAGGGTCTATCTCCGTTAGCCACGGGACACAGGCTTAAACAGAGAGATCGAGGATCAGAGTGACATCCCCTGGTCTGAGTGTTGTCGTGTCAATTTTTGCGACAACATTTTTAGGCACCGTTGCGGGGGATAGGGTTTTTCTGTCCTTGGTTCTTTCATCTCAAGCTTTTCCGTGTTTTACTTCTTGTTCGGGTGGTGACTCCACTTCATATATTATCTTCGAGAGTGTACACTAGAAGACATCCAAGTAGTCTGTGCAATCCTACTCCTGATCCTGAAAAGGTCCTCAGGGTACGATTACACAAACTCGCTTCTCATACACTTCTTGTAAAACTTGGACAAGAAGCCCTCTCTGATATTCATTTGCCTTTTAAAGGTCAAGTTAGGCACAACATCATGGATATGTATGCCCCTTGTGATTTTTCTAACATTCCAGGATATCCCAACAATATTCCATCTATTGGGATCGATAAATTGCCTAACTTTCAAGGAAATAATGCCATTAGTGCTAACTCTCATTTGCGAGATTTAGCATATGGATGGCTAAGTATGCAAGATCTGCTGATTTCGATCATGAGGATGTCAGAATGACTCTTTTCATCTTAAATCTAGGAGGTGATGCCTATGATTGGTTCGTAGAAAAGCCTTAGAATTCGTTTAACTCCTTACAATCGACCATTAATGCATTTAAAGAAAAATATGGAGATAAGAGAGAAGGAAGACACCTCGTAAAAGCTATTAGCCTAATGAAAAAGAGAGAGGATGCAACTGTTGAAGAATTTAATAAAAGGTTTAATGGTATTGTTAGAGAATTACCTCAAGACTATAAACCTACAGATAAAACTCTCTTAGATTTTTACATTGCTGCCTTTAGTCCTAAGCCATCTTCTGAAATAAGGCGTGCTAAAATTAATGATTATAGAGATTGCCAAGCCTTAGCTATAGAGCTTGAAAAGGACAAGGCCGCATCTGGGAAGTCTCAGATCCCAGGTTTTGATAGGGCTGCTACGAAACTAAAGGAACCTAAAGGAAAAGCAGTTCAAGAACCTGAAAGTGAGCTTGTTCTCAAATTGCTTCAAAAAATTGAAACTATGGAAATTAATCATAATAAGGAGATAACCACTTTGTAGAATAGGTTGATCCAAATGGAAAGATCACAAACGCAGAATTTTCAACCTCAAAATAATAATAATAGAAATAACAATTGGCAAAGGAAGGCTCAATCTAGTGAGGAGAGACCACCTAATCCGCTAAATAATTTGGTTGATAATGCTCCTCCTTACTGTCGGATTTGTGATGCTCTTCAGGAAGAGGCCACTTGTCCCATCTTTAGAAGAATTTTAGATAATGGAATGTTTGGAACAGGTGATCAAATAAATATAGTAGGCAGCAAGTTTCCTTTGTCTATGGATGATTGGATAGAGGTCAAGGAAAATAGTAGTGATGTTGTGAATCCTTCATCAGCTTTTAGTATAAATAACCTTGAAAATGAAGATGATATTTTGGCTAAGTTATATGGCGAAAAACCCTCTCCTGAGAAAATATTGGAAATTGCTAGAGATAAGGGTTTGACCTATCAGAGAAGGGATAAATATCAAAGCAGGAATCAAATTCCCCTTCCAACTTTTAACCCTGGTGTAAACTCTGGAATAGATGTCGATTTGGGAAGTTGGTATAACAATGCAAAAATCTGGGTTCCTGTCACCGAGATTGCTAAAATCCCTTCCCAAAGAGACAAGTTACTAAAAGCGATTCAAGGTCCTCAAGTCAATACTTCTCAACAGAAGACTCAGGAAGTTGACTATCATGATGCTCCCATATATCTGCAAAGCTTAGATGCTGATAACAAAGATCACCAACCTTTCTTTATCACCTTATTATTTAATGGGTATAAATTGAATAATTGCATGTTGGATTCTGGTGCATCCGCTTGTGTAATGACTAAAAGGGTCATGGAATAGCTTAACTTAAGAGTTTCTAGACCCTATTATAACATATGTGCCATGGATTCTAAGAAAATCGAAGTGCATGGTTTAATCAAAGATTTGCAAGTTCACCTTTCAGTTTACCCAGACATCATGGTTGTCATGGATATTATTGTTGTGGATGTGCCTGATGCCTGGGGTATGCTGTTATCTAGAAGCTAGGCCTCTGATCTAGGAGGAAGTATTCAAATGAATTGGTCATATGCCATGATTCCTTCTCCTAGGGGTGATGGTTTTGTAAGACTAAATAGAGAGCCCGGAAGAAAATTTCATGTTGAAGATCCTAAGAGACCTTACAACAAAATAATCAAAGAGCAATCTGACATTGGGAACTATGCGACCATGTCTAGTTTTATAATTCCTCCTGATGATGAGATTAGGGATCTCAAGGATAAGGTTTGGTATATGTACTTTGATGGTGCATCGTCTAGGCATGGTAAAGGTGCTGGAATAGTGCTTAAATCTCCCCCTGGTCACATTTTCAAGTTTTCCTAGCGATTAGAATTTGAAGCAACCAACAATGTTGTTGAATATGAGGCTATATTGTTGGGGCTTGAGTTGGCCAAGTCCTTGAAGGTTAAATTGCTTAGCATTAAAGGGGATTATGATTTGGTTATCATGCAGCTTAAAAATAAATTCACATGCAGAAATCAAAGATTAAGAAATTATCGAAATGTTGTGTGGGATACTATGGAGCATTTTGATGCCCTTGACCTCGAAGCAATTCCAAGAGAGAAAAATAGTTTGGCAGATGAACTTGCCGTAGTTCTACTACTTTCTAGTTATCTGATGAGCTAATTAAAGATAAGATCAAAATGGAAGTAATATTCAGACCATCTGTTCCAGATAATTCAGAGCATTGGCAGGTCTTCAATGATGAAAAGGAAGTCATTCGTTTTGTTAATAGTTTGGATGAGTTTGAGGATTTCCGGATAGTTTCTGAGGAGGATGGATCTTTAAATCATGAGCATATCATAAATCCTACTCCTAGGAATGTGGTTGCCTTAGAGCAACATTTTGATCGGCATGATGCCACGAAGCTAAGAGAAGAAAATAAGATGGACCCAGGTGAATATCTCGAGATAAACATTGGTACTTCTGAAAACCAAAAGATCGTTAAAATTGGTAGAGGTACTAGTGTGGAGCAAAGAAAAAGGTTAATTGATTTACTTTGCGAATAACGAGATATTTTAGCCTTTTCTTATGACGAATTAAAGGGCTATAGGAAAGATGTCATGGAACATACTATCCCCTTAAAAGATGAAAATGCTAAACCCCTTCGTTAGAAACTTAGGCAAATTAATCCTAAATTAACCCCCTTGGTTCAAAAATAACTTGCGAAAATGCTTGCAGCAGGGATTATCGCTCAAACAAGGCATTCGACATGGTGTTCGAATCTAGTGATTGTTAGGAAAAGGAATGGTACGATAAGGCTGTGTGTCGATTTTCGAAACCTCAATCTAGCATGCAAGAAAGATAATTACCCTTTGCAAAACATGGAGACTTTATTGCAAAGAGTAACCGGTTCTAGAATGATGTCACTCCTAGATGGTTTTTCTGGGTACAATCAGGTATGAGTTAAGAAGGAAGATCGTCATAAAACCACGTTCACCACACCATGGGGTACCTTTGAATACATCAGAATGCCTTTTGGATTAACAAACGTTGGGGCTACATTCCAAAGGGCTATGGATTATGCCTTCAAAGGGTTAATCGGGAAATTTATTGAAATTTACCAAGATGATCTTACTGTTTTATCTAAAGATGGTACCAATCATGTAAATCATCTTAGGCAGGTTTTCCATAGATGTAGAGAATACGGGATTTCTTTGAATCTAGCTAAGTCTGTTTTTGGAGTAACGGAAGGGAAACTACTCGGTCATATCATTTCTAAGGAAAGAATCAAAATTGATCCTGAAAGGATTGAAGCAAGCCAAAAGATTCCTCTCCCTCATAATCTTAAATCCCTTCATTCTTTCCTTGGAAAGATAAATTTTATTAGAAGGTTTATTCCAAATTACGCAGAAATAGCTAAGCCTATTCAAAATCTTCTAAAGAAAGATGCAAAATTTGTTTGGCAAGAAGATGGCAAAAAGGCTTTCCAAGAAATCAAATGTGCTATCGCAAGAGCTCCTGTCTTAGTTAGTCCCGATTATTCCAAGGATTTCATGATATTTTCTTTCACTTCCGAAGATACCATTGCTGGTGTCCTGCTTCAAAAGAATAAAGATGGTCACGAGCAGCCTATTGCTTTCATGAGTAGAGCACTTCAAAATTCCGAATTGAAGTACAATACCATGGAAAAGTAGGCTTATGCCCTGGTCAAGTCTCTTAAACACTTTAAAACATATGTGGGTTATTCTAAAATCATTGCTTTCGTCCCACATTCTGCTGTCAAGGATATATTAACTCAAACTGATTGCTTAGGGACGCGTGCTAGGTGGGTTACTAAAATACAGGAATATGATTTGGAGATCAAACCCACCAAGCTTGTCAAAGGCCAAGGTTTAGCTCGGATGTTAACTGAAGGTAACGAAAAGACTCTCAGTTTGTTCTATCTTAGCAATCTATCTTCGCTAGAGTTGCAAAGATTAGGAGAGCATGACTGGTACAAGGACATAGTTTATTACTTGATTAATCTTGCATGTCCTAACCATTTAGTCGCTCATAAGAGAAGGGCTCTTAGACTAAAAGCCACTAAGTATTGGCTTATGAAGGATGGCCTTGGGTGGAGAAATCCTGAGGGCATAGTGCTTAGGTGTGTTGATGACGTTGAGTCCAAGAAATTAATCTCTGAGTTTCATTCAGGATTTCGTGGTGGTCATTACGCTGCTAGAACTACCGCCCAAAAAATCCTGAGAGCTGGCTATTATTGGCCTTCAATCTTTTCTCATGTGCACAAGTTTGTTATAGCCTGTCAAGCCTGTCAACTATTCACTGGGAAATAGAAGCTTGTTGCCCTGCCTCTACAACCTGTCATTGTAGAGGCACCTTTTCAGAATTGGGGTCTGGACATCATAGGGAAGTTCCATGAAAATTCTAGCAATGGCTACTCATCGATTTTGACTGCTACGGATTATTTTACTAAATGGGTTGAAGCCATTCCTGCTAAGAATGCCACTGAAAAGGTTATTATGGATTTCATTGAAAATAACATCATCAGTAGATTTGGTGTCCCTGCTAAGATCACTACTGACAATGCCAAAGCTTTTAGTTCTTTAGAGTTTTCTTCTTTTTGTTTCAAGTATGGCATTGTCTTATCTCATTCGTCAAATTACTATCCTCAGGGTAATGGTCTAGCTGAATCAAGTAACAAGAATCTCATAACCATTATCAAGAAGATAGTAGGAGATAATAAGAGATCATGGGACAACAAGATCAAGTATGCTTTATGGGCAGATAGAATCAATAAGAAGAAAGCTACTGGTAAATCTCCCTTCGAATTAGTTTATGGCTTGGATGTAACTTTACCTGTGCACCTCAAATTGCCAGCTTATCAGCTCCTCCAGAATTTTTCTACTAATAAAGATGTTGTTTAGAATAGAATAGATCAGATTGTGGAGTTAGATGAAGTTCGTAGGACAGCTTTTGATGCCATATGTAAAAATCAATCTAACATTAAGAAAAGCTTTGATAAATTTTCTCGATCTAGATCTTTGCAGGTGGGAGATATGGTATTGCTTTGGGACCGCAAGAATGAGAAACTAGGAAAACATAAGAAGTTTGACAGTTTGTGGCTAGGACCTTACATCATTCGAGATATAGCTAGACCAAACTCATTCCACTTGAGAACACTAGATGGTGAACCACTTGATCTACCAGCGAATGGCCAAATGCTCAAGCTGTTCTTCAAAGATGATATCTGATGTCATTGGGCATCTTTTGTATTGTATTTCTATCCCTACTCCTTGTCATTTCAGCATTTCATTTTTGTTTTAGATTAGATTTACTTTTCATAGTTAAAGAGCTTCTATCTTTTATGTGCTTAAATGTTATATGATGATTTTTGAATGGATGCTACTTATTTATGTCGTGTGTTGCATGGATTTAGTTTCTAGATTCTCACATTCCTACAGTGCAGCAACGTGTCCCCAAGTAGAGCCAGATGTTGACCACTGTCGGTCAACTGCCCACAGCAGTACACCCCCTTTTTTCTTTGCAAAAAGGGTAGCGCTTGATCGACATGTCCGTGCCATTCTACAGTCATCGACATCTTGATCAATTTATGTTGTAAATCCAATCTGCATGTATAAATTGTAAATAATCTTAGCAGATATGAGTCATGTCTGTAAATTGCCAAGGTGGACCTAATTTTCTAAGTGATAATCTATGTCCCGGAAGCTTTTTCGTCTCACGATCCACGATCGGCAGAGTTTTCCTTCAACCTAACCCGAAAGCTGGGATGGATTTTGTCATTAGAATCTTAGGAGAATCCTAGAGTGTTAATCTGCTAGATTATAGTTGTGTCGCAGAACTGGGTGATTTATGAGGGTCTATGTCAAATGGGTCTTTCCCCTTGGGATGTAAAGTTGTAAAAGTCATGATGTAAAGTGTCTTTAGGGTTAAGAAATGTTTTAATCCCCTCATAAGTCCTATGTCCTAGGTCCTAGGTAATTTTCCCAAAAGCTAAGTTCAAGGATCCATTTAAAAATAAATTAAAAAATAATAAATAAATAAATAAAAATATAAAAAATAATTAAAAAATTAAAAAATATATATGATAAAGTAAAAAACCTAAAAATAATAAAATAATAATATTTTGAGTAAATAAATGCAAAATTTCAATTTTTTAATACATTAAAAATTCGACGGATGAGATCAAGAGATCTTTTGATCCTCATCGACGGTCGAGATCATCTTGACATGGATCACTTCAACTAGTTGTTGGGATCTTTTCCTTTAAATAGGGTGCTAGGGGTCATTTGAGATCATTCGATCTCGGAGTCTTGTGCTGAGAAGCTCTCTTGTAAACTTTTCTGGTGCTAATAAAGAAAGACTTTGGGGTTAAAATCTTGTTGGTGTTACTCTCTAAAAGTGTTGTGAGCTATTTTATTTTCTGCATATTTCGATTTTTATTCATTAGTAACAGCTTATTATAGAGTATTGTTGAGCACAAGTATCTTCTTCAGTTGTTAGGATTTGAATGGTATTAGGTTTTCTGAAGTAATGGTAGGTATCTCCATTGCTTTTTGAGATCTAGTATTATTTTTCTCTCTTTATTGATGGTTGAAGTGAGTTGTGCAGGAAACCCTTATCGAAGAAGATCAGTGGGCATTTGGGGAAGTTCTCGGCTAAACCGGCCAACTCCCGCAAGCATTTTCTTGCAGAGCCCAACTAGTTTTGATCCTGGGTTTATCATTTAGTCTATTTTTCTGAATTTAAATGAGAGATTTTCTGAATTTTTTCATAGTAAATCTGATATTTTGAAAATATTACTGATTATCATTGGTAAATCTGGTTGTTAGAGAGTCAAAAGCTGTAAAAAAAAATTAGCTGATCTAGGGTTTAAATTTTGTTTTATATGCAGATTTTGTTTTCCTTCCTTCTGCAAGTTACAGCTGCTGGGGTTTCATCAATAAAATCTGAAGAAGGGAAAGCTTAATTTTTATTTTTTTAGGGTTCTCTGAGTTGCTGTTCTACAAGCGTGTCGAAATCTATCAGCAAACTTGCAATCAACAGCAAATACACCATACGTTCCACCAACGTTTCTGTTGTTCAGTGAGGCCTCTCACGCTGCCACCGCCAGAACATCCGTGGGCCTGCATTGGATCCACGCAGAAAACATTGAGGCTCTGCTGCGTCCTCACTCTAATCTGCAATCACCTACGCAGTCATACTTCTTGCCTTTTGTGCTATCGAGCTTCTGCGGATCTGCATATACGACGTGGGTAAAATCAGGCTTTTTCCTCTTATGCGTGGCTGTCAAAAATCATTACGTTTGCAAACAAAGGCAAAGAAAACGTGAATTTCATCTTTGTGGAGGCGTCTATTCGCTGTTCCAGACTTCTGCGGGTTACGTTCCTCATCTTAAACCACGCATTACCTGCACCTGCTCAAACAAAAGTCGTTGAAGCTCTCAGAGACGGGGTAAGGATCAGGGTTTTTCACGTGGACGTCAGGTAAAAGTCTCGATCCATGCGTTTGCAGTAAGAGTGTTGATCGAATCGTTTTTACGCTGTTAAATTCACGTATGCGTGTTCCCCTTTCCGTTTTGCATAGGAAGCATTTTTTTGTTTTAATCTCATCGTAAATGCGACTGCAGCCACTCACATTTAGATTTTAATTCCATCATAGTTTTAGTTTAGTTTTAATTAAGTTTCATTTGTTTCCCCCTTTTTTGGGCTTTAGCATTTAAAAAAATATAAAAGATATAAAGGGTCCCGCTTTGGAATTTAAATTAGGATTTTAGTTTTATAATTTTAGTTTAATTTGAATTGTATTTATAACAAATATAAAATTCCCAAAAAAATTATAAAATTTCAAAAAAGTTCCTAAAAATATTTTCATTTCTTATACTTTAGGTTTGAGACTTTAATTTAGATTTGATTTAAATTAGATTTTAGTTTAAAAAAAAAATCATAAAAAATTCATAAAAGATTTCTTTTCTTATGGTTTAGGTTTATTTTCTTAGTTAGAGGTAAATAATAATTTTTTTTTTTGAGAAGACTTAACGAAGTTCTCGGAAATTTCATTTTGGCAAATTTTGCAGTTGTTTATGTTCCATTTCTCTATGGCTAAATGTACTTAAAGGTTTAATTAAAGTTAGCTGTGTGAAAGTCGCAACTGACCAGCATTTAAATTCTGTGATCCTTTAAAGCATTTAAATTTTCTTTGAGTTCAATTGCTGGATCATCTTTAAAGCATTGTGGTTTTACTGGATATCTTGCATCGTTCAGGTTGTTTGATGGTAAATGATTGTTGTACATGATTTACATCTCTGCAACTAACTGTTTAAACATCAAACCCACAAGGCACTGGTCTTTTAACTTAACAAAATCAACTTAGTGCTTGTTTCTTTGTGTCTCCCAACCCAACTGGTCGACAGTTGGTCTTTATCACCTCATAGGGTCTACCCCCCTTAGCCGCGGGAGACAGGCTTAAACGGAGAGATCGGGGATCAGAGTGACAGCCCCTGGTCTGAGCGTTGTCGTGTCAATTTGTGAGACAACACAGCGTATTTTCTATGATTCAGTTATCGTTATCATAATTCCTTTAAGTTACAGATAGTAGTTTTTGTGAAAGATCGGCATATTATCTTTAGCTTTTCCCTTCAATCTTTCTTCATTCATCATTTATGTCTAGCAACAAATGGCATTCTGAGATGTTCTAGTCATACATGTATTAAGAGTTAAAGATCAAGTTTTCCAGGTCCTTCATTTGAGAACACAACAAACAATAAGTGACAGTAAATAATATTTATTAATGTCTTAAGCACAATTTCCCCACAACCAGGAAATTTTTCTTAAGGAAAAACATTAATTCGCATCGTTGCTAGGGAGAGAAGATAAGAAGACTTTTCCCTAGGTTTTCAATATTTTCCTCTGGTTGATCAATGAGGAGGAAATATTTGGTTGTTTTGAATCAATGTAATAATTTTGGCTTTAAGAAGACCCCATACAAGGTCAGACCCTTCACAACAGAAGGTTGAAGCTCTTTCAGATCCTGAAAGGCTATTTTCTAAGACGATTGGAAGGTCTAAGATTCCAATTACACCAATTCCTAGATTTTCTGCATTAGGTAGCAATTCACTTGAACATTGATTTGATAGAGAGTCATCTTTTTCATTGTCTTCATTTCAGGAACCTAGCTATCAAGACCAATCTTTTTAGTTTGTTACTTTTCCTTTACCTGCTGTAATTATTCAACTTCAACCAATAACCACATTACCTCCTTCACACATTCCATTTACCTGTCAATCAAGTTCCACATTTGGTGGTAATCAAGGTTCAGTAAACATGGCAGCACCTGCATTCTTAGTAAATAGGTATTCACCTCTTCAACTGCCACAACCTTTCAATCAAATGCCACAGGATTACCTTAAAACTCTTCCACATTTTTCAGGAAAGGTTGAAAAGACAACAGAGAATCATGTAGTAATATTTTGTAATTTTGGATAAAGCCTAAATGTTGAACATTTAGATGTTGTTCTAAGACTTTTTGTTCATTACCTGGATGGAGAAGCAAGGAAATGGTTCAAAGGACTTCCCAATAATACCATTCCTTCTTGGGAAGAGATGGAATGTTTGTTTATTCAAAGATGGGGAGAAAAAAGAGACCATGGATATTCATTAATAGAGTTTAATGCCATAAATAAGAAGTCTGATGAAACAATGGCCGAATTTGTTAGAAGATTTAACAAATTGTACAATAGTTTCCTAGCAAGGATTAAGCCTCGTGTCGGTGCAAAAATAGCTTTTGCAGGGGCTTTTGAATCAAATTTTGGATTCCCATTAAGGGAAAGAAGAGCTCCAACCCTTGATCAAATCCTAATAGATTCTTTAGAGATAGAAGTTAATCTGGTGGCTACAGGAAAAGCACTAGAAACATAGCCTACCCAAGACAAGGGAAAGGAAAAGATAGAATCCTCTCAAAGTCAATCATTGGAGGATATGTGTAATGTAATTAAAACTATGTCAGATAAGTTAAATATCTGAGAGTTAGAGAATAGGAACTCTCAGAGACAAACACAGTATAATAAGAACTTTGATCCCCAATTCGAGACACAACCTTTGCAAATCTTGCAAAAGAAAAGATCAAAATCAAATTTAAGCACCATTATATATAGAAGTAGATCCTAGTGAAGAACAACCTGAAGATCAAATTTCTACATTATATGTAGTTGATGAAGATGAAATCAGCATTGAAGGAGAAGAGTATGTGTATGATGAAGCAGATGCTATTCATGATGAAAATGAAATTGATGAATATTGGAAACAATTCTCTGATTTTATGTAGGCTGAACTACATAAGAAATATGACCTGAGATCTAGGAAAAGATCAAGAAATCAAGAAAATGAAAGTGAGCAGCAAGTTTTAACTTCCTCACCAAAGGCGACTCCACAAGAATCTCAGCCTGCAAAACAAGTAAATAAAGGAAATCAGTAGCAAAATGAAAATGGAAAGACACAAATACTTCGAGGTGAGTCTTCTCAAGATCAAACTGGAAAAATTCCTTTGGAGAAACTTGTTTCAATTCCTCAAATAATCCCAGTCATGAAGAAAGGTGAAGATGAGAATGAAAAGATTGCTAAACAGGGTCACTTGTTTAGTCATACCAAGGAGTTGGAAAACGTAAGAATACAAGTTCCCCTTACAAAATTCGGAAAAACACCTACTTATCAAAAGGAGATTGCTGAGTTTATTAATTTAAAAGGAAATGAGAGTGAAATTGTAAATCTGCAGGAAGATAAACCAGTAGTGGCTTTTGGTCCACATGTAGAGGAAGTAGATTCTTCAATACCTCCTTTTTATATTTCCTTATTGGTTCATGATTTCCTCCTGCATAATTATATGTTTGATTTAGGAGATTCACATAATCTTATGCCTCTATTAGTAATGAAGCAACTCAATCTAAAAGTGACCAAACCTTACAGTGATTTGTATTCTTTTGATTCAAACAAGGTCAAGTGTCTGGGAGTTATTAAGGATCTGGCAGTGTCATCAGCCCAAATTCCAGCTAGAAGCTTGGTAATGGATGTTGTAGTAGTAGATATTCCTGCTAGATCTGGAATGCTTCTATCTAGGTCCTAGGGGGCTAAGTGGAAACTAGATTTTACATATGTTGTTATACCAGTTTTTGGTGGGGAAGAGAGGATACTGTACAGAGAAACTAGTTTTGTAAAAAAAATTACAAAAAATGGAGCGAGAAACTCACTTGTATATAGTCAGGAGAAGGATGACATTGTTTGTTTCACACTGCATGATAATGCAGAGTTGGCTGAAGATAATTAGAAGAAGCTTTCTTTAACCAATGTAATTACAGAGCTACAAATGGAAGAAGTGTGGAAATGTTTCTTTGATGGAGGTTATTCCAAGGAAGGAATAGGTACTAGTTTTCTTCTAATTGCACTTGGAGGTGATATGTTCCCTTTTTATTTGAAGTTAGAGTTCAAGGCAACTAACAATGTGGTAGAATATGAGTCCTTGATTATTTCTCTACAAATAGCCAAACAGATGGGATTCAAGTCAATTTCTGCTTTTGGAGATTCGGAGCTAATCATTAAGCAGATAAAAAATCACTGCCAAACAAAGAATCCTAGGCTCCGTGCATACAAAAATGAGGTATGGGATTTGATTGAAAACTTCTTTGAAGCTTTTAACCTTCAATTCATTCCAAAAGATGAGAATAGATTAGCAAATTCATTGGCTGTGGCTGCTAGCACTTTTAAGCCTCCTATTAATCCAAGACTAAAATATGAGGTAGAAATGAGACACAGACCTTCTGTTCCTGATAATGTTAAGAAATAGAATGTTTTTGAAGATGACCAATAAATTAAGGATTTTTTGACTATGGTTGAAGAGTTCCAGGGCACAGAAATTCATCAGGACGAAGAAGAGACAACATAAATTGCAAGAGCTAGTGGTTTAAAAGATTCAATAGCAAATCAGAAGATGTTTCAATTAAAAGATAATATTCTTCCAAAGGGACTTGTTCCTCCTGAAAGGCTTTTTAATTCCAATGATGTGGCTGTGGACTCAGGAAAAATCCCACAGGATGAACATATTCAAGATCATAACATTGGAACTAGGAGAATCCTAGGTTAGTCAAATTATATGCTAGAGTTCACCTAATTTTCAAGAAAGATATATTAAACATTTCAAGAATTATGTTGATGTCTTTGCATGGTCCTATGAAAATCTCAAAAACTATGATGTAAATATTATTCATCATAAGATTCCTTTGTAGGAGGGGGGTTAAACACTACAAATAGAAGATTAGACAGATAAACCCTCTACTTCTACCATCAATTGAAGAGGATGTCAAGAAGTTGCTTGAAGCCAAAATCATAGTCCCACTCAGGTATTCTAATTGGGTGGCTAATGTAGTACCTATGAGAAAGAAAAATGGAGAAATAAGGTTGTGTGTGGACTTCAGAAATCTCAACAAGGCTTCTTTGAAAGATAATTATCCATTGCCTAAGATGGATCATGTGCTGCAAAAAATAACAAGATATTTTAGAATGTCAATGCTAGATGATTTTCTGGTTATAACCAGGTGGCTGTGGATAGGGAGGATCAAAAGAAAACAACGTTCACAACCCCCTGGGGAACATTTCTGTATTCTAGAATGCCTTTAGGATTGATGAATGCAGGCGCTACTTTTCAAACGGCTATGGACATTGCTTTTGTTGGAGATAAGATTGAAGTAATATATTTGGATGATATTACTATTTTTTCAAAGTCTGACGGAGAAAATTTGGATCATTTGAAGAGGACTTTTGATAAATGTAGAAGATTTGGACTTTCCTTAAAGCCCAAGAAATCCATTTTTGCTCTGGAAGAAGAAAAGCACTTGGGACACATTGTTTCTAGAGAAGGAGTGAAGATAGATCTATCCAGAGTACAAGCTATGCAAAAAATACCATTGCCCAGGAGTAAAAGGGATATTCAAAAGTTTCTAGGAAAGATAAACTTCTTGAGAAAATTTGTATCAGACTATGCAAAAATTTTAAAAGAAATTACTAATATGCTAAGAAAGAGAATGAAGTGAGTTGGACCAAAGAAGCTAGAGAATCATTTTCTAGGATTAAAGAGGTATTACAGGTAGCTCTAGTCTTAATCAGTCCTAATTACCACAGGCCTTTCCAAATTTTTTCATTTGCATCATCAAGTTCAATAGCTACTTTCTTACTGCAGAAGAATGATGAATAGAGAGATCAGCCATTTGCATTCTTCAGTAAGGTTCTTAGGGATTCTGAGCAGAAATATAATATTCTTAAGAAACGAGTGTATGCTTTAGTAAAAGCCCTGAACGCTTTTAGAACTTATGTGTTACAGTCCCAAATCATTACTTATGTGCAAAATGTTGCAATGAAAGATGTATTACTATAAGGAGATGTAGAAGACAGAAGAGAAAAGTGGATTGTGAGGATCCAAGAATATGATTTGGACATAAAACCTACAAAGTTGGTGAAAGGATAAAGATTGGCAAAAATTTTGATAGAATCAAACTTTTAGGCATTGGGAATTAACTTGTTGGCACCTATGGATGAAAAGGCAGATGAAGGAAGTGAAGGAGAGCAAGATCCAGGTATGCAATTCAGGTACAAATTTTTGTGTTTAGAATGGTATAACCATATTTTTTTCATTATTTCTTCTTTCTTTCTTATCCCCAATCCTTAGATAGAACAAATTATAGGGCAATAAAGATCAAGGCACATCCATATGTGATTGTGGAAGGCAGATTGTACTGGAAGGATCCTACTGGAATTCTATTTCTATGTTTAACCGAGGATGAATTTACAGAAACAATCAAAGATTATCATGAGGGGTTTTGTTGAGGACATTACAGTTGGAAAGTAACTTCACATAAGATCCTTCAGGTAGGATTGTATTGGCCTACTTTATTTGGTGATATATATATATATATATATATATATATATATATATATATATATATATATATATATATATATATATATATATATATATATATATGTTTTTTAGAAGTTGTCAAAAGTGTCAGCTTTTTGCTGAGAAGAAGAGATTAGCTCCTTTACCTTTAATTCCAGTTTTCATAGAGGAGCCATTTAGGCAATGGGGATTGGACTTTGTTGGAGAAATCAATCAACCTTCAAGCAAACAACACAGGTGGGTTCTCACAGCAACTGATTACTTCACCAAATGGGTAGAGGTAATTCCAACTAAGAGAGTAAATGATCAGATAGTAATGAAGTTCCTAGAGGAAAATATTTTTAGCAGATTCAAATGACCGTTAAAATTATAATAGACAATGCTCAAGTCTTCAACTCAAGTAAGTTCATTTCTTTTTGTCACAAGTATAATGTTATTTTGCCTGATTCAACAGATTACCTTCCTCAAGGAAATGGATTAGTTGAATCTACTAACAAAACTTTGATGAAGATCCTTAAGAAAACCATTGCAGAAAATCAAAGAGATTGGGATTCCAAGTTAAAGTTTGCTATGTGGGCTACTAGAGTAACTACAAGAACATCTACAAGGAAATCACCTTTTGAATTAGTATATGGAACTCAAGCTCTATTTCCAAGTCAACTTGTAAAGCCAGTGATTGCAATGGTTCAAGAGGCAAAAGAAGAACCAAATGCTTTGATAAGAAGAATGAAGAAAGTGGTAGAGCTAAGCGAGAACAGGGAAAAGGTAAGGAGCAACTTGATTATGTATCAATCCAAGATGAAAAATATTTTTGACAGGAAAGCCAAGGAAATTGATTTCAAAGTTGCATATTTAGTATTGAGATGGGATACTAGAAGAGAACATAATGGAAAACATGCAAAGTTTGATCCTCTCCGGTATGGTCCTTTAGAATTTCTGAAGTGAGATCCAATAATACCTCCATCCTTGAGAATCTTAATGTTGAAACTCTACAGCTGCCTATTAATGGGCAATACTTAAAGAACTACTTCTAGTTCTAAAGAATAAGCATCATTTCATTGTGAATACTGGAGTGAAATCATTATACAAATGCCATATTATTTCAGTTTATGCAAAGCAATATATGACTTCATGCCCGAAGTGAAGGCACTAATCTGCGGTTCTTAGTGCTTCTATGGCAAAAGCATTATCCCCAGGTGGAGCGAGATGTTGTAACATGTATTTTGTTGTTTGTTTCATTCATTGTTCTATTCAAAAAAATCACTTGAAAAATATTTTGAAAAAAGATAAGGCGAGAGGGAGATATAATAAGTTGTATATAAGAATCAAAACTTAAAAGAAATGAAGAAATATATCGGATTTTATAAAGGGAAACAAGTGTTAAAGCATTAACAGTGGATCAAAATAATATATGTTGTGTTTAACAATTCGACGGGTCCACAATGATTATGGATGATTGGTTCCATGGACAAGCATCGATTGCGATTCGTGATTGGATTCCAGACCCGATATGTTATATGCCATGTTTTATAATGACGACGGGTCTGGAATAATACAGTGCACTTATATTATATGTATGTGACCCCACCGATTGTGGTTTGTGATAAGGGCCAGGCCCGATAGTTTATGTTCTATACTTTATAATTCAACGCGTTCGGCTTATCGCGGGTTGTAAAGCTTTTTATTGATATTCATATCAATTTTTGTTTACATTTTTCTATATGAATATCTATTATAAAGGAGTATAATAGAAAGGTCAGACTTGAAGTATATATATTATATTTTAAAGCCCCAGTGGGTCTGCGATCATCCCATGGCACTTTAAATATATATACTTGCTTGACATTAGGAAAGCAAGGACCCGGAGGGGCTTGCGCTTCCTAGTGCAAGGAATTTATTACTTGTCCCGCACCGGGCAAGGAGAGGGGCTCAATCATAAGCCCCCCCACCCAATAAGTAAATTGAAACTTTAGTTGCTCGACATGTTGATTGTGGGCCGGATCTGATAGTGATATATATAATGTTATATAAGTCCAGCAGGTCTGCAAGGTGTGAAAAAAGGCAGTTTTCAAGTTATAAAGCAGGTTTTAGGGCAAAGCAAAAGCGGTATATGGTTTTATTTGGAATTCACCCAATTCCAGTAAGCATTCAACACGTAGCAGTCAGGTGAAGAGAGGAAACCGCCCATTTCGGGTGGGTATTCTCTAAGCTTATGTCGCACCCAAAACCTTTACAGGCCATTTGATCTAAAAAAGCATAGATCAACAGTGGGGATGAATCGACAGGAATGTATACCTCAGAAATTGTGTAGAGCTCGTATTGGAAGCAGAAAAAGCATGTTTTATCATATATTTTCATTAGAAAGGATTTACGCATAATTCCAACATTTTCATAGTTATGCAGCCTAAGGGTGCATAAGTTAAGTTTTAGAGGGGTTATCGGCTTGCAGCGGAAGATAACGGAACGATGTATGGGCAAATTTTATAGGTTTATAAAGAGAAATTAACTCTTTTGGGTTCCATATTAATCAAAGGTTCACGTTAATTTCGTTGTCTAAAGCAGAAAATCAGTGTTAGAGAAAAAGTTGAAGAGGAAGACAATCATGTATGTTTATTTCCATTTTGGCCAATCAGAAGGCCCATGTAAGCTCAGGATCACACAAACTAAATGCATGTCATTATGGCTAAAATGAATTAATCGTAATTAGGGAATTTACAATGGAATTTGACAGCGGATCAACAAAGAAAGCCAATAGTTATCATCCCCTTCTAAATCCAGTTATGTTCTTGTTATTTCATGTTCTTGGAAGTGTCTTTTACCCTCTGTAAAATTCTGTAATAGTTTTTACTTCATATAGTTATAAAAGTATTTAGATAGTTTGGGCAGTTTCAAAAATCAACAACCGTTCCACAATGTATAAAAGGAGGAATATTTACTGAGAAAGGGTTGGAATTTTAGAGAATTTGGAGACTAGGCCACTGTATTCTTGATATCATCATTGATTAATGAAAGAATCAGAAGTTTCCATTAGTTGTTGCATATAATTTTGTAAGCTTCTCTGTCATGTTTCATGCTATTTTTTCTTCTTTTCAAGTACAGTAATGAAGCTGCACATATTTATTTTCTTATGTAGATAAAGCTAAAATCCCTTAAAAGAGCGCTCCTATACTTGAAGTCCTCACTTCCTTTTTAAATTATAGATAATAGTTTATGTGGAAAATCAGCATATTGTCTATGATTCAGTTCTCTTTATCATAATTCCTCTAAGTTACAGATAGTAGTTTCTGTGAAATATCAACATATTATCTTTAACTTTCCCCTTCAAATTTTCTTCATTCACCATTTATATCTAGCAACAAATGGCATTCTGAGATGTTATGGTCATACATGTATTAAGAGTTAAAGACAAATTTTTCTAGGTCCTTCATTTGAGAACACAACAAACAATAAGTGACAGTATATAATATTTATTAATGTCTTAAGCATAATTTCCCCACAGCCAGGAAATTGGTTTCTTAAGGAACAACATAAACCATCCTAAAAAATTGTCAATTTTTTTCTTAACATGTATAACCCATATCCATTGGATATTCAACTTAAGTATACATTAGATATCCTATGTTCATTGTAGCAAATTGAACAAAACTTTTTGTTAGATATCAAATGCACTTCTAGAAAACATTCTTAGGCTATCTGATGATTATGTGTCAAAAATAATGATTGATTTGGATGAGGATATCTAAGGAAGGGTTCCAGATATCCAACAACAACATGATCATCAAATTATTGGATGAAATTACACATAAAAAACTAGAAGACACATTTCTTTGGTGTGCGTACATAATTGCATTTAAAAGATGACAAGACATTGTTGAATTTTAGTGATCATGAAGTATTATTTGGACTCCTATGAATTAACAAGTGAAAATGTATGTCGATTGTAAATTGTGTGGTGTATGCAAATATTTATTGATACCATAATTATGAAATGATAAAATGATTGGCATGGTAGATGGATGATGTGTTATATTATTTTCTAACCAATATAATAACTTGTTATTTGGTGTTTCAAATAGCCTCATATTGGTATGTTTAATGAAAATGAGCCAATGTGATGGGAAAATATATTTATTGTGTGTTTGATCGGCTAATAGTAATGTGTGTGTAACAACACCTAAGAAGGCACTAAAGAATAATAGGCATTAGAGGAAATTCCAGCTTAAAAGTGACCTCCTAAGGAATAATAATAAAATAAGAGTTATGAATTTTGGAGGGAAAAAAAGAAAACTACTTTTTAATTCTTTTTTTGGCTTATCGCCTTATAGGTTCACTCAAATGTTAAGTGTAGACACTCATTGGATGTGGAATTAAATTTCACATTTGAACGAGTATCCATTATGCATACATTTGAGAAGAACCACATTGATAAACATTGTAGATACATTAAAAAAGGCATGTTAAACACTTTTTTTAATGTATCTACAATTTTTAACAATGCGGGTCCTCTCAAAATTATGTATAATGTGTACTTGTTCGATGTGAAATTAAATTAAACATCCAACGAGTGTCTACACTTGGAATTTGAGTAAACATATTAGGAGATAAGCCAAAAATACAGTTAAAAAAAAAGGTAGCTTTTTGTCTTTTCTCTCCAAAATATTTACATGTATCTTTTTTAAAATTGAATGGATTCTTATTGGTTTAGATATTATGACATGGAAATTATATGAAAATTTAATGGGCACTTTTAGGCTCAAATTTCCTCTATTGTGAGTAATGGGATGAGTAGCAGAATGATGTAGTACAATAATGATAGATCCTAGCAAGGTCATGAAGAAGAGTCGGTGGGAAAGATGAGAAAAGAAGGCTCCCTTGACTAGATGGAAACCCTTAGAGGTTTGAGGATTGAATGAAGAAGTGCATGGATGATAATGAGAAGATTTTTAGAGCTCATTATAAGAATGAAAAATCAAATGTAGTTATATTGTAGAGCCTATCACATTTAAAAAGATGTAAGGTAGTAGATATAAGAAAAGGCATAGATAGGAAAGTGAATATGTAGTGAGAGGTGGAACTACGTTAAGTACTCCCAAGAGGAGTATAGGAAGTCATGCGCAACTATGCAGTGCTAAAACTAAGAAGAAATATCAATAGAGAAGGAAAGAGAAAGATTTGATCATTTAAGAATTTAAGAAGGAAAAAAATTATACATTTGATGCAAAGGTGAAGAAGGTCAAGGAATCAAAAGAGTGATTACTAAGAATGAAGAAGTACTTAAGAGTATAGGATTACTCTGAGAATATGAAGTCAAGTGTATCCATCTTCAACTTGAAGGGAAAAGTTGATATTTGGTGGGAATACATGAGGAATGTCAAGTACGTTAGATAAAATAATGTTTATTGGATGAGGTTTTAGAGATATTTCTAGGAGAAGTACCTATACAAAATGTTCCATGATGGTAAGTTTAAGGAGTTTTATGAGCACAAATTATATAAATTGACAATATATGAATATATATCCATATTTTGGATCTATTGAGGTATGTATTGGATATTAAGAATTAGAAGGGGAAGAACCATAGGTATCTCAATGTATTACCACAAGCTTACAAAGATTAAATATAATTTTATGAGACAAAAAAAATCGAGGACACCATCCAAAAATTGAGGTAGTACTATGAATATTCAAGGGATAAAACAAAGTCCTAAATTGATTCAAAAGAAAAAAGCAAGCCCAAATATAGGTGAAAAGGGTATATAGTTGTAGGACATCAACTAGGAGGAAGGAATGCAAATTTTTCCACTCAAATCAAAGGAGACTCTCTGTAGAAATCCACTATTTTTAATAGAGGCTAGTTCTCTAAGCTTGTAGGAGAGAAAGTCTATGGGTTTAGAAGATAGGCTATAAAATGTCGGACTTTTGGAGAAAACCATAGGAAGGAGGATAATCCTCAATGACAGTACAATGACCCTAGGCTAATAATGCATGAGAGAGAGAGAGATAATGAATGATGTGGCTCAAAATGTGCCATGAATATATGTCCCATTAGAAAATAGGAAAGATAATCAATAAGCATTAGTGATTGATATGGAAGGTATCATCAATGATCAACTTGTTTGAATTTCAATTGAGCTTGGTTCTAATTTCAGCTAAGTTAATCCAAGAATTGTGGAAAAGTGTGCATTTGCAGAAGATATCCTGTGAAAGGTTTTGGTTACTTTAGCTAGTGATGGGAACTAAAATGCGAGGTAAAGATGTGGTGATATTGTGCCTAGTGATAATAAAGGACAAGTCTACATTTGCATATTTGAATATGTTAATGTTGTGTTCTTATGACCTATTAGGTGGCCTAGATTGGATGGTGGACCACAAGACTAAAATTAGCTACTATAACAAATTGATAGATTGTCTCAGAGATGAATGGAAGAGAGTAATTCTATAGGGAGTAAAGAAGCATGTTAATACTAAAAAAATATCAACATTAAAAATGAATAAGTGTATTCAAAAAAGGGTGTGAATTGTATGCTATCCAAGTAACAAGTGAATCAAATATTAATAATGATAAAATGGAAGAGTACCCCATTCTAGAATATTTTAGTGATGTGTTTCATCAAAAAACTCTAGGATTTCTTCCAATAAGAGGAATTGATTTCTCAATTCAATTATTCCTAGGATGAACACTAGTGTCCAAAGCTCTATATCACATAGGAGAGTTGGTTAAACTGAAATTGCAATTAAAGGAAATAATAGATAAGGGATACATCATACCTATTATTTCACCCTTGGGAGTTGTAAAACTATTTGCGAACAAAAAGGTTGGCACCCTAATACTATGCATTGACTACAGGTGGCTAAATAAATCCACAATATAGAACAAATATACTTTTCCTAGGATTAGTGACTTGTTTGATCAAATAGGAGGAGTTGCACTATTTTTGAAAATATACTTGAGGTATGGTACCTTAAGGTATAATTAAGGATGAATATATCCATAGAACAACTTTCATAATTATGTATGGGCATTACAAGTTTATGGTGGATCCGTTCTGATACAACAATGCTTCAAAAATGTTTACGCACTTAATGAAAAATGCCCTCGGTCCATATTTAGACAAGTTTTTCTTGCCCTTTGTAGATGGCATATGGGTTTATTCTAAAAAAATGCAGGAACATGGACATCATTTGGCAACAATTTTGGAATTTTTAAGAGAACAAAACTTCTATGCCTAGCTCAAAAAACGTGATTTCTTCTCATCACAAGTTCAATACTTGAGACACATTTTTTCTAAGGAGGGATTAGAAATATACCTTGAGAAAATAAAAGACATCATGGAATGGCCTACTCAGAATGTGAAAAAATGTATATTCTTTATCGAATTTACTGGGTATTACAGGAGGTTCATCCAAAACTTTTCAAATATTAGGAATGTAATTACAACAATGTAGAGAGAGGGAAGTATATTCCAACAGACTAGAATGTGCAACCAATATTGAGCAATTAAACCCTCTGTTCACAAGAAAACCAATATTGAGAATACTATACCTCGAGAAAGGCTTTGGGGTTTGCATAGATTCTGGCAAAGAGGGGAACAATGGAGTCCTAATGCAAAAGGGATGAGTAGTTTGTTATGAATCAAAGAATTTGAATGTGTATAAGAGAAATTATGTCTTTAATTGCATCTAGCAGCAATAGTGAATGCATTGAAATTGTGGAGGCACTATCTACTCAGAAGTAAGTTTCGTTTTAATGTTAGATCATGGAGGATTGAGGTGTTCAATTAACCAACTTAGGTTTAATGTAAGAGAGGCTAGCTGGCTAGACCTAACTAGTGAATTCAATGTTCAAATAAAGCACAACAAAGAAAAGGAAACAAAAGTAGTAGATACACATAGTAGAAGGCTACAAGTGGTTCATGTAGTGGCCATTAGTACTTATGAAATTGATTTCAAGAAAAGCATCAAACAGGCAATGGAAATTAATATCAGGGAAAGGATAAAAGTGGTAACACATCAATATTAGAATTACCAAAATGTGAAGGAATGCTTGTAGTAGGAGCAAAAATGAGCATTGCATAAGAATTTCTAAATCACAGATGATATCATGTTAAATTTAAAAGGTAGATGGCATATAACTTGGATGGGTGACTTGAAGAAGCCCATTTCTAACTAATTTCACAAAATGCCTTATTTAAGTAATCTAGGCTATCGAGAAAAGATAAAATCTATGAAAATGATATAATATTGGTAGAGAATGGAAAAGGATGTTGTTGAGTATATTTCAAGATGCTTGGAGCATAAAAACGTGAAGCAAGAGTGCAGGGATCCAATGATATTATTGCAAGCAATCCCTATTCCTAAGTGGAAGTGGAAAGTCATCTCTATGGAGTTCATTACATGGTTACCAAGGAAATATAGGCAACATGATTCCATTATGGTGGTTGTCAATAAGTTGAGTAAGGTAGCTCATTTTATACTTGTTAAGTCTACCAACAAGGTAATTATATTACTCTTATTTTCATGAAATAAATATTTATATTGCACGATATACTGAAAATGATCATTTTACATGAGGATGTGAAGTCTACTTCAAAATTTTGGAAAGCAATATTTTCCCATTTTGGAACCAAGTTAGCATTCAATACAACATATCATCCTCAAATGGATGGATAAACTAAAATGGTAAACATGGTGCTAGAAGAGATGATAAGAATGTATGTCATGAATAAGCCCAAGAGGTGGAAATAATTTCTACCTTTGGTTGAATTTTCTTACAACAATGGGTATGATGAATGATTAATGATGATTCCTTTTGACACTCTCTATGGAAAAAAGTGTAATAAACCCATTAGCTATAATGATCTAGTTAATAGGCTTCTTCTTGGACATAATATTATAAAGAAAATGAAACATGAAGTAGTTTTTATTAGGAATAAATTTAAAGTAGCTCAATAAAGATAAAAGAGCTATGAAAATCAAGAGTGAATGCATGAGTTTCACATGGGGGAACATGTTTATCTCCACATCATACGAAGGAAAATCTCATTGAGAATAGAGTCTTTTGCAAAGTTATCAACAACGATTTTGGACAATTTAATATCTTAGAAATAGTGGGGCCAATTGTTTATAGACTATCCTCCCCACCCACAATGAAACCACATGATTTTTTCCATATTTCTTTATTTAAAAAGTATGTGCATGATTCTCATCATGTTGTTGATTGGTATGTGGTATAAGTGGAATCCAGGGGAGAATTCCAACTAGAAACATAATTCATTCTATATTGGAGGAGTAACACACTTCATAATGCAATATTTTATTAAATTAAGGTGTAATTGAAGAACTTTGGACCATATGAAGCCAGCTAGGAAATGGTTGATCAAATGAGGGTATATTACCATTGTTTTTTTGCTATGTAAGTAGATGTAAAAAGAGACGTGTATATAAATATCACTATTAAATTTTGTTTTCAAATATAGAACACTTAGGGTGATGTTCCTGTAGTTTATTGGAGTTTATGATAGCCCTTTTTGTTTCCCTTCTTGTAAATTTGACTATAAATAATCTGAAAAAGTAAACATTCCCTAGGTTGGAGCATTAGACATAGGCCCAAAGGTCTGAGGAAGAGGAGTTGTTTGTAAAATGATGCCACTGCATTTATTTTATCACTTATCTCCCTAATGAATATATGCCCTTGCTGATGAAAGTATTGAAGAAAAGTATGGGAAGTTTGAAGTAAAAGAAAAATCTCATACATTTCATGTTCTTGGAAGATATTTCTTGGAAGTTAACATGAAAAGGACAACAAATAGGGAGACAATATGCAGGTATGTGAAGAGAAACAAAAATAGTGGTGGTATGCAAGAAGATACAAAGAGTGGACACACTCGAAAGCACTGGTATACAACATGATATCAAAGCAAGAGAACTCTATGATGATAAGGAAACAAAGCAGAGTGTATGCAAAAATATGGAATGGCCATGGGGAGTGTGGTGTAAAGGGAAGATAATAGTGTTGAGAAGGTGTAATTACAATGGGATCTAGAATCATATTTAATAGGTTGATATTCTGTGTACTCTAGAACTTATTATAGTGATTAATAGGTGGAGACCTTTAGTGGTGTTCATCCCCGTGGTGCCTAATAGCTGGAAACATTGTGTGCTCTAGCTTATTATCGGTTAAAAGGTGGAGATACATTGGGCTCTGGAATCTTGTAATGTGAAGTGAGTGGATACACTATGGTCCCTAGGCACCTATAGTGTTTGCTTGGTCGACACACTATGTGTTTTGGACTATTGGTTGTCAAGTGGAGAGATTGTGTGCTTTGAATTCCTATTCGATATGGTTGACTTGTATTGAGGTGAGTTCCATTTAGCACTTAACTCCTTAGACTCTAATTCCAACTCGGAGGTGGTCAACTGTGAGAAAAATTGTAGTATAGATGGCCTTTGTTTTGGTGTAGAGTTGAAGTCCATCTCTAAGGTGAAAGTCATTTAATTTAATCAGATAAGTTCATTCACTTATACATGTGTTTCACTATAAATGGTAAAGGATATGGTTATGCGCTATGATAATGAATGTAAAAAAATTATTAATTAAGGGATGTGATATTCTTGTTTGTCTCTGATGAGATGTTGTCTATATATACTCATGGATATGAGGGGTTGGGATGCCCTTTTGTTTTTTCAGATGTTTCTAAGTAGAAAATATTTTTAGATAGTCATGTTTGAATGCTTAATATGCTCACTTAAATTGTTATAGTATGTGATTTCCCTTATTAAATATGTATTTAATCTTAAGGATCCCTATTTCTTAGAGACTATTAGAATTTTGCAGTTTTTTTTTTATGTATGGTATTATATATCAATAGATCTAATGGATTCTATTTGGGGATTGATTACATGATTTAATATGATGCTGATATATCTAAATGTATGGTGAAGTATTAGCCATGTCTTGGCTTGTTTCATTTCTTGTTTGTAGGCATGTTGTTGGTTCCATTTATTGTATTATGACTCAATATAATGTCTGGAGTGTTAGCATGGAATGAGGATTTATTTCTGGTAGAAGTTAGTGCTTTAAGGAATAAACTAGGCTTCACAGACGGCTTGGGAGAGTTCCTTAAAAATTACTTAGGATTTTAGAGTTTGAATATTGTAGATATTGAGCTTGAATCCAAGTTTGGATAAGTCATTAGAAGTGTTTGTATTCGAGATAGACGCATTATAGGCCTACCAGATGTATCCAAAAATTTGAGCACTTGGATAGTTTTCACTTATGTGTTTTTGTGGAGGCACTATATTTGAAATACTCTATATATGATACAAAGGAAGAAAACAAATATGATATTCAAGATGGGTCCCATTTGGGTGCTTGAAGTTTTGGAGCCTAATTTAATCGCAAGCTAGATTTCATATGAAATATAGAGTGGGGGGCCTTTGTTTATTATTTAGCATGGGGCTTGATTACCTCACAAATGAGGGAATTTTTTAGGATCTAGAACTTCTAGGGGGAAGGAACAATGTAAAATTTTGAACCCCCATATGGTGGGTCAGGTCCAGATACATTCATGAGGATGTCATAATTTGGGAGCCTAAGTGTCCAAGGAGTTTTCCAAAGTGCAAGTTTCATGCAAGCCAATATATCCCATGATGCTAGAGAGAAAGGATTCCTTCACATTACATGAAGAGCTACAAATATCAATTAAAAGTGTAAGAAAACACAAGAATTTTAGGTTCTTTGTCACCCATGAGTGTGGCTGATGTGGCAAGCATGATGAACATGTGACCATGGTTGCAGAAACGACATGTAGGTTTCATGGAATACATGGAAAGGCCACATGTGTCTCAGAAGGGTGTGACATGGTAGCACCTTGCTGATGTGGCTGAAGCTAATCGATCAATATTTGAAAGGGAATAGATTTCTATTCAGAGGTTGGATTATAATAAAATTTATATTTCTAAAATGCTCTTGATGAGATAATTGTGTTGGCGTTGTACAAAGTTAATTCCAAAGGTTATGGGAAAGAAGTAATTTTGTAACCCCATCTTCATAGTCATATAATGGAGGACGCGTTAGTTGATCGTAACACCTCCCATTAGCCTGGGATGTCCAAGGGGGTGGGAGGGGGAACCACAAACCCATATCTCAAATCTAATGCATGATCTCATAAATTTAGGAGCTAAAACGGATCCCATGTTTGTGAAACTAGGAATCTATTATTGGCTAGTAGAGATAAAACATTCATCCAACTATTTACCAAATACAAAGATGTTTTCACCTAGAAAAATTAAGATATGGAGGCATATGAAACCATCATTATTCAGTGTGTAAGTCCAATCAAAGAGGGTGTAAAAAAAATTGAGCATAAGCTATGGAAAGTCCATCACACATCGAAAAACTAATAAAATAAGGGTTGAAAATGTTGATAGATGCTAGGATTATTTTCAAACATAGGCATCTAAATTTTGTTTCTAGCATGGTGCTAATAAAAAAAATCATAATAAATAAGGCTTTGTGTTGATTTATTGAACCTTCGTTGGGAATTAGACAGGAGATCTACCGAGTACCTCATATGGAATTTGTCCTCTAGTAGGTATTAGGATCATAAATATTTTCAATGTTAGATGGATTATCATGCTACACTGAGGTATTGGTCGCTGAAGAAAATATGCTCAGTACTATATTTTGTAGAAAATGGGGTACTGGCACATAAAAAAAAAAACCTTTTGGCATCATTAGTGTTTGTTGTACCTTATAAAGAGTAGTGGATATTGTCTTCAAAATAATTATCAAACAAAGTGAGGTATTTTATCTAGATGATGACATATTCTTTTTAAAATTAAGAACAAATCATCCCCACCACTTAAAAGAGATCCTTTAAAGGTGTCATAAATATAAAATTTCCCTTACCCATAAGAAGAGTATTTTTTGCATTGATGAAGGAAATCTACTCGGGTTTTTGATATCAAAATAAGGTATATATCTTTATCCTAATAGAGTCAAAGAAATTACATAAAATCCCTACCCTAATAATCAAAATTCCATGAAATCATTCTTGGTAAGAGATCGATTTTGTCAAGAGATTCATTTTAGGTTTTTGTCATATTGTTAAGACTTTATAATATATGATGAAGAGTACCCATAATTTAAGTGGAATAATGGTGGTGGTACCAACCAATATCCATACTTATGCATAAAAATGATCATAGAGAAGAAAGGATGATTTTGACTCATGAACATGGGATTACATGGTCCTAAATAGAACAATCTTCATATCAAAAAATACGACTATGCAGTGTATGTGACAATTAGATAGCTTTAAGTCTGTATCTTGAAGGTTCATGTTAATGTAATTCCCCTTACCACACAGTAAGATCTTTATTCATATAAGAAGATTTGGGAGAGTAAAGGCCCAAGTAAATGATATTCTTACAAGAATGTGATTTCGAATTCAAAGATGTTCTCTCCATTAAAGCTCATGGCTTCTGCAAATTATCTTCAAAGGATATTGGCCTTGAAAATGAAAAATAAGAAGGCTTGTAGACTAAATTATCTATCTATTTGCCTGAATATCTTTTTTGTATGAGCGCAAATATTTGTGGTACCATGATCTCAAGCAATACCTCCAACAAGTTCTATGTTAACAAACATGAACCAAAAGAAATGGAGAGTAATTAGAGTCAAAGCTTCAAATGTCAATTGGTTAATGGGCTTCTCTTTATAAAATAATTTTGTGGAGTTCTACTTCAATGCTTGAAGAAAAAGTATAATGAGAGAGTACTTTATAAAATGCTTGATGGACCAACTAGTAGGAATTTTTATGTGAAACAAGAACACAAAAGTTTCATAGAGCTAGACAAGCTACTAACTCATAATCTTCAGGGAATAATATGCTTAAACTAAAAAATATTTAATAGGCTAGAAGTGTGATGGCTATGAGAATAATCTTGTTATCCCCCTACAATTGATAATGATAGGAGATTTTCTTAGCAATGCAGACTAGACGTGATCAATTATATATTCCCTCATTTTTCCAAACAAAATTAATGCATCATGAAAGCCACTAATTACTTCACTGGGTGAATGGAGACTATAGCATTGACCACTAGTAATGGTCAAGTGGTCAACTAGTCATTATACCAACACATTATCACTAGGTTTGGTGTTCTTTTTTCTCTAGTTTTTTGTACTTCCATGGATTTCTCATATTTGAAACTAACTAAATTTACAATAAAAAGAATGAATTGTCCTAGGACTCTCTACCAATTATTAAATACAACGTAATGTTTTTGTTGACTCTAGAAGAAAAAATCGATCTATATTCTAAAGCAAACCATAGCTGATTAATAGAGAAATTGGAATGTTGGCTTGTCAGATGCATTGTGTGAAGTCTGAGTTGCATCCAAGGCTACTTTAGGAAATTCCATTTACCTTTTTGTCTATTGCAACAAGGATATACTCCCACCCAATATTTTCCTACCTTCCTTATACTTGTCCCATGACACCCAAGATCAATAATTTTGAATCATGTAAAGGAGGAAAAACTCCCTGATCAAATTTAGAGAGGAAAGAACCAAGGCTTGAATATTTTTTTCCACTAACTAATGGACAATAAAGAAATGGTTTGATACTAAATATGTTGGCAAGAAATAGTTTCAAGTAGGATATTTGGTGTTTGAATGGGACAAACCTTATGAACAAAAATGTAGGCACACTGTTGGCATTATGATGCATGTGTTGTACTTGATGGCAACCCTCTCATAGAAGATCATCTCACTTGTATACATTCAGATGAATCCACAGAAGAGATGGATGTAGGACAGTTCAAAGGGATCAGATGACAGTTCACAAGTAAGCTTTGCCATCAAGTCCAAAGGGGGAGATTGTTGGCATTATGGCTAAAGTGTTGTCCTTGATGGCAACCTATACAGGTGATGGATCACAGTACAACCAGTCAGTAGCAAAGATTAATGAGTAGCCTCTCAGATTGGAAGAAAATAAGGGGTACGCAGGTACACCTTACAGAAGGTGCGTACACGCAGGTCTATCTTACATAAAGTGCGTACATACCCGCACTTATCCCGTTCATCAAGTGCGTACCCCCAGTTCACTTACTTCAAGGCAGAGAAAAGCACACGTGGGGTTTCTTATGTTTAACTATTGGTATTTAGCCGATGGTATTGTGTTATTATGGTTTTGGCCCGTGGTATTGATCCATGATTTGAGGAAGAGCTTGCCTATATAAAGCAAAGGAGATCATTTGGCTTGTGCATGTGTTTGGGTTGAACATCTTATGAGAGGTAGATCTGAAATACTATGATCTCTTGGAGTAATGTCTAGATCTAAATAAGGCGAATCTACTGATGGGTTGAGATCACTTCGGCGCATGATCAGATCTGTAGATCTGACAGTCTGGATTATTCTTGAAGTCTTGAAATTATCTATACCTGCAAGTACGCAAGTGCAGTGAAAGAAAAGCGCGGAGATACACAGGAGCAGAAGCGCTGCAGGTGCGGAGGTCCGCGGCGCCACAGAAGGCGCAGCTGCGGAGGTTCGCGGCGCCACAGAAGGCGCAGCTGCAGAGGTACGCGGCGCCACAGAAGGCGCAGCTGCGTAGGTACACGGTGCCACAGAAGGTGCAGCTCCGAAGGTGCGAGGCGCCACAGAAGGCGCAGCTGCGGAGGTACGCGGCGCCACAGAAGGCGCAGCTGCGGAGGTACGTGGCGCCACAGAAGGCATAGCTGCGGAGGTGCACGGCGGCATAGAAGGCACAGGTACGGAGGTGCGCGGCGCCACAGAAGGTGCAGGTGCGGAGGTCCGCGGCGCCACGGAAGAACAGTGCGTACTTGTACACAGGCATTACATGGGTGAAGCTACGTACTTCTCTTGAAATCAATTTAGCTGTCCATGTTTTTCATTGTTGTGTTCTGGGTTTTGAAGTGATGTCTGGTTTCTGGTATTATGATAACAGCAGTGATTGATTGAATGATCATGATTAGCTTCAGTATTGATAGATGAATGGATCCGGTTCATAATGACTTATCCTTATATGATCTGGTGGACTATATCTGGTTGATAACTCACTCGTATATGTATTGATCTAGTGCTTGGGTGATTCAGAAGGTTGTTTGATTATGAGCTTCAATGTTGTTGTTGGGTCCAGTATGAAAATTGGATGAAATGTGGCCTTTCAGATTATGTGTTGTGCTTCAGTGTATCCAGTATGAAAATTGATGAAACGTGGTACCTGGAGGAGAAGAAGATTGTAGGCCGGCGCCTACGTACTAGTATCTAAGGTATTACAAGAGCTAAAAGAAATCTTTGGAGCATTGTAGCAGGTAGTAGCTTGCGTACTAGTAAATGGATCGGCTAGTACAAGAGCAAAGGGGGTTGTAGCTCCTGTACTGATATAAGACTGCACCACTACAAATATTGTAAAAGGATTTTCTTATTAAGAAGAAGATTGAGATGACTTGCAGCAGGTGGTTTTCTCCCGCATTGGGTTTCCACCTTATATCATGGTGTTCATGTGTGTGCCTTATGTGTGATGATCTACTTTATGTTGCTGCATATGTTAACTGATAATATGGTTGATAATGTTCTAATGCACTCATTGAAGATCAATTAACTTAATCATAAGAAGTTGTGGAAGTAGCACATATGAATCAGAGTTTGGAAATGAAAAGTTTTATTAATGTGATAATATTGATTCACCACCCCCCCCCTTCTCAGTATTATTTCCAACAATTGGTATCAGAGCAGGTCCTTTGGTAGAAGCTTGATCGCTTGAATGAGATCCGTGGAACAATGGGAAAGAAGCTTAAGAAGGAAGCATCTAAGAAAAATAAGTCATCTCAGAAGAACTATGATAGTGGAAGAATCGATTGGGGATTAGGCATAAGAAGCTCTTCAGACTCAGAATCAGATTCAGAATCATTATCAGGTATGAATGTGTTATCCTCTGATGTTCCAGCTATATTTCCTTGTGAAAGAGATGGAAGTGATAGTGAAACTACTGAACTTTCTCTTATGGGTGAACAAGAAAGATATCAAATAGAGGTAGAATTTAAAAGGATGACAGACAAAATTAGAGATCAACAAGATCTATTGAACAAAAGGGAATGTGACTTCAAAGAAGAAGCTACCAAACTAAAGGCCCAACTAGAAGAAGGAAATAAGGTAAGAAAACTACTCAAGGACAAGGAAGACCAATGTCAAAAATTGCAGCATGAAGTGACATCATTAAGAAAAGAAGTCAACGAAAGAAGCACAACCATCAAGAATCTCAAAGATAGATCCAGCTACTATGAAACTCTTGAAGCTACAATCCTCTCACTAAAGGGAGATCTTGAAGAATCAAAGAAGCAGAATGAAGATCTACATCAAGCAATTGAAAAACAAGACAACGAAGTCATCAGCTTAAAATCCCAGCTGGAATGTACCTTCCAAGTTCGTCAAATGCAGCAGGATCTGAATGAAGAACAAGAAAAGGAGATTCTCAAACTAAGGGAACAAATGGAAGAAGGAAGAAAAGCTGAAGAAGATTTGAAAAGGCAATCTCTTGAAAAGGAAGAACAGCTTCAGGTTGAGGTAAATATCTTGAAAGGTAAAATAGAAGAAAAGGATAAGCTTTTACGATTTCAAGATAGCTCTAAAGTCTTGGATGATATTCTTAGTAGTCAAAGGTCTCCTGCTATAAAGACTGGTCTTGGTTTCCATGAATCTGTTGAAGGTGAATCTAGTTCACAAGGTGAGGCAAGGAATTCTAAAGAGAAATCTAAAGTGATCAATGAAGAAATGAAAGATCAATCTCATCATCAACCAAGGAAAGAGATTCCTCAAAGAAAATCCTTTACTCGTCCTATGAATAATGTTGAATGTTATGTATGTCATAATCTTGGACATGTTGCAGCTAGATGTAGAAGAAGAAGAGTTCAAGACCATTATGCAGACAAGTCATCTCAATCAAGGTACTTTTATGGATATTTCTTTGCTTGCAATATGTTTGGTCACAAAGCTGCTGATTGTTACAGGAGGAATATGAAACATGTAAGATGTTATGCATGTAACAAGCTTGAACATATAGCTAAGGAATGCAGGAACAAAGTGTGGGCACCATATCAAAAGAAGAAAATTTCATCATCACGCTTGAAGATATGGAGGAAAAAGGAAGTACAGTCAGAAAAAGGTGGCACAGCACAATGTACAGACATACCAGAATCAGAGGGAGCTGAAAGTACAAAACTTCAGTGTCCTGAATCTCATATGCAAACTCCATAAAGGGAAGTCGCATATATACGCGAGTTGGATACTGCACAATCACGTATATGATTGTTTGAAGAAAGGCAGTAGGGAAAGTAAAGTTGATCTATGAAGTATGATCTCTCGAGCACAAGATCTCTACCTATCTTAAGGCATTTATTGGCTGACTCTTCTTATTGATATGCATGATCAGATTTGAGAGATGGCACCAGTTTAGGGGGAGCATATGTTCTTAATGCATTGTTGGCATTATGGTCCTTGATGACAATGCTTATGATTCATCTTGCTATGGTTATGAGTTGTTCACATGGTTCTTGGATCAGATTTGTGGTTGATTCTCTAATGGTGCTTGCATGGAGGCTTTATTGTTCTTGGCACATATATGGATGAGGATTGTTGGCTGGATACATGGATGATTATTCAAAGTTGCATTGTTGGAGACATGATGATGATGAGATCTTACCTATATGATGATAGGTTGTTTCGTACATATGTTGATTAATGCAGATGCTTCCATTTGATGACTCTTGTAGATCTGGATGGTTATGAATGAGTTGATGCAGACGTACCTTGTTGTTGACAGATACTATGAAGCAGACCATGCAGTGTTGTTGCTGATATTTATCTTAGGTGATTGGTCTTTATGTAATAGTGTGTCTCTTTTGTAGTTATCTCTTCAGGTCATGTAACGGCCTATGTTTCCCCACTATGCCTGGGATGAATGATGTTATCATATGTAAGCTTTTGAGGTATCACCATTGTGATGAATGTATGTATTGAGTCTTTTGGTGATAGGAAGATCATTTATGATATATAGAGTCATGTTCTTCTTGTAGAAAATCGTTTTGTAGTCAGGGGGAGCTTGAGCATGAACAACACTATATAGCAGAGCAAACATCTCAGCTTGTTCTCAGAAAGATCATGATCAAATTGGTGTACCATGGCATATACAAAGGGGGGAGCTCATTCAGAGAGTTCAGCGGATCTGGTTTATAGTCAAGGGGAGCATGTTCTTAGGGGGAGCATAACCCTTTGCCCTTGATGTGAAAGGGGGAGAGTGATTTGGTGTTGTTGCCATCAAGTCCAAAGGGGGAGATTGTTGGCATTATGATGCATGTGTTGTACTTGATGACAACCCTCTCATAGAAGATCATCTCACTTGTATACATTCAGATGAATCCACAGAAGAGATGGATGTAGGACAGTTCAAAGGGATCAGATGACAGTTCACAAGTAAGCTTTGCCATCAAGTCCAAAGGGGGAGATTGTTGGCATTATGGCTAAAGTGTTGTCCTTGATGGCAACCTATACAGGTGATGGATCACACTACAACCAGTCAGTAGCAAAGATTAATGAGTAGCCTCTCAGATTGGAAGAAAATAAAGGGTACGCAGGTACACCTTACAGAAGGTGCGTACACGCAGGTCTATCTTACATAAAGTGCATACATACCCGCAGTTATCCCATTCATGAAGTGCGTACCCCCAGTTCACTTACTTCAAGGCAGAGAAAAGCACACATGGGGTTTCTTATGTTTAACTCTTGGTATTTAGCCGACGGTATTGTGTTATTATGGTTTTGGCCCGTGGTATTGATCCATGATTTGAGGAAGAGCTTGTCTATATAAAGCAAAGGAGATCATTTGGCTTGTGCATGTGTTTGGGTTGAACATCTTATGAGAGGTAGATCTGAAATACTATGATCTCTTGGAGTAATGTCTAGATCTAAATAAGGCGAATCTACTGATGGGTTGAGATCACTTCGGTGCATGATCATATCTGTAGATCTGACAGTGTGGGTTATCCTTGAAGTCTTGAAATTATCTATACCCGCAGGTACGCAAGTGCAGTGAAAGAAAAGCGCGGAGATACGCAGGCGCAGAAGCGCTGCAGGTGCGGAGGTCCGCGGCGCCACAGAAGGCGCAGCTACGGAGGTCCGCGGCGCCACAGAAGGCGCAGCTGCGGAGGTACGCGGCGCCACAGAAGGCGCAGCTGCGGAGGTACGCGGCGCCACAGAAGGCGCAGCTGCGGAGCTGCTAGGCGCCACAGAAGGCGCAGTTGCGGAGGTACGCAGCGCCACAGAAGGCGTAGCTGCGGAGGTACGCAGTGCCACAGAAGGCGCAGCTGCGGAGGTGCGCAGCGCCACAGAAGGCGCAGGTGCGGAGGTGCGCAGCGCCACAGAAGGCGTAGGTGCGGAGGTCCGCGGCGCCACAGAAGAACAGTGCATACTTGTACGCAAGCATTACATGGGTGAAGCTGCGTACTTCTCTTGAAATCAATTTTGCTGTCCATGTTTATCATTGCTGTGTTCTGGGTTTTGAAGTGATGTTTGGTTTCTGGTATTATGATAACAACAGTGATTGATTGAATGATCATGATTAGCTTCAATATTGATAGATGAATGGATCCGGTTCATAACGACTTATCTTTATATGATCTGGTGGACTAGATCTGGTTGATAACTCACTCATATATGTATTGATCTAGTGCTTGGGTGATTCAGAAGGTTGTTTGATTATGAGCTTCAATGTTGTTGTTGGGTCCAGTATGAAAATTGGATGAAATGTGGCCTTTCAGATTATGTGTTGTGCTTCAGTGTATCCAGTATGAAAATTGATGAAACGTGGTACCTGGAGGACAAGAAGATTGTAGGCCAGCGCCTACGTACTAGTATCTAAGCTAGTACAAGAGCTAAAAGAAATCTTTGGAGCCTTGTAGCAGGTAGTAGCCTGCGTACTAGTAAATGGATCGGCTAGTACAAGAGCAAAGGGGGTTGTAGCTCCCGTACTGATATTAGACTGCACCACTACAAATATTGTAAAAGGATTTTCTTATTAAGAAGAAGATTGAGATGACTTGCAGCAGGTGGTTTTCTCCCGCATTGGGTTTCCATCTTATATCATGGTGTTCATGTGTGTGCCTTATGTGTGATGATCTACTTTATGTTACTGCATCTGTTAACTGATAATATGGTTGATAATGTTCTAATGCACTCATTGAAGATCAATTAACTTAATCATAAGAAGTTGTGGAAGTAGCATTTATGAATTAGAGTTTGGAAATGAAAAGTTTTATTAATGTGATAATACTGATTCACCCCCCCCCCCTCTCAGTATTATTTCCAACACACACAAAGTTCCAACACCTATGGCTTGATCCCTACACCATCCCATAGAAAATTGGCCTACAAACATATCATTGAAAAAATGTGAATGGAGAAGACAATCTTTTCCCATTGAATAGCCAAATCCTCATAATATAATTTAGGTGATAACATTAATTGTTTTACCTATATACATAAAAAAAAATTTCCTTCCATTTTTATAGTTGGATTTTTTTATTGTTTCTTGCATTTGCTTCAACCATATTTTTTTTTATTTACATAAATAAACCTAAGAGCATTCTTCATGTAGTCACTTTCACTAAAGATCCTCTAGGTTATCTATCTCGATCAGGCATTACATTGGTTATAACACGAATGTGTGTTTGAGATAGAAAGAAACTAAAGAACATGATATTCACTAATTCTTCTGGATGATAATATGATCGCTACCGCATGTGGAACACTCTATGAGTATTAGACTCTTATCTGGTTGTTGCTCTGTTTGAGAATCCCCAAATATCCCAAATCTTGTCTACTTTGTCATTGTAATCTAAAGATTTAGACTTAACCAGTGATATGAAAGAAAACATATGAATAGCAAGCAAGCTATATACATTCTAAAGAAATCATCTCGATTATTGTTCCTTAAAAGAATCCTGGCAAATTCCTTAACTTTGAGTTCTCCGTAACATTCAAGATACCTTAACTTCCAAAATGGCAATTCCCATGAGTACTGTGTCTTAATAATATGAATAAAAAAAATATTTATTTTTATTAAAATAATAAATAAAAACACTTGGTTTAAAAAAAAATAATAAATGAGTATCTTGTCGTTAAATAGTTATATAATTCACCTTACAATGGAATCAATATGAGTCTATTCACTGTAGAATACAAGATAAACTTGTCCTCAATAGCTAAAATAATTAATATAATAATCAACAAAATATTTAAATGGTTAGGAAAATACTTCATAATTAAATATAAATTTTAATATTAATTTTAAAATATAAAATTAATAATAAATTAGTGTAAAATATCTAAAATTAAGTGAAATAATCAAACTTCGTAATTTTTTTTTACAAGTATTTTAGTTTTATATAGATTTTAAATATATATTTTCAGTGATTAATAAAAAATATATAATAATTTTATATTCAAGTTGGTGAAATAGTCATCTTTTACTTTATTATTTAAAGGAATAAATGACAATCGCTAATTTCATATATTCTAAGTCTGCTCTTCAATATCTTTATTAAAATAGTTCAATACGGTTATTGGAATATGTATTTTTTATTTCAATAGTATTTATGGAATTGCTATGTTGGAAATTAAGGGGATAGCCTCCATGTAGCATACTGTGAATTACTTGTACAATAAAATAAGAAAAAATTAAAAACATATTTGTGTGGCCAAAACAAGACTGTACATTTTAGTTATGGTTTATTATTTATATGGCACCTCGCAAAGTTGGCGATGGACATTAATTGTAGATATTACACCTGCCCCAAGGCATGGTATATAGCGATCGATATCGCTCAAATTAGCATTAGTTTTCAACAAAACAATAAACTTAGGATATAGATAAAATTGGACTGTTGAGGCTGATTAATGCTAGATTTAAGGTTAGCATTAAAGCATAAAATTTTCCTAACATTTTATGTGAACTAATTTGGGTGTATAGTTGGTATGCTTTGCAACCTTACGGAGTATTTCTGCCATCCTCCCCTGTAGCATATCGCTACCATCGACCACTTGCGTCTGTCTATGACTGTCGGCATGTGGCTGTTGGCAGGTTGGCCGATCTCACCAAGTGGTTGTTGGCATGTTGGCTGGTCAACAAATGGTGACAAGGCTCTAATTGTTGGGTGACGAGAAGCAGTTTCTCATGCAAAAGCATTTTCCTTACCGAAGAGAGCTCATCTGAGATCTCATCCATGGTATTGCTGAAGATGGGAGAGATTCCATAAGCTTAACTTGGTGTCACAATAAAGAATGTTCCTACAGATTTCAATGTGTGAGAGGTAGGCTACCAAGGATGCTTGCATATTTGATGTCAAAATAAAGAATGTTCCCGCAGATTTCAATGTCCTAGAGGTAGGCTACCAAGGATGCTGGCATCATTGCTAGGTTGAATGTGATCCAATTAAAAAAACCTCGTACTAGTTGGTTCAGGCTGCATTCTGCATACTAGAAGTGCTAGTTGAGTTGGCTCAGGCTGCATTCTGCATACTAGAAGTGCTAGTTGAGTTTGCTCAAGTAGCATTCTGCATATTGGAAGTGCTAGAACTGCTAGCTGAGTTGGGTTGAGCTGCTTTCCGCAAACTGGAAGTGGGACAGATAGATTGTTAGGCTGCATTCTACAAACTGGAAGTGGGACAAACAGATTGTTGAGCTGCATTCTGCAAGCTGGAAGTGGAAGTAGGGTAAACTGGAAGTGGACAGACAAATTGTTGGGTTGTATTTTGAAAGCTGAAAGTGGAAAGTGGAAAGCTACTCAAGGTGCATGTATAATTGATTGACTAAAATTATTTAAGTCAGTCCCATTGTTGCCCCTTACTTCTGGGTTAACGAAGACTATGGAAACTGCTTAGTCAGTCCCATCGCTGCCCCTTACTTCTGGGTTAACGGAAACTACGGAAACTGCTTGTGGAAACGCTATAATTGATTGACCAAAAAGATTTAAGTCAGTCCCATCGCCGTCCCTTACTTCTGGGTTAATGGAAACTGCCTGTGTAAAGGTTCCATGGAAATCACTTCCAGCTACAGGATATTGCAGTTGTATCCTATAGATTAGCTACTCAAGGTGCAGGTATAATTGATTGACCAAAAGGATTTAAGTCAGTCCCATTGCTGCCCTTCACTTCTAGGTTAACGGAAACTACAGAAATTGCTTGTGTAAATGCTATAATTGATTGACCAAAATGATTTAAGTTAGTCCCATCACTGCCCCTTACTTCTGGGTTAATGGAAACTTCTTGTGTAATGTTTCCAGGGAAATCACTGTTGGAATTTAATTCCAACTGCAACAATGAACAACTGGATTTGCAGTAAATACTCCAGCCTGTTCGATGCCTTAAAGTCAAGCCCGATATTTTTGCACATTAATATGCATTAAAGTTTCAATTGAATTCCCATGCAGACAGCCGACTTGTTTTTTGATAGAAGCATCACCACCTTGCTGCATTGAATTCGGTGATAGGCATTAGAAGATATTCTGTAATATTTTACTATTTATATCAGAGATGTTTTAACATATAAATACCACACAGCAGTTTTGTTTTGAGGTTAGCAGTAGATTGATAGAGAGCAGAGGAGAGCACGTAGCAACGTGAAGATAATACTTACCAGATAGTGAAATGCACAACAATGCACAGCAGGAGTAGATGCAACAACGTAGCAGAGAGAAGAAAGGGAAAAATGCATAGCAGTGCAAATATTTGAATGGAATTTGTTTAACAGATGTTTATTTGTGTGGAACAAAAGTGTTCCTTGGTGAATCTGTTTTGTAATAGAAGTTGTGAAATTCCCTCAGTATGAAGAAGACAAATCTGTAACAATTAGTTTATTTTTAATAAGCGCAAGCTAATTTTTCCTATTGTTGTTACACCGTAACTCAAAAAATACTTGACGTCAAAAATTTACGTTGCTGCAACACCACAAACAGCCTTGCTACAACACAAGTTACAACAACTGAAAAAAAAAAACTGTGTTGCTGAAACACCGTTTCCAGCAAGCGATTTTCTGTTATTCTGTGCAAAAACATAACAATTTTTGTCTATCTGTTATGGAATTTATCAGAAAATTCCAACATGGTATCGGAGCTGGTCTAGGCACTCAGTGAGTCAAAAACAGAGATTGTTTTTCACTGTAGGAGCTGTAAGAAATTTGTTGAGCAGAATTTTTTCCAGCTAAGAAAGTTTTTTGCTTGTTTTCATTATAGAGTCAGTATCTCTTCTTTACCAATACAAGTTAAGATGGAAGATGCTGGAACAGGTTTGACAAATTCCCAACTGCCACAGTTTAATGGGAAAAATCACAGTTATTGGTCCATAACAATGAAAGCATCGTTTGCTTCTCAAGGACTATGGGAGCTGGTTGAAACTAGCTATGCTGAACCTGCAAATGCAACAACACTGGCTGCTTTGATAGTAGCAGAAAGGGACCAGTTGAAGGGCGACATAAAGAAGGATTCCAAAGCCCTCTTTTTCCTCTTCCAATCAATACATGAAAGTGTTTTTCCACGGATTGCAGCAACAACAAAATCTAAGGAGGCATGGGATATTCTCAAAACTGCCTATCAAGGCATGGAGAAGGTGAAGACTGAAAAGTTGCAGATGCTGAGGAGAGACTTTGAAAAGATAAGATAACTGTCAAGCGTAAGGGCAGAGTCAGTATTCGAGCAAAAAATGGAGAACAGATGATTGTGCCAGAAGTATACTATGTACCTGGTCTGAAATGTAATCTTTTGAGCATTGGATAGCTCATAAACAAATGTTACAACGTGTTCTTCAAAGATGATTTGTGTACTATCAGAGACATACCTCCAAGTAAGAAGATCATTGCACAAGTTCAGATGACCAGCAATAGAATGTTTCCTCTCAAACTCAGGGCATATTTGAAGGAAGGCAAAACTATTGCGGTTGTAACACAAGAAGTCTTTCAGGAACAAGTGAAAGATGTGAATTGGTTGTGGCATTTGAGATTTGGACATCTCAATTTCGGAGGCCTGAATCTGTTGCACAGAAAGGGAATGGTAAAGGGATTACCGTTGATTGAGAAACCGGACAGCCTTTGTGAAGGCTGCATCTTGCGCAAGCAACACAAAGAAAGATTTCCAACAGGAAAGAGTATAAGGGCAAAAGCACCCTTGGAAATTGTTCACTCTGATGTGTGCGGACCGATGCAAATACCATCATTTGCCGGAAATAAATATGTTTTAACCTTCATTGATGATTACACCAGAAAGACATGGGTGTATATGCTGAAACAGAAAAGTGAAGTGTTTGAGAAATTCTGCCACTTCAAAACTCTTGTTGAAAAGCAGAGTGGGCATTATATCAAAGTGCTCAGAACAGATAGAGGAGGAGATTACATCTCCCAAGACTTTCTGCGTTTTTGCAGAGAGAATGGCATACAAAAGCAGTTTACCACAAGGTATACACCTCAGCAAAATGATGTTGCTGAAAGAAAGAATAGGACCATTCTTGACATGGTCAGAAGTATGCTGAAGGAAAAACACTTGCCGCATGAGTATTGGGCAGAAGCTGTTACTTGTGCAGTTTACATCTTGAATAGATTCCCAACTAAAGCTGTCATGAACAGAATACTAGAAGAGGCATGGAGTGGTCAAAAACAAATTGTCACTCACATGAGAGTATTCGGTTGTGTAGCATATGCACATGTACCGGATCAGCTAAGGCAAAAGCTTGATAGTAAGGGCGAGAAGTGTGTCTTTATTGGCTATTGTGATGAGTCAAAAGCATACAAACTCTATAATCCATCCACCAAGAAATTAATAGTAAGTAGAGACGTGCAGTTCATTGAAGATGAAACTTGGGATGGAAGCTTGGAAAAAATAGTGAATGTGAAGACAATTGTGTCTCATGAAGAACAAGAGGAAGGGACAACAACAAATAATTATTCCTTGTTGGCTCCTCCTCCACCACAGAAAGTACAACAAACCACACCACAAGCTGGAATTCGAACAGCGTTGAGAAGTCAAGGAAGAACAGTTGTTGTTACACCACAAACAGCTGTTGCTGAAACACCACAGGGATCATATATACCCTCAAGTTCGGATGGAACTCCAAGCACACCAAGAAGACCAAGATTCAGAAATCTGAATGAGATTTATGAACAAGGAGAGGTAAGTAACAATACCGGTCTGAATTCATTATTTTCCTTGTATTGTCATGTTGATGACCCAATTCATTTTGAAGATGCTGTAAATGAAAATAAATGGATTGAAGCAATGAATGAAGAAATTGGTGCAATTGAGAAGAGTAAAACATGGGAGTTAGTGGATCTCCCTAAAGGCAAGGATGCCATTGGAGTTAAGTGGATCTATAAGACCAAAAGCAATGCTGAAGGTAAGATTGACAGGCACAAAGCAAGGCTTGTTGTGAAAGGCTACAAGCAGCAACAAGGCAAAGGCTATGATGAAACCTTTGCACCAATAGCAAGGATGGAAACAGTGAGAACAGTGTTTTCTATTGCAGCACAACACAAATGGAAGATTTATCAGATGGATGTTAAATCTGCATTCCTGAATGGAGTGTTAAAAGAAGAGGTTTATGTTGATCAACCTCCGGGCTATGAAGTTGAAGGCCAAGAGCATAAAGTTTGTAAACTAAAGAAGGCTCTTTAGGGGCTGAAACAAGCTCCAAGAGCATGGTACAACAGAATTGATGCTTATCTGATTGAGAATGGGTTTGATAAGTGTGATGGTGAACCCACACTCTACATAAAAAATAATGACGGTAAGATTATTATTGTTGTTTTATATGTAGATGGTCTGATTTTTACTAGCAATGATGCTTCTCTCATTGCTAATTTTAAAGCAGTCATGAAGAGTGAATTTGAAATGACTGACTTGGGCTTCTTAAGATATTTTCTTGGAATTGAAGTAGACCAAAGTGAAAATGGTGTTTTCATTTCTCAAGATAAATATGTAGAAGTTGTGTTGAAGAGATTTAACATGCAGAACAGCAAGGCTGTTGTGACTCCAACAGTAGTGGGGCTGAAATTAACCAAAGGAGACAGCAACAAATATTTTAATCCAAAACTGTACAAGAGCATAGTTGGCAGCCTTATGTACTTGACTGCAACTAGGCCGGACATTATGCACGATGTGAGTTTAATTTCCAGATTTATGGAAAGACCGAAAGAGACTCATTGGCAAGCAGCCAAGAGGATTCTAAGGTATGTGAAATCAACGAAGGGGTTTGGTATTTTATACTCCTCTTCTGAAAGTTTCATGTTGACAGGTTACACTGACAGTGATTGGGCTGGAAGTGTTGATGATAGGAAAAGCACATCGGGATATGTGTTACATATGGGATCAGGAGCCATCTCATGGGCTTCCAAGAAGCAACGAGTTGTGTCTTTGTCAACAGCAGAGGCAGAGTATGTGGCAACAATAGCAGCAGCATGCCAAGCAGTATGGCTGAGAAGAGTTCTCAAAGATTTGTGTCATGAACAAGAAAAGGGCACAACCATTTACTGTGACAATAGCTCAGCAATAGCATTGTCTAAAAACTCTGTTTTTCATAAAAGAACAAAGCACATAGACACCAAATTTCACTTCATACATGAATTGGTTAACAATGGTGAGATTGTTTTGCAGCACTGCAGAACAAAGGATCAGCTTGCTGACATCTTGACAAAACCATTAGCAAAGAAAGGTTTTGATCATTTCAGGAAATGTCTGGGTATGCAGCAGTTGAAATTAAGGGGGAGTGTTGGAATTTAATTCCAACTGCAACAATGAACAGCTGGATTTGCAGTAAATACTCCAGCCTGTTCGATGCCTTAAAGTCAAGCCCGATATTTTTTCACATTAATATGCATTAAAGTTTCAATTGAATTCCCCTGCAGACAGCTGACTTGTTTTTTGATAGAAGCATCACTGCCTTGCTGCATTAAATTCGGTGATAGGCATTAGAAGATATTCTGTAATATTTTACTGTTTATATCAGATATGTTTTAGCATATAAATACCACACAGCAGTTATGTTTTGAGGTTAGCAGCAAATTGATAGAGAGCAGAGGAGAGCACGCAGTAGCGTGAAGATAATACTTACCAGATAGTGAAATGCACAGCAGTGCACAACAGGAGTAGATGCAACAGCGCAGCAGATAGCGGAAAGGGAAAAATGCACAGCAGTGCAGATATTTGAATGGAATTTGTTTAACAGATGTTTATTTGTGTGGAACAGAAGCGTTCCTTGGTGAATCTGTTTTGTAATAGAAGTTTTGAAATTCCCTCAGTATGAAGAAGACAAATCTGTAACAATTAGTTTATTTTTAATAAACGCAAGTTAATTTTTCCTGTTGCTATTACACCGTAACTCAAAAAGTACTTGACGTAAAACATTTACGTTGCTACAACACCACGAACAGCGTTGCTGCAACACAAGTTACAGCAACTGAAAAAAAAACTATGTTGCTGAAACACCGTTTCCAGCAAGCGATTTTCGGTTTTTCTGTGCAAAAACAGAGTGCAAAAATAGAGCAATTTTTGTCTGTCTATTATGGAATTTATCAGAAAATTCCAACAATCACTTCTAACTACAGGATAGCTACAGGATATTGTAGTCGTATCCTATAGATAGCATAGATTAGATTATTAAACAAGTGCACATATAGATAGCATAGATTAGATGATTAAACAAGTGCACATATAGATAGCATAGATTAGATTATTGAACAAGTGCACATATTAGATCATTAAGCAAGTGCATATCAATTATCTGTTATCCTGCCTGAAATCAATAACTAGGTACTTGGTCAGCGGCTTTTGCTTCACAATATCTTGGTATTTCACCATCCACCACTCATGATATTCTAGAATGATGAACACAACTTCCCCCCGACATGTTGTGAAGTTATAGAGAGAGGCAATAAACCTTCGTTGAACTCATGGTAGACGTTTCCCATGTAGCCTCAAGTTGAGAAAACCATTACACGGACCTTGTGTTGTACTTAGGCACATATTTTGTGGCTCATACTCATGCACTTTTGCACAGATTTTGTGGCTCACTCTCATGATCTGTTCGGCTCAATATTTTGAGAGTGACTTCATCAATCTTGTTCATAACACTGCTCTCCCATTTGCATGTATATGGCTTAATTTTATCCTCATACACAAATTAGTTTCATCATCATACTTAACTGCCTGAGTACTCATTAAATTAGTTTCGTCATTATACTTAACTGCCTGTATACTCATTTATTGCAGTGATTACATGGTTGTTTACCATTGAATTAATTCAATTGCATACTATGGTGTCGATTCATTTGGAAAATATATTAATTAAGTAATTAAGGACTCCAAATAGTTATATCGTTATCACATAGTACATATTTTCTTCTGCTTTTTGTTTAATTCATATGGTTATCACAGAGTACATATTTTCGTTTGCTTTTTGTTTAATTCATACTTGAATTGGTACTGTGATTTAAGAGGATATTTTCAAATTTCCCTAGATTAACATTCAGTGCACACTTCTCATTCTTCTTTGGATATGGATATCACTTCTTTAATGTTATTAAAATGCCATGCGATAATTAGTTTTTGCATGCAATGTCTACAGATTTCTTAGGTTCCCGATGATTTATTTTATAGCTGCGGCTACCCTAGAGAAAGCCAAGATAGTATTCTGAGTACGTCAAGCCAAGATAGTCTTTTGAGTAGGTCTTTAAATGGTTCTATGATCTATCTCAATTACTATGTAAGCTATTCTTAGAGGTAGCGAAGCTGGGCCTTGAGTATGAATTAAAAATGTAAATTCTCTTATCCATCTTAGTTTATGAATAGGATAGGGTCAAATTGAAAATCACTTAAGATGAGTGCAGTCACAAGCTACATTCCTGGCAGAGCTAAGAAACTAAGCATGTCTAAGCAACTAAGCATGTCTAAGCATAATGGCCGACAAATTATCTGATGCCATCTTGGCAGACCTAAGAAACAAAGCATGTCCAAGCATAATGAGCGACAAATTACCAGATGCCATCCTTTCTCAGCTACATTCTATCTCAAAGTGGGCAGGTATTCCATCTGCTATGCAGACTTGTTTATTTGGAAATTGAAAAATCCCCCTTCCTTTCTAGAAATAAGGTGATGAGTGGTTAATTTAAGATAATATTTTTTCTTTTAATCTATATTTATATTTAATTGCTAAGTAAAAATCTTTTTTTTTTTAAGTCTAAATGGTTTAAAATGAAAGAACAAGCATATATGTTGATATAGTTTACCCGAACAATTAGAAAAAAAAATAATGTTTTATGTTTTAAAAATCACATAGCTAATTTATATGTTATTTTTTTTTCGAATTTATACTATTTAGGAAAAAAAATATTTAGTGGAAATAGATATATTTTATTTTCGTAAATCTCAAAAAAACATAATAATTAAAAAAAAATCATCAATTTCATGAAATAACTTTATTTTCCTTCCAGAAACACCCCATACAACTTCCACCGTTGAAATTATTCATTCTCCTTCCATGGAAACCACATACAACTTCCATCCTTACTAGGAAATTTCTAATTTCTTTGATTTCTTTGCTTTTTCTTTATCTTCGAAGATATGATAGCTTTCCCCAAGCTTCAAGCTTCACATCTAGAATAGTAGGACTACTTTAGAGTCTCCTATTTGTTCATTCTTTTCATCGTTTTCTTGTTATTCAAGTAGTGGAAATGTGGGTTTTTATGTTTAGTTTTTTTTGTTTTTTAACTCAACGAAGGAATTAATGTATAAAAATAAACAAACAAACAAAAAAATGTAAATGCCTTAAAAAGATGATAGATTCAACGCTAGAGTATGATAAACTTTTGTTTAAAAAATTTCTTATATTGTTAAAAGATGTTTCTCAGGCCAATTTCAAATAAATATTAGAGATACCTGTATAGTCTAACTATTATTCTCTCAAAATTTAATTGCATGTAATTATCCATTATTGTTACAGGGTAGAAATGTAAAAGTGAATATGTAATATATATGAAAAAACAACTAAAGTAATTTTCCACATTTCTAAAATTAAGAATTATTTTTGAAGATTTCTTTCCCAAAACTAAAATATATTTTAAATTTTCTTGTAATATTGATAATCAAAAAGTTGAATTATAATAAAAAATTAAAACAAATGAAGCGGCTGTCACTTTTCTACCCCAATCAAATAAATCTAGACAAACAAATCTTTTTTTTTTTGTAAGCTGGGGTGGGACTCATACATCATACTCGCCTGCCTCGGCAGGATTTGAACCTGGGTGGGGGGTGCTACAGCGCACTGCCCTCACCATTACATCGTGCACCGAAGTGCCTAGACAAACAAATCTTATGAAGAAGGTCTATAATCATTAAATTTATACAGAATCCACCTTTGTGATGAAGATAAAGATAAGTGTCCCTGATGGGGTATTTCCTGGCATTACTCCACTGCAATTGTTCATGAAACCGCTCTCCAACTGTGAGAAGAGTCAAGCGATAATGAGTTACATGCATGAGGATTGTACCGGGCAAATGGAGGGATCCCTTGGAGAGTGTCCATTAGCTTACACTTGGCACAAAACAACGTACATGTGGTGTTACATAGTTGTGAGTTACAGCATCGTATGGTTGGGATCTATTCACATTTACTCAACGAAGGTGGGAGATCGTGTTCTCCAACACGCAATGGATATTGGACATTCTATCTGCTCAGACAGTTCAGGAAAGGGGTAGCTAACATAAGAGGGATTGGTTATGGAAGGAAAATCCTCTGACAAATGCTCACAACTCATTTATAACCTCACCCTGATACATTATCTTGGGACGGTGGAGACATGGGAAAAAGATTCACTTGCGGGTTGTCTTATGGACTACAATGAGCCTTGTATTTCTCAGTTAAAAGAAGTAGTTTTTCCAGAGTTAAATATACCAATTCGTTGTTTGTTTCGGGGCGGTGAAAGCTAGTCGTCAATCTCTCTAGGAATTTTCTGGCATTTTATCTTTGGTTTTGTATTTTTCTTTCAGGTGTTTTTTTAACTCCTAAGATATTTCCCTCTTTTGCATCCTCATGTCATTATCTTGGAGGTATAGGTTCAAGGAAATTTAAGCTCCATTACATTCTTCCAACTTATTTCTTGTTTGGTCGTCTCAAGGTTATAGGTCTGTCTGTGGTTTTGAGGTGCTTTCGTGTAGAGGGAAAATGTTTCTCATGTGTTTTCTACATAACACTATGTCTATTCCAACCTTTGAACTGATGGTTGTCCTCCCAACGATAAAACTACAATCCCTCGAGCCCTCCGGGATTTCACTCAATTACCCCGTATTGTTCTGTGGAGTCTGATACGGTGGGTCGTTTTCCTTCTAGTTTTGAAGTCATCTATTTTTGCAATTTCAAAAGGTTGTTTCTGAAACACAAAGGTGACGTATAGCTCTCTCCAGTTGTAGTGGAATATAAGGACGTTAGTTTATACTTAGTCCTAGTTGGAAAGCATTATAATGTCTCTTATCGTCAAGTAACTCACCTTTGACAACATTTTCATAGAAATTGAAGTGGGTCCTTACCATTTATCTGTCAATTCGTGTTTAGTTTATTGTGTTGTTGAAGGGTTCCACTTTCTATTCCATTAACCTTCGTTGCTTGGTCAGTTTACAGGGAGCGGGTTCTCATGGTACCTCGTCAATGACTGCCCAGTCACAAGGGAGGCACTCTAACGACATCTTCTTTTAGAGACTGGGGGTTGTTTGCCTGGGAGTCGGTTGCAAATTTATTTGATGCGATCGTTATAGAAGTAAGAAAAGGAATCTGCAAATTGGAAGCTAAAGAGTTTAGTGATTGGATTTATCATTCAGATATTGAAGTCTGCAGTGGTAACAGTAAATTGGTTCGAGACTTAGGAAAATTGAGGAGGAGAAGACTTGAATTTCTACATTCCATATCAACTCATATAGAAATGGATACCCTTCTTAATATGGTTTTTCACGAACAATTTGAAAAATACAAACTCTTTGTAGGGCAAGAGGAATTGAAGCGGATATTGAGAGACATATGTTATGATATAGATGATATCGTCATCAGATTAAATAGAATTGAGCACTATATAGTTTAAGGTATGGATATGGATTCAACCACTCCCAGGCATCAGGAAGTGGTCATCAACATCCCACCCGTCAACGTGGCCATTACAAACTCCTCTACAGATTATTCAATGATGATCTTGAATGAATGTCTTTTTCTGACTTTTCTTATGTTTTCGGGTTTCTCGGCTCGTGATTGTTATTTCGTTCTTAGTATTATCACCTACTTTCTAGTAAGTTAATTGATGTTAGTTTATGAACAATTTTGTGTCATTAACCACGCAAAGTTAATTGATGTTAGTTTTAGGTATTTTTTGTATCTCTAAAAATCGACCACGCAAGGTGATATCAGTTGGGTGCTCCTTTTTTTTTTGTTTTTTTGCAAATTACTGATCGTTTTGACCAAGTTGACATTCTGCTTCAAAGATACACCAATGTTGCTGTCTTTTGAATATTAATAGAAATCAACCATCGAATATTACCCCCCCCCCCTCTCGGCTCGTGATTGTTATTTCGTTCTTAGTATTATCACCTACTTTCTAGTAAGTTAATTGATGTTAGTTTATGAACAATTTTGTGTCATTAACCATGGTATTTTTTGTATCTCTAAAAATCGACCACGCAAAGTGATATCAGTTGGGTGCTCCTTTTTTTTTGTTTTTTTGCAAATTACTGATCGTTTTGACCAAGTTGACATTCTGCTTCAAAGATACACCAATGTTGCTGTCTTTTGAATATTAATAGAAATCAACCATCGAATATTACCCCCCGCCCCCTACCAAAAAAAATAAGAAGATAAAGATTTGTGATGTTCAGTGGTCTGAAATTCAACCACACCCGCCGATCATATTCCATTTTATCGATAGCATAGAGAACCACAGATCATATCCCATTTTATCTATACCATAGAGATTGAGAAAAGTATTTAAATAAATTGAATTGAATGCATTTTAACTTTTAACTTCATTCCTCAAGGAGACGATATTTAAAGTTGAAGAGAACTTACGACCCACCAAGATTTAGAGTAAACTTGACTTGGTCATGATACTGGTGGTATTCGTAAACTTGACTTGGTCAGTGTTGGGTATTTTTGAATGGAGAAAATACCAAAACCAAACACACAGACACCACAGAGCCAATGCTCTGTTTCATTTCTTCCAAGACCCTTGCACAGGGAAGCTTTAAAAACAAATATGCTCATAACAGCCCATTACACAGCCATAAAAATATTTCTATTGATTACAATACAAAGCCTGAAACAACATTCATCCTCTTTGCTGAGAGGGATTTACCAAAACTTACATTCACCCATCAAAAACAAAAACTCTGTCTTTTCTCTCCACCTGAGAGTTCACTGTGCTGGGTTTACTGCTGTAAAACCCTTTTTTACATTCACTGCTGTGAAAAACATTTTACACATACTTCTGTAAAATAAATTTACATTTACATCTGAGTGAAATCCCTTTTTTTTACAATCCTGGGTTTTCACATTACAAAAAAAAATTATGCATTCTTTTCTTTTGCATTTCAATGCAAATCCACTTCATTAATAAAATCTATGCACTATTGTGCAATGTCTTCACCTGCTTCATGTGCTGGTCTTCATTCTGAGCACTCCCTGCTCTTTCGCTGCTGCGCGTTACACAAATCTCATGTGCAACAATAACATTTCATATACATATGCGCTCCACACCTTTTTATGCACTGCTTGTGCAAAAAAAATACACACAGTTTTTCCGCTGCTGCTACGTTTCTCCCATGCCCAATAACAACTCCATAATCCTCCTCGCTGCTGCGAACACACATATATCTTTTTGTTCTCCTCCCGTGTGCGATAATACAATGCCATACAAAGTCAACGTTTTACAAAAAAATATTTTTATGTGTCAACAAAACTAAATGCAATATTGTGTGCCGTATGGACAAAACTTAAAAGTTCACCAACGCATATGACATTGCATTAAAACCAGGTATGGTCAACCAGACTTAGTTTTTACTCCACGCAAATATTTAAATCGTTGCAGGCTCGTATGCAGGTATGCAGGTTTCATTGATCGACGGCGGAGGACGATCAGGTAGATCGGACGGCTCACAAGAATATCGGAAGGCATCATATGACTGAACAATACCACCCGAGAAACTTACGTTGGCTGATGTCAGGTCAGAAACACGTGGCGCCACCATATTCCATCGGGTTCGTTTGCCGGATTATTCCTTCGCCGGAAATCTGGTCCGAGAAGTTCCAGGCGTGTATGCTGAACTGTTTCTGGCGATGTTGCCGCTGCGTTGAAATTACGATTTCAACACTCCCCTTTAATTTCAACTGCTGGGCATTCAAACATACCCAAGCACTTCCTCACATGGAGGGATTCCCCAACACTGTTGTTACAAAAATATCTTCCTCACATAGAGGGATTCACCAACTGCTTCTGATGCAGTTCATAAACAAACAAAGTTGTCTTCCTCTTAATAGAGGGATTAACCTGAAACTGTGCTTAAGAGCACCTTCCTCATGACAGAGGGATTCACCATTACAATGTGCTGAAGAGCACCTTCCTCTTTAACAGAGGGTTTCACCATGTGACTGTGCTTAAGAGCACCTTCCTCATGACAGAGGGATTCACTAATGACAATGTGCTGAAAAGCACCTTCCTCTTTAACAGAGGGTTTCACCAAATGACTGCTTCAAATGCAGTTCCAAAACAAACAATCATTGCACTGCTGTGTGTGCAAACTCATTACATTGTTCTTTTATGCTGCTGCATATTCTCTGTTGCACTGTTGTTCCATCTTCTTTACTGTGTCTATCCCACACTGCTGTGTCTACACTTGCACTGCTTCTGTGCTTTTCAAAGACAAAATACTCTGTCTTTTCTGGAACAATTACACTGTCCCAATTTACAAATTTACACTGCTGTGTGTAAACATTTCTTACACTCACTGCTGTTGTATATATTGAATTTCAATTTAATGAACAACAAATTCATTACATTTACCTTTACTGCTGTAAGGAAAATTTCTTTTGCATGTGCTGCTGTTCAAAACTTCTTGCTGCTGCATTTTTTCACATTTGCATTTCTGTGTGCTTCTCCTTCTTGCTATCATGTTGCTGTCCATAACTTCTCGCTGCTGCATTTTTCATATTCACTGTTGTCCATACCCATAACCATAGACTGTCATCCCTAGGCTTTTTATTTGCTGCTGCGTTGCCTCTGCAATTTGCACTGTGGCTGCCTTTTGTTTCATCATACTGCTGTGTGCCCATACTCTTGGCACTTCATTCTCCACAAAAAAAATAACACAGGCTGCTGCCTTTTCTTATGCACCCTTGCTTCACACAATCTTAGTCTTCATTTTTTTTAGTTACACAATGCACTACTGTGCAATTCCTTTGGCTTTCTGCTGCCACACACATTCTTATACATCCGGTGTGCATTAAAAATCTGCTGTCCTTGTTTTTCTTTATGCATTTCTTTGCGTGCTACATTGCATATGAAGAAAAAAAACATTACATTTTTTTACTGCTGTGTAACAAAAATTTCATTGCATTCTCAGCCACTGGGCATTTACGCTCTGCTGCGTTTTGCCTTCTTCTCATTTTCTTCTCACTGCTTTGCATTTTCATTCCCAATACAAAACATTTCATCTGTTGTGCATTACACTCATTCTGCTGTGAGTATATTCTCTCACATTACATAGAAGGAAAACTACATTCCATTGCTATGCATTTCAATGCATGTGCACCACAAAAAAAATTCAAACTGCTGTTCATTCTAATCCATGTGCTCCAAAAAAAATTTCCAAACTGTTGTTTTATGTTCTGTCTTCCCACTGCTGTGAGGGTTTCCATGCTTTGCATTTTTTTCTTATCTCGCTGCTGCTCTTTACATTTCAGCGCTGCCATCTTTTCTTCTTTATGCATTTTTGTGCATATTGCATAAACACAAAGCAAAAAACATTGCTGATTTCATCACTGCTGCTTATTACCTTTCAGAGGGATTAACAAAGATTTCATTTGCAAATGCTGCGCTGCAATACATCCTCCATCAACAAATGACTGTTAATACAGTTCAGCAAACAAAAAAAATTACAAGCTCCCCTTTAATGTATGCTTGTCTTCTTTTGGCAGACTCTTCTCAAAACAAATTTAGATCCACTGGGGAGTTCAAGGGGTTTTCAGATTGCCTTTCCTTCCTTCTCCATACTTGTGTAACTTTCTTCTTTTGCATGGGTCTAGCTTGTGTAAGAGCCCATGTTAAGTTACAATCTCGTGCCATATGCCCAATGTTATGACACTTGAAACATTCTACATTTTTCATGAATAACATTTCATGATTTCTTCTAAAATTGTTTCTTGGAGATTTTCGGGGACCACAACATTTATCTTTATGAAATGCTCTACAGTCTTTTGCCATATGACCAAAGTTTGAGCAAGCATAACAATAACCATAAAATGAACTTTGGTACCTGGGAGATGGAGGTTTTCTTGATGTACTTCTGAAGCCTTGCTGCCTTGAGATCCTTTGATGATAACCATTGCATCTTGCCTCTTTGACATCAGCTACATTTCTTCTTGGAGCTGGTTTTCTACTTGGAGCAGGATTTCTTCTATTGCAGCCTTCATTTTTCTCCTTGCCTTTGCTGGAACTAGGAGCATCACCATCTCTTTCTGGCTTCTTCACATCTCCTTTGCTTAAAGTATCCTCATCCTTGTTTGAGGGTTCACCTACATACCCAAGTCCTGATTTATCAGATGGAGATCTGTGATAGCTGAGCATGTCATCCAAGGCTTGAGAGCTCTTCATGATTTTGTTCATCCCTTCAACCTTCTTCCTGAGGAGGACAATCTCTTCTTCCAATCTTTCACATTCATTACTTTTCTTTGCAAGTTGTTCCTCAGTTTCTTCCTTGCTACGAGTAGCTTCAGCTGCTACTATTTTGAAGGAGATAATATCTGTCTTCATTTTGGAGATTTCTGCTTGACTGCTCTCCATTTTCTTCTCAGCTCCTTGTGCCTGCTTCCTGGCTTCTTGTAGTTCGGACTTAAGGGAGGAGACCTCTACCTTGTACTGTCCAATCTCTTCCACAAGCTTACTCACTTTCTTGTGTCTTTGTTCAAGTTGACTTGTCAAGGCATCTGCCTGCTTCTTTGCACTATTCAGCTGATTTGTCATGGATATGACTTCTTCATGATGTTTCCTCTTGCATTGGTCAAGCTCCTTCTTGAGCTTGGCTAGCTCTTCATCCCTTTCTCTTACTTGAAGCTTGATGAGGTCAAGCTTTTCATTCTCAGCTTCTATGATGGGTTCATGACTTTCTTCTTGACTCATTTTCATGGTCAGTGCTCCCTTTGCATGAAGGTCATGCAGTCTGCCCCATATATCCTTTGCTGATGTATATTTTCCAAGTTTCCTCTTCACAGAATCAGGCAGTCCATCCAAGATTAGTTTTGCTGCTTGTGCATCATACTCCATGGATTCTTTATCCATCTTGCTGTCATCAATCACTGATTCCCAGACTTCAATCCCCTCAGACATTAGGAAAGCCCTCATCATTATTTCCCATACATCAAAGTTTCCATCAAACTTTCGGGTTTCAAATATAATGTATTCTAATGGATTGCCTTCTAGTTTAGTAGAGGGGGGGGACACATTTTTAACAGGCTTGGAGGCTTTCTTCTTTGACCTTGCCATTCTTATCTAGGCTTCAAATACTTGACTGTGTTTATTTTGAAACAACTGACTGTCTTTAATAATAACTCAAAAACTTGAGAAATACCTGAATCCCTTTGGCTGAAACTTCACACTGCTGGAGAAGCTTTCTCTGCTGCAACAAGAATCTTTCCTTCAACTTCTTTGACACTTTTAAAGAGCCTGAACCAGCTCTGTCACCATCAAAGAGCCTGGACTAGCTCTGATACCACTGTTGGGTATTTTTGAATGGAGAAAATACCAAAACCAAACACACAGACACCACAGAGCCAATGCTCTGTTTCATTTCTTCCAGGACCCTTGCACAGGGAAGCTTTAAAAACAAATATGCTCATAACAGCCCATTACACAGCCATAAAAATATTTCTATTGATTAAAATATAAAGCCTGAAACAACATTCATCCTCTTTGCTGAGAGGGATTTACCAAAACTTACATTCACCCATCAAAAACAAAAACTCTGTCTTTTCTCTCCACCTGAGAGTTCACTGTGCTGGGTTTACTGCTGTAAAACCCTTTTTACATTCACTGCTGTGAAAAACATTTTACACATACTTCTGTAAAATAAATTTACATTTACATCTGAGTGAAATCCCTTTTTTTTACATTCCTGGGTTTTCACATTACAAAAAAAACTTATGCATTCTTTTCTTTTGCATTTCAATGCAAATCCACTTCATTAATAAAATCTATGCACTACTGTGCAATGTCTTCACCTGCTTCATGTGCTGGTCTTCATTCTGAGCACTCCCTGCTCTTTCGCTGCTGCGCGTTACACAAATCTCATGTGCAACAATAACATTTCATATACATATGCGCTCCACACCTTTTTATGCACTGCTTGTGCAAAAAAAATACACACAGTTTTTCCGTTACTGCTACGTTTCTCCCATGCCCAATAACAACTCCATAATCCTCCTCGCTGCTGCGAACACACATATATCTTTTTGTTCTCCTCCCGTGTGCGATAATACAATGCCATACAAAGTCAACATTTTACAAAAAAATATTTTTATGTGTCAACAAAACTAAATGCAATATTGTGTGCCGTATGGACAAAACTTAAAAGTTCACCAACGCATATGACATTGCATTAAAACCAGGTATGGTCAACCAGACTTAGTTTTTACTCCACGCAAATATTTAAATCGTTGCAGGCTCGTATGCAGGTATGCAGGTTTCATTGATCGACGGCGGAGGACGATTAGGCAGATCGGACGGCTCACAAGAATATCAGAAGGCATCATATGACTGAACAATACCACCCGAGAAACTTACGTTGGCTGATGTCAGGTCAGAAACACGTGGCGCCACCATATTCCATCGGGTTCGTTTGCCGGATTATTCCTTCGCCGGAAATCTGGTCCGAGAAGTTCCAGGCGTGTATGCTGAACTGTTTCTGGCGATGTTGCCGCTGCGTTGAAATTACGATTTCAACACTCCCCTTTAATTTCAACTGCTGGGCATTCAAACATACCCAAGCACTTCCTCACATGGAGGGATTCCCCAACACTGCTGTTACAAAAATATCTTCCTCACATAGAGGGATTCACCACAGATCATATCCCATTTTATCTATACCATAGAGATTAAGAAAAGTATTTAAATAAATTGAATTGAATGCATTTTAACTTTTAACTTCATTCCTCAAGGAGACGATATTTAAAGTTGAAGAGAACTTACGACCCACCAAGATTTAGAGTAAACTTGACTTGGTCAGGATACTGGTGGTATTCGTAAACTTGACTTGGTCAGGATACTGGTGGTATTCTGGCTCCAAGTATATGAACATCTATGGTTTTTTTCCTAGTATTCATCTCTAATGAAGAATATTCTGGCTCCAATTATATGAACATCTATGGTTTTTTCCCTAGTATTCATCTCTAATGAAGAATATTTAAATGCTCAAAATATCAAAAGAAAATAGTCTCGGTGGCCGATGTATTTGGACATCACAATCTCTCTCAATGCTCTACGATCCTAACATCTAGTATCAAATCTAGAGTAATTAATATCAAAGCGGAAGGTGGATGGAGAGATCTATAAATCCTAGTGAGTATGAAATTTATATGGTGATTTAAATGAAAGTTGCATGGTGATTTCAATGTTGATTTTTTTATTCTAACAACAAAGTTGCCTAGACTAATAAGTTCAGAAAATAAGGAGAGACCAAAAAAAATTCTAATGATGGTTGCAGCATGTGGATTATTAGGCAACTCATTGTAAAGAGGTTTTTTTCATATTTGTTAGGTTGTGTGAAGTTGTGTGTAAATATCAGCGGAAGTGTGTAAGCGATAAGTTGTTATGTTAAGGTGACACCGCTGGCTTTGAAGCAATAAAAGTCATGCAGAATGAGGAAATTGCATTGACAAGTCGGGATCTGTAGTAACATAGTGGCATGGGAGGTCGAGTTATGGAGAGCTCGGGACAAAGCGGTGACAAGGCCAAAGGATAAGGAATTGACCAACGTCTAGGAAGGTCACAGCCAGATTGGAACCACAATTTAGAGTGGAAGCGTGCAGGTGCGACTGAAGGGAATTGAAGCCAGAGGCATTTGAAAGAGCCACATAAATAAAATAAAAATAATAATATGGGTGGTGGTGTTCTGTGCCAGCTGCAACATTAGCAAAGGGATTTGAATCACAAAATTAGAAAGCAATGTAAGTATGGAAAATCGAGTCAAGTCTAGGGAGCCATCCACCAAACACTGTCGTTTCAAAACAACCATTTCCTGTGAATAAATCTACGACTAAGTTAGGTGAAAGAGCTTGTGGAAGCGGAGGAGAATGGTGGTCGTGATAACGTGAAATATGGAAAGTTTGTTTCTAGTTCTCAAGAACATTATTCTACAAGGAGAACTATGGATGTAAGTGGAGGTTGTGCACATTAGGGTGTTGCAACTTGCAATTAGAGGTTGTCAATGTTCATGCACTGAAAGGATGGAGCTGTGAAGGAACAAAGGAGTTGAACTAGGAATTAGAATGAGATTGACTTAGTTCTAGTAATCAGTCATATGATGAAGAAATGATTAGCTAAAATAGCAATGACAATACTTTGTGGATTACCAACGAATCAATCGACGTTGTGAACAAGCTTAGAGGAAGAGAAAACGCAGAATGAGAAGTCAAAGTTTGAGAAACGACCAAGAGACCTAATGAAGGAGAAGAAGGCATTGTGGATTAGTTGTTGCGCATAGAGGCATAGTATGCAGAAATTGTGGAGCAATGGTGATATTTCATGTAGAAGGAAAGGTAGAAAGAGATTTTTGAGAGTGAGCATAAGCATGACATGGTTCAAGAAATTTACTAGGAAATTCTGAGAACAAAGTTTGAGATAAGCGAATATGTAACAAGTGCAGGAGTGAGCTGAGGTTGGTTTGAGTTGAAGCTTTAACCGTGGAATGTGAAGACTACGTGGACAGTGAGGATTAGAGCATTGAAGTTGGGTGCGGGAAAGTGCTAAGTATTGTGTGTTGATACGAGGTTGAAAAATCGAGCATCGCCTTAACTATCTAACCAAGAAAAGCCAGGTCAAAGTTTGGATTGAAGAAGTTGAGGGAGTGGTAGAATGGATGAAAAGAATGAGGAGGGATGAAAATAATGTAGATGAAAAGAGATGGATGAAAATAATGTAGATGAAAAGAGATGGATTCAATCAAGGAGCCAATCTGTGATGTGTTAACACCCTAAGATTTTTGGTCCAAGATGTGAAATTTGTGATGGGAAGAAGTATTCCCCTAGGAAGTTGTAAGACCTAAAGATGTGGCAGACATGTTGTGCATGAGAACACATAATTTTAAGATCTTCACATCTTGCTCAGGGATACACGCAGTACAAATGGCACATGAAATTATCAAGTTGTTGAATGAACCACTTGAAGAGATACCAAGGTGACAAGTGTATTCGTATCTTGACTTGGGGGGAATGTGAAATGTCAGGTAAGGTTGCTGAACCATTTAGGCCAAAAGGTATCATATATAACTTCCAAATACAAGGAAAAGTTACCCGTGCAATCTAGTAGGTGGAAACTTTTTTATATGGACTACAGTAAAAATGAATGGGACCAAGTCAGTCTTCGAGCGTATTGCTAGGGTTGTTCTAGGAAACTTGACTTGGTCAAGATATTGCTAGTATTTTGGCTCCACGTAGATGAGAATCCATGTTTTTTTCTCATGGTATTTATCTCCAATGAAAATTATTTAAAGGCTGAAAATATCAAAGGCAAATTGTCTTGGTGGCCACTGAGAACAAACAACGGTGTCTTTAGACATCACAATCTCTATCGATACTCTATGATCCCAACATGATTTCCCATATTCATGAAATACAAAGGATTGAATAATATTGGAAATGGAAACACAAAGGATTTTGGAATATTTGCATATAACATAGGTAAACAGTAAGGATTTAGTTGCCAATTATTTATCTAAAAAATGAGATCATGATCTAAAATAAATCTCATTAAAATGTTCAACTAGTAATTTAAATTATCATATAATCAACTAACACACACACACATATATAGACTAGTAGCTAAAAACTATCTTGGAAAACAATGCTTTCAACAACTTCTTGATGTGAAACCAATTTAGAAAATACAAATGTTTTATACGAAGATATTTTCTCAAACACTTGATGAGAAGTGCATTGGGGATCTAGTGATATAGGTCATTTTTTCAGTAGACATCTGTCTATTTTAGAATAAAGCTTTCATAGTTTTAATTTAATTATCAAGAATTATTAGATGGATGGTATGGGTTTAATCTCAATGGAATATTTTATAATATTATTATAATATACACAAATCAACTATTAACATTTCTCTCCAAAGTAATTATGCAACTTTTCCCTCTTAATTAAATTGATTAATTAAATAAAATGTTATGTGAATAAGTATTATAATTTTTTTGGGGCATGTGGTTTTGAGTTTCCATCATATTGGTCCATAGCATTGCAAGCGAAGGTATTTGTAGATATGATATAGGTATGGTAAAGTGGGGGTCAATCTCCATGGTCAAAAATCGTGATAATTTATTTTTAAATATATATGTCTAACTTATATTTTTTTAATTAATAATAATAATGGTTTAAAATAAATTTGTAATTCAATGAATTTTCATGATTTATTTATTTTATTTTAGTAATGTAGGATGTATGAAAAAATAAGTGTTTTAATGTTTATCATAGATTGATTATTATTGGGGTGTACCAACCATTTAATTTTTATAACTACTTTAGTGTATATATATATATATATAATTACTTGAATTTAAAAAATATTTTTTTTCTTTTCTTTTCTTTTCTTTTTTCCTTTTATCTCTAGCGACCTTAATGAAAAGATCCATTGAAACTCTCTTTATGATAAGATATGGTATGCAAAAAATCATTGAAAAATCTAAATCTTTAACTTAGTCAAATGAGTTAGATTAATAAAGCCCATTTGTTTTATCTAAAAAGGGCTTCATGAACTAGCTTAATAAAATCCATTTATTAAGCCAATAGGGTTTTTATCGCGAGGTTCTTCCTCATGACACTATAGCAGATTCATCAGCCTAACCAAGAATATACCATTTCGACAGTGCTTAGTGACTCGGCCTGTGTGACTGATCATATCACCGTGTGAGATATTGAGGACGAGATGGTTATATGACAGTTCAAGGTAGCTACCGACTCATCCATATTATCCGAAGAAAATTTTCCCTCGACTTTAGCTACTGCTTCATCTTCGTTGCCGACATTGCCTCTGCCATAAATGGGAGTGATTTCCATATCCCTAACCTCTCCTTTATAGATCGGGCAATCTCTAATATTAGAATGGAGATACATCCATTGATGAAAACATGGCCAACAGAAAGTGTTCGTGGGCCGTAACGACATGATCGTTGGCCCCTTGCGCTTTTAGCCCCATCCTAGGGTTGTAACCATCGACTTAACATGAAGGTGCTAAGGATTTTCGTTCCTTATCAAGGGATATTTTCCTTTATTAAATGATTTAAGATTGAGGTTATGTTGATCAGGATAGAAATAGTTTCCCTGAAATCCCTAAAAAAATAGAATGATTACAGTATGAATACAACAATGGGAAAGATGTGATGCAATGAGGTCCAACGAAATGGCTAAATCAGTCTGCTGATGAGAATAATCCTATTGGCTTGAGTTTGTTTGAAATTGAAATAGTCATGGAGTGAATTTGACCCATGTTCGATAAATTGTATTAGTGGTAGATTGAATTAGTTTAAGTGTTGGCCTTGATCCAAAGCTCTCAGTTACAACAAACAAAACCAATAAGAGATTTTCCATTTCGAAATGGTGGAAACTATAACAACCAAAAGATTTTTATTAAAAAAAACGAATGAAAAAAACTTAATTGTATTAAAAAATTTATACACAGTGGCCACCTAGAATGGATAGGCGTTAGGAGTTGAGTGTCATCAAAGAAATTGGTATCAAAGATTTTAACACTCAACACAAACGAAAAAAGCTGATATGCGATATAGAGTAGGCGTGATATTGCATTGAACTCTTTTTAATAACTAAATAGCATCCATTTTAATGGCGATTTCAAATGGTCGCACATCACAAAAGTTGCGATATGGGCGGATGCGAAATTATAATTAAATGGAAATTAGTACAATATTGGGTCTGGATCAAATCTCCAATTGGCCAAGTAACACGGCGGCATATTGGAATATCAGCGGAATGGCATATCGAAGTTGAATGAAACTCATAATCGAATATCAGAGGTTGGAAGAATATCGTAATCTGAGATTGAAGGTTTTGGAGTGGAATACCTTGAAAATTTGTGATCCATCGAGACACAATAAGTTATAGAATGCAATTGATTATTATGACGGGTCCAGGAGTGGAGTGACTATATCACAAAAGTTCCGATGGGGCACTTTGGAGGTGGAATGTGGCAAAAATGTGGGCCATATCGAAACTTTGGGCCTGAATCCATATCATAAGTTTTTATAAGAGTGAACCATGAAAAAAATTTGATATTCATATTTCCCCGATATATATTGTACTTGCATTATAAAACATTAGCCCTGCTTTGTAATATGAACTTTTGTTTATAATAAGGTCAAGACTTTGAGATATATTAACATATGAATGTGTGCCAAGGACTTTGGGTTATATATTATATGCTCAGACTTTGGATTATGTTATATATGACCCTGATATGTAATCTCAATATGGACTTAAAATATGATTCCGATATGTAATTTCCATATTCCAATGTACAATTATGTAATACCTAAGGCTTAAAGCCTACAATGTGGTCCTTTGTCTTAGGGGCTATGAAAAATGAAAATATTTACAAAATAACAAAGTTAGTATTTAAAAACAAAAATAATTTTTTACGAAAAGTAAAATATTTATAAAAAAAAAGTAAAATGATAATAAGTAACACACAAGGATGAAGCACAATATAAAAGGCCAAAATAACTATACATCCAATTTCAAACAAGTGCAATTTGCAAACCGTTAATCCAAATGAGGTCAAACATATTTGGATAGGAAGACAAGAACAAGTTGAACTCATTTAGGAAATACCTATATCTCAAAATCAAATAGTAATAATACCAATCAATCGATAGAAAAGGGTCCCCATATTGAGATTTAAGTGAAAAAAAAATGGGGGTTTGTGTTTTACCACAACAATGGCAAAACACTTGGGAGAACCCGTTATCTCTGCAAAAATGATGATAAAATTCTAAGGCAAAAGGAATAAAGTTAAATTTAATCAAAGTGATGGGATTTAGACTTTTGATTGAAATCTCTTATAATAGATATCAACATTATCATTCTATGTATCGCAAAAATTGATTATAAGAGTTACATTTGACAACAACACTTAAATTGGTGACAACTTAAACTTATAAAACCAAAGGGTGTTGTATTGTTTAGTAAGAAGGATGAACTCTCATTATCATAGGTAGAGCCACTCTACCAGTAGGTGTCCATACCCTTGTCATGGTTACCTCCTAGCCTAAGAAGATGTCAATATCCCATCTATGTTTAAATATCTCAGAGGAAACTTATTTTGTTAAAACTATGAAAACCATTTCTCTGGCTTGGTGACCAGATCATGAGAATTCCATTCAAAAGATTTGATAGTTATGAACAATTCGGCTCGTGATGAGACCCCTTGTCTTACAGTGAAAAGTTGTGAACCATTATCCTGGCTTGGTACCCAGATTGACAATGTCATAACCATAAGAACCCATGATCATGGTAGGTTGGACCTTTACAGAGGACCGCTATCTTTAAGGCTCTTGTAACTTTTAAATGACACTCTGATAATTTTATAATTAGAAGGGGAGACAAATATTCTCCTTAAGAGATTTGGGATGACATGGAAGAGTTTAAAAAATAAAATTCTTTTTTCTCTTTATGTTGTTTATAGGATAAGTTGTCGCAAAAATTACCTCTTATGTTTTAGAGTGAGATTATCAAATGATAAGAAGACACACAATCAGAGTTTCAAATCTAAATCTGAAAGATAACAATCTTCATACTTATTTTAATATTCTTCGTTTTGCACATGAATTTTATTAACTAAGAGTAAAAATTTCGCATGTATGAGATGAAAGATGGATTGAAAGAAGACCTTAAACTAAAATATTTTGTAATATCACCAAAAGAACATAAGGGGATATCAAAAGGGATAGAAAATGATATGTCATGAAATCAAACCCATGAGAAGGAACAAATAGAACTGTAAACAAATGGAAAATGTAAAACCAAATTACTGTAAGCAAAATCCTGAAATAGAAACAACTCAAAAAAATAAAAGTAATATCTTGACATAAGGCATTAAGAGTGTTTATGTGTTTCTCAAGTAAAATGTTGTCTTGTTTAAATGTGTTTCTTATTCATGAGTTTATTAAAACCTAACTAATGAAGAGTTGCGATTAACAATTGAATTAAAAAGATTTAACATGGATGAGTTTCCTTAATCTTGATTTTATTTTAAAAACATAATGTAAAAGTGATAAGGAAAATTTCAAGTTAAAGAAAAACTCTCTGAATGAGTATTGGGTTTGCTCAGCCAAGACATTCATGCTGAATTATGCTTGTCGGGACTGGACTATCAAGAGAAGCACAAGAGTGAGGAGTAAATAACATTGAGAGTGAATAACTTAGCAGATAATTGATTACAAAATAATCCAAGACTTTTATGAGTGAAGTCTTAGGAAATCATTAGTAATAATGAAGGTGTTTATTCTATCGAAAACCATTAATTCTCCACATTTGGCCATTTATTGATAAAGCATCAATTCACATGGGTCACATTACATGTCATCATATTAGAAAACTTTATCAGCGAAAATTCATTGTCACACCATTAAATCTTGCAATATTGTTTACCTTTGATAGGCTTATAATGCACAGAAGTTTAGGATTATAGGTGGGAAGAATTATCGAAGTTTTCACATTGGCTTTGTCATATCAGGGATTTGAAAGGAAAACTATTGATTATAAAACATTGATATAACAATTGTGATATAGACGTGGGTAGTATATCAGAGATCTGAGGTCGAGCATGAGATAAATATTGGAGGATCGGAGGATTAGCAAGTTCGTGTATCAAAGAATATAGTGAGCAGGTATATTGAAGATCAGAGGATCATAGGATTTGACATGGTCATCAATATAAAAACATCGATATAGAAACCTCAACGTGATATGTAACAATATTGTGGGATTGGACCTTTATTTTTATACATAAAAGGGAGTGGTTTATTATTTAAAGGTTTTAGGACTTAGGAAATGTGATCAATACATATTTTAATTAGAGTTTTTTGTTAACGGGACGTGTTGGAAAGCTCTGATACTATACTTCCGATAGAATTTTTTTACAGTAAAAGAAAATTTTTAAGGCTTAAGCTCTGATATTTTAGGTCTAGTAAGGGGAATATCTTGATTTAATTAACCTTTTGAATCAATAAACCTAAGACTACCTTGCTTTATTGGATTTTTTGGGTTTTATCCAAAAAACAATTTAGAAGGGTCCCCATTATTTATTTATTCTACCATTAACTATAATGAGGGTTGTTCAATAGTACAAAAATTGGTGACACACAAAACAAAATAGTTATCTCTATTAAAAAACAAATTAAGGTTGAATAAATTAAACAAGAAGACTTAGAAAGATAAAAATTCTTAAAGTTTTAGTTTCATAATAGTCACTCTGGATTAAAAAACTCATCATTTTGTAAATTATCTCATAACCTTCTTATTGACGAAAACCTTTGTTATCCATGTTTGTCATTTAATCAGTTATAAATATAAAGTTAAAAACTATAGAAACGTAGCATTTTAAGATAGACCAATTTGTCACTGGCAGATCCACTATTGCTAGAATGCATCCATAGCCTCGACAGGGTTACCATTTAACCACAGATACGGTAATATCCCATCCATTTATAGTAAAAAATTTAGGTGTCTTTCATCTTTTTCTTTTAGAATTTTGTTTTAAAGTTAGCTTGAAAGTCATTGCCTGGGTTTGGTGACCATATTTTGACAATGTCATTCATGGGTTATAATGACACTGAACAAGTCGACTCATGATGAGACCTCTTTTCTTAAGGTTATATAATAATAAGCCATTATCCTAGTTTGGTGGCCAGCTTGATAATGTCAGTATCATTGGGTTCCCATGATCATGGGAAGTCATCTCATGATGAGACCTCTTATCTTTCAACTTTTATATAATTTTTGAATTACACTCTAAAAATAAATAAAATGAGTTGATGGAGATGCATATTCACTCCTTAAGAGTAATGGATGACAATTTAAGTCAAAAGATGCTAAAACTTCATAATAGCCTTTACTTTTTTTTAAGGAAAACCTTTTGCATGATCAATCAAGGGATAACTAGATTTTATAAAGTTTTCAAGCTACAAAACATTCACAATTTAATGGATATAAAGATTTCAGAGTTTTGTTATAATTTTGAAAACTAAACCTCAATGTTATGCTTTACTTTCTAAACATCTCTCACTTAATCAGTCAAATCTCATTTTAGTGATGAGAGACCCTAATATGAGGACAAAAGAGTATTACTTAACAACGTTAGGGCTAAGACATTGGTATATTATACATATGATTATTTACATATTTACAAAAGGATAGATATCCTTAATAAAAATATTTATTTAAAACTAGCTCACCAATAGGAAGATCATCCCTCTTTCCTTATATATCTTGTAGAATAAAAGTTTATGGGCCTAGTTTTTGAACAAGTTGGAATGGGCCTAGCCATAGTATTTGGAACTTTGAATGTTTTCCTTTCTCTTCATGGGCTTCGTCCCATTTCAGAACTAGATCACCAATTTCAAATTTTTTATTTTGAACTGAACTTGCATCAAATGTATACTTAACCAATTGTTGGTGATGGGAATGGACTTGTCTAGCTTTATCTCTTTCTTCCTCTAGTTTAAGGATTTGAGACATTATTAGTCGAAGATAAGAGGAATGATTTTTTTCAATTGACTGCACTAAGGCTAGTGATGGTATAGCTAGATCAGGTGGTAAAATAACTTCTCTACCATATACTAATTGAAAAGTAGAAGTTCCTATATAGGCCTTCTGGATAATTCTATCAATGGTCCGTTTGATTATTCTAATAAGTTTTTTGTTAGTAGATTCTACTAAGCCATTTCCTTGTGGATAGTAATTTGCAGAATACTTCAATTTAAGACCTTTTCTAAGGGAAAATTCAGTAATGGTTTAACCTAAAAAACATGATGCATTATCAAAAATTAAAGCATGATGAAGGTCAAACCTGATAATAATAAGTTGATCAATAAATTCAATAATGTTCTTAGAATTGGCCACCTTCAAGGGTATAGCTTCCACCCACTTGGTGAAGTAATCGGTAGCATTCAAGATGTAATTATGCTGCTTGGAAGAGTTAAGAATAATCTCACCTATTATGTCCAGTCCCCATTGTTCAAAAGGTTGTTCAATGTTAACTGGTTGTAAATGTAAGGTTAGTTTCTTTTGTCTTCCAACAATAGTTTGCCAGACTTTACACTTTATAACATAAGCATGAGTGTCCCTAAATAAAGGTGATCAATAATAACCAACATGTAGGATTTCGTGAGAAATGATGTCTCCACCATAGTTTTTTCCATCTGGTCTATCATGTAACTCCTGCAATACCTTTACAGCTTCAAAATTTTCTAGACATCTTAAAAAAACATAATAATAATTTATTCTAAGCAATATATCATTAACAAGCTGATATTGATTAGCCTTTAGTCTAAGAGCTCTTTTCTTCTTGTAAGTGGGTTCCGATGGATCATACCCATTTTTTAAATAAAAAATGAGATCAACATATTGGGATTCAATGTTAATGGGAAATACCTCTATGATCTGAACATTATTATCTAAATCTTCATTAACTGAGTTGTCATCAACTCCAATAATCAACCTACAAAAACATTATCCTCTGACAATTTTAGCTAGTTTAATATCAAGGTCATATTCCTAGAAGGCGGTAATCCAGTTGGCTCTTTTCTCTCCTAATTCTTTCGGAATAAGTGATTTCCTAATAGTAGGGAAATGAGCAATTACTTTAGTCTGTGTCTTTAGGAGGAAAGCCTTGAAATGATTTATGGATTTAAAGACTACAAAATCTTGCTTCTCAACCTTTGAGTAATTGAGCTCATCTCCCTATAGATTTGAACTAAAGAATGAAATTCGAGCTTCAATTTGTTGTTCATTAGGTTCAGTTAAGATTGTTGCATAATATTGTTGGCAAGCAAAAGTATAAAGAATTAAATGTTTAGTAAAATCAGGGGTTGATAATGAAGGGGCATCAATTATTGCTTGTTTTATTTCCTCAAATTCGTTTCTTTCAATGAGTTCCCATTTAAAGATTGACTTCTTCTTGATCATAACTTCTAAGGGAAGTACAATTTGAGAGAAATATGGGACAAATATTTTGACAAAATTAATTTACCCAAGGAAGGATTGCATGGACTTTTTGTTACGAGGCAAATAAATTTCAGATATTGCCTTGATTATATCAGGGTCTATATATATCCCTTGTTTGGAGACATTAAAACCTAGAAGTTTTCCTTCGTCAAGAGAAAAAAATGACTTTTTGGGATAAAAGAAGATTCCAAACTTCCTACATCTTTCAAATATTTTCTTCAAATCATGCAAATGATTCTACCTTTGTTTGGAATAAACTTTATGTCATCAAGATACACTGCAATTGCTTTGTTAATCAAACCTTTGAAAACAATATCCATAGCTCTTTCGAAAGTAGCTCCAACATTAATTAATCCAAAAGGAATTTTTTGATAGGCATATGTCCCCTACTTGGTCCTGAATGTGGTCTTAAGTCTCTCATATGGATGTACAAGTATTTGATTATATCCTTAAAACCATCTAAGAAGGACATCAGTTCAAAAACAACAACATATTGTAAAATTTGCTCCATTGGCGGTAAGGCAAAATTGTCTTTTTCACAAGGTTTATTTAAATTCCTAAAGTCAATACAAATGCGAATGTCCCAATTCTTCTTTCAGACAGGCACAAGTTTTGAGACCCACTTGGAATGTTTAACTAGAAAAAGGATTTTAGCTTTATGAAGCTTGTTAACTTGAGTTGTAATTTGAGCTTCCAAGTTAGGGTGGATCTTCCTTATATTCTGTCGAATAGCCTTGACATCTGGAAGCATAGGAATAGTGTGATGGATGATGGATGTATTACAGGTTTTCAGATCATCATAATCCCATGCAAAAATATCCTTGTAGTTTTTCAACAAATGAATGAAAGAAGATCTTTCATTTGGTGAGAGTGCAAGGCCCAAGTTAATGTTTTGAGGTTTTTGTTGAGATCCTATGTTGACTAACTCATATCTTAAGGTAGATCTCTGAGTTTTGCAATTCCTGGTTCTTTTGAAACTATCCTTTAATTCATATAAGCCTTCCAATTTAAGTAAAGTTTTAGGTAAATTATTTTCGTCGGAGGACATATTTTACATCTTCTCATGCTCATCTTCCTCAATTACTTGATCAAAGTAAGAAACTTCTGATGTTAAGAAACTCAGAGTATTATAATCATCATTAAAAACACATTAATTCATTGCATTATTTGGAATGGAGGGGTGGAAAATCAATTCAATTGAAAATCTGTTAGGGCTAAAATCCTATGGTGGAATGAGTTTAGAAGCAACATTTGCTAGGGTTTCAGCACTAGAATTTTGTATCCTTGGGATGGGAGATATGTAAAATGCAGTAAAATGAGAAGTTGGGTCTTGAATCCAAGAATGGTAATGCCTAGCATGACTAGAAACATAATGGATGGTGTTTCTTATGTGCTTAATGACAATCTCTAAATCACCAAACAGTTTAAGGTATTTGATGTCAAGACTAATGGCCTTTTGTAAACCCTGCACCATTTCTTCATACATGGAAAATTTATTTGTAACTTCAAATTATAATATGCATGTAATCATAGTTTTCTCACCTTCGGGACTTACCAACATGAAACTAGCTCCTCCACCTTCGCTGCATTTTGAACCGTCAAAATAAAGAATCCAAAATAAATTATCAGGCTTATTTACAATGTTGTCTACAATATTAGTACATTTAGATGAATTTGTTTGCGAATAATTTTGTATTTGAGATGATGTAGAATCCACTAAAAACAGATAAGTTCGTGATAGAAAATTTCTGAAGAATGATTCAAAAAAATAGTTTCCAAGGATGTTATTTGAAAATACTACTCGTTCACTTTCTTCATCAAAATCTGTGACTGAATGTTTCATATGCTTCTCTCTATCGACATGAATTTGATTTAGTTTGACATTTTAGGGAAGCTACATGTGTGACCAATCAGCTGCAAAATTACCATGTAGCCTTTCAGACCAGTCTCTACTCAAAATAAGACCATGAAACTCAGAAATGTCAACTACTAATATATCAATTATCTGACAAACTTTAGAGCTTGAAGATAGTCTAATAAATATATAATTCATTTAACGAAAAAAATTGTACAATAGATTTCTAGGGTGATATATTCAACTTAAGAAAAATTGCATAAGGCATGGTATTAGATGATGCACCCAAATCTACCAAACAATTATGAACATTTTTGTTAAAAAATTCAAAAGTCAAGAGAAAGGGGGGATTATGAGAGTTTTGATCTATCTCCAATTAGAATAGCATATGAAGGGTCAACTTTTTCTGAAGAGACATTAAGAGGCTTACCTTTTCCATTTGAATCTCTCGAAGTAACAACAATACGTAATGGATATGCAGGAATTCCATTCAACTCCTTAAGTAAGAATTTATGTTGTTATATCAACTTGCTAACTTCATATAGGGAGATGCTGGATTTAACCTTATTCATGTCCTACAAAATTTTATACTTAATGGTATCAAAGACTACAAGGGTATTAGATGAAGAAGGAGGCTTAAAGTAGTAGGAGTAGAACTTGATGGAGGAGTAGAAGTATTTTTACTATTTTTTTTCATTTGTTGGAGGAGTATTAATAGTTCCTTTACTTCTCATAATAACAAGCAAGGCTTATTCTTCTTCTTCATTTTCTAATGAAGTTAAAATAAAATCCCACAATCCATGAGCTTCCTCGAATTCTTCTTCTTGGGACTCTTTAGCAGCTAGGCCTGATTCTTCCTCTTCATCATCCTGGTCATATTTTGCATTGGAAATTATGGCAAGTGGTTATGATTAGGATGGCTGATTTTTTCTAAAGGGTTGAAAATGCTTTTTAGATGATTCAACAACCTCCTTATTGATATCTACCATTTCATTCAACATAGTTTTGAGAACCTTTTGTAATCCATATAAATCAAAAGGATCTTTTCGACTTTCCTTCTTTGGTTCATCCTTGAAAGTTACCTTTTTAGTTTATTTCCTTTCCTCAAGACTTGTTTTCTTCTTGAGGGTAAGGATTATATTTTCAACAGACAAGGCCTCTTTCATATTATCATATAATGACATTTTGTTTTCCCTATCTACAAATATTTCAATGTTTGAAGAAAGGGCACTAATGTACCATTCAACTTGTACATCCACTCAAGGTCTAGAAGTTTCTGGGATTTTATTCAGTAGCTTGCTACACCTTGAATTGAAATCCTTAATATTTTCACTTGGATTAGATTTAAGACTTGACAAATCATTAATGAAAGTGACGGTGGTTCGGTCATATCCAAATTTGAGTAAGAATTGTTCTTTAAACATATCCCAGCTAGTTATAGACCCTCCTCGAAGAGAAAAATACCATGATCCTACATCCTTCAAAAGTATAAGGAAAAAGTTTAACAATACAAGGTTCTTAATTAACTCCATTTAAAATTATTGCCAACATAAAATTATGAAGATGTTCCTCTACAGGGAGGCCATAATCAAGATTGTATTTAGGAAGCCATCTTTCTGGGTGTTTAGGTAGAGGGTGTAGTGGCGGAGCCATCTGAACTGCCCCAATGTTATTTTGTTGTCTGTTAGCCATCCTAGGATTTATTACAATAGAGGATGTTGTAGATGAATTGGAAGATGAAGAGGATTGGGAAGTAGAAGATGAAGAGGAAGGGATAATGGAAGAATTTGTGGTAGTGCTACTAATAAGAACTGTGCCAGATGATTGTGTGTGAGAGATGGATGGGATAATAGGTTGGTAAGAAGAAGGTAAAGATGTAGAAGAAGAACTAGGACCACGAAAATGAGTAAGAGGAGGGGAAGATGATGTAAGCTCACTAGCAGAAGAGTGAGTTTATGGTGTCATTTTATATCTTCGATGAGTGACCAATGAAAATTGAAAAGGTTTGATTCCAAGTTTTTCACTCTTGGATCTTGCTAGTACACCAGAAGACTGTAAAGAGGATGAAACACTTCCTTCTGATATGTTTGATTGAATAGTTTTCTCTTCGGAGGTACAGATTTCCTCTAATTTATGGATTAAAGAATGAAATTCAAGAGACCCTGAAAGTGGATGTGTGCTAGGAGTATTGGTGGTTTTTTGAGCAACTTTAGATCATGGATTTGGAGATTTAGAATGGGATCTAGAAGTTGGTGGTGATTTTGAGGGGGGTTTACTTAGCGAATAACTGATTACGAAATAATCCAATACTTTTATGAGTGAAATCTTAGGAAATCATTAGTAATAATTAAGGTGTTTATTCTATCAAAAGGCATTAATGCTCCACATTTTGTCATTTATTAATAAAGCATGAATTCACATGGGTCACATTACGTGTCAGCATATCGGAAAAATTTATCGGTGAAAATTCATTGTCGCACCATTAAATCTTGAGATATTGTTTACTTTTGATAGTCTTATAGTGCATAGAAGTTTATAAGTATAGTCGGGAAGAATTCTCGGACGTTTTTCATCGACGTTTTCATATCGCAGATTTGAAAGGATAACTACCACTTATAAAACCCTGATATAACAATTGCGATATAGAGGCGAGTAGTATATCGGAGATTAGAGGTCGGAGATGAGACAAATATCGGAGGATCGGAGGATTTGACAAGGTGGTCAATATAAAAACATTGACATGGAAATCCCGATATGCTACGTGGTAGTCTTGTGTGATCAAACCTTTATTCCTATACATTAGACATATCGCTTTATTATTTTAAGGCTTTAGGACTTAGGAAACCTAATCGGTACATATTTTAATTGAATTTTTTTATTAACGGGACATGTTGGAAAGCTCTGTTATTATACTTACAATGAAATTATTTTTCAGTAAAATCAAATGTTTAAGGCTTAAGCTTTGATATTTTAGTTTCGGTAACGGGAATTTCTTGATTTAATTAATTTTTTGAAATAATAAAGCTAAGATTACCTTTCGTTTATTGGATTAGTTGGGTTTTCTCCTTATTTTTTTAAAAGAGTCCCCATTATTTCTTAGTTCTATCATTAACTATAATGGGGGTTGTTGAGGAGTATAATAGGATGTAACTTTGGTGAACCATATTTCACTTTCCCATATTGTTGATCGTCAATCACCTTTTGCGCTTAGCCCTTGGTCCTTTGGCTCTTTTCGTGACCACAGGCCAACCCCCATATCAGAGACCCTCAATCGGAGGTTTTCAATTGGAGGTTTCACTTTGCTGCACAACATGTCTCAACCTATGATCTTCGATATCCGATATGTGATGTCATTACTACCACATGTCACCTTGTGAGTAGTTACACGTGTCGCCCTTTTTTGGGCTCTTATGACCCTTGAAAATGTTGAAATTGCCTCCCACGTGTCCATGGTGAAGCCACATCATGATGATGTCAGTTGACACATGGCCCTTATCAGAACCAAAAACAACCCACCACATGTACCTTATTAGATCTAATCATTGTTCAGCACGTGTGCTTTATTAGATCCAGGCTTTTGCTACCATGTGTCTCTTATCGAATCCAGTCTTTCTTTACCACATCTCCCTTATCGGATCCAATATTTGTTTACCACGTGTTCCTCTGAGGAGAAAGAAAAGACCTTGTCCTTCTCTACTTTTTCCAAGAAATTCTTTGTTAGTGTGTAAGCAACCCCATCGCGTACTTTAACACTATCGACATATTTGTATCGCAATATCAAATATCAAAACTTTGTTAAGGTCAACACTTTGAAACTGTTGATCGTCAAACGCTAATATGTCGCCGACTGCCAATATGACCATGCAACTCTGATCGTCGATTTCCGATATCATTCATCGATGTGTCTAATTAGTGATCACAGTTCGTTGATATTATAACTGTTGCAAAGTGTTTTGGAATCTCCGATCACCGATCTGCTATATGAGATCTGCTCCAACTTCCGATAGGCAGACCCAATGTGATCTAATAACGAATTTAATTGTTCAATCACATCTACCCTTTATCAGAGCCTTTGGAACATGACGTTCGATAAGATCCTCCGATGAGGGCTAATATCCGATTGTGATATGATTTGCGGACCCAACTGCCCTTATTATAACATTTTAAAATGTAATATTGCACTCGTGCATCAGAACTTTCTTATCGCAAGTTTTGCAGGCATGTTATGTTAAAACCTCCGATAAGAGATAATCTCCGATTGCGATATGTTGCAGACCCGATTGATCTATCAAAATGGTTTTATTATAATATCACATCCGTTGCTTCAGAGGTCAAAGTAAGTAAGAGCGATATGTGATATCGCAATATCGACATTTTTGACATATCAAAACTTTGGACTATTCAATCCTTTAAAAGTATCTGATATCCATGTCGTTGCGATGTGGAGAAGTATGGTGAGGATGTGGCGTGTGGGACCTATCGACATCCATTGTAATATGGCTTCGCATTTTTTAAAAGATATAGCCCCTCCTATGTTGCTATTATCATATAGTTTCCGTAAACAATGAAACTAAGCTATAGAAACCATCGGAAGTCTAAAACAAGAGTGACAAGCCAAGAAGGAGTAGATCCAAAGGGTAGCCTGCATACGCCAAAGAGAAAAAACCAAAGGTTAGAGCATTATTATTAGAGGAGAAAGGGTAAATGATATGGGCTAAATATCCAGAACTAAATCAAAGAAATCATATCGACGTTTTGTTATGTGTCTCCACCCAAAACATCTGATCTTCAATATGTGATTTGCTTCAACTTCGGATATGTTGACCTGATGTGATCTAATAACGAATTTAATTCTTCAATCGCATCTGCCCTTTATCGGATCTTTAGGAATAAGACCTCCGAATAGATCCTCTGATGAGGCCTAATCTCTTATTGCGATATTCATTGTGGACCTGACTTGTTTAATAACAATTTAATTATAAAATCACATTTTCCCATAAGATCCTTCCATGAGTCCTAATCTCCGATTGCGATATGCTCTGCAGACCTGAATACCCTTATTATAACATTTTAAAATCTAATATCGCGTTCATGCATCAGAACTTTCCTATCGCAAGTTTTGCATGCATGTCATGTTAAAACCTGCGATAAGATCCTCCAATAAGACCAAATCTCCAATTGCGTTATGTTGCAAACCCGATTGGTTTATCAAAATAGTTCTATTGAAATATTGCATCTGTTGCATTGGAGGTCAGAGCAAGTCATAGCGATATGTGATATCGCAATACCGACATTGTTGACATATCGAAACTTTGGCTTGTGGACAACTTCAAAAATATTCTATATCCATGTCATTGCAATGTGCTGGAGTACAGTGATGATGTGGTGTGTGGGACCTCCCAACATCCATCGTAATAGGGTTCCATATTGTTTAAAAACTATAGCCCTTCTTATGTTTCTCTTATAATATAGTTTTTGTAAACAATAAAACTATGTTATATTTGGTTGATTATTAATAAAGACCCCTAAGTTCCAATTTGACAAGTGGGCCTAATATTTCGATTAATTAACATTAATATAAAACTCACATCTAAATATCTTATAGGTGCTGCTTTGTGCCTCTCAATACATAGGGTAATTTTATATAAAATGAATAACTAATTCCTTTCCTCTTAGAAGGAAAGTTTGGTATTTATGTCATTATGTTATTATTGGAGAGAGGAATGGATTACCATATAAGTTCTTACGATTGTGGTGGTCCATTCCAATCATTATCGTCTTTTGAAGAACACCCTTTTATTATGGTTTAATTCTTTCTGTAGGGGATGAGCATGATGAGCATGAGAATGGAGACCACTAGTTTGAATATGTTTTAAGAATATGATTTATTTGTAAACAAATGTAGTTTCCTTAAAATTAAGGACTAGGCGTATTGAAAAACAAAACATTCAAAACATATTATTTTAGAGGGAATTTGTAAAAGGATCCATAGTGAGGTTTATCTAATATAAAAATGAGTATATGTGCATAATCCCATAATGCTCTCTTAAGATTTCATTTAATGCAAGTGCCCAAAGGGTTTCCAATATCATTAAAGCAGGGTAATAACTGGAAAAATAATGGAGAATAAGGAGGAACGAGGAGAATGAACGCAAAGAAGAATTTATTATGGGTTCAAAATGAATGAATTGATCATTATAATGCTGAAATAAAAAGTTAATACGCATTAAATTGGCAAACCAACAAATCGTTTTCACATAAGTAGATAAACCTCTAATGTCGTAATCTTCATTATGAGCATCTATGATAAAATTACTAGAAATAGGTGAATTTTGTAAACGGAGTATTATAATTGTTTTTGACTGCATTTCAAGAGGCCATTCCAGTGATCACTGCATAAGCTTTAAATATTTGAAAATATAATAATAAAAGTACTAAAATATATTTTTATAATAGTAACGAGGGAATTACTTGGTAATTTCCTATTTATATTGTAATTTTTATTCAAGTTAAAGATCTAATTAATATTATTTAGTAATTTATGTTTATGAGCATATTTATTTTGGAATAAGCAGTCTAAAATTTTAATTTAATTATCCATAATTATTAGATGAATAGTAGCAAATCAACTTCCATAAAATATTCTAAATACTTTTAATTTGAGATTTATTTTCAAAGTAGTCATGCATTTTCTAATGTTATAGTTAAATTCACTAATTAAAACAATATCATATGAAATCTGTTATGATTTTTTGGGCATATTATATTGATCAACCGAGGTATTGGCCCACGATATGTAATAAATCTTATTTACAAAAGATGGATCTACGATAAAGTGGACTGAATCTTCATATTAAAAATCTTGTTACATGTTTTGATGCATTAAATCCAATATAATGACTATGTACTTCTTTAGCCTCCATCTTTATTTTTTATTTTTTTTGGCTAATTGATTGTTTGGCCTCGATCTTTATTTTTATTTTTTTGGGCTAATTGAAGAAAACATGCCAGGAGGAGCTCTCATGCATACATTATTTTGCCAAGAATTAAACCGCAAGGCGTATGGGACCAAATCTCCCCATTGAACCACATCCTAAGGACTCTCCATCGTTTACTTTCGTTTGGTTGTTCATTTCTTAGAAATTAAAGATTGATTACACACCACCCAGGTATTCGTTCTCTTAATTGTTGTATGTGTTTACAGGGTGGAGTGTGGCACATTCCATTCTTATAAGGACGAAAGAATCTATGTTAGAGAGCTCGCTAATCCCGACCTAAATCACAGAAATAATTCTCTGGGCTATAACTCAAGGCATTTTGAAGCCATGTTTGATTGGGGGTTGTCCTATTGAGATTCACAGTTGGGAGGGCATCCCTCACCGTAATAATAATATCCCTGGAGGCATTCAGATTCACTGTTGGTAGGGTATACCTCACAATAATGATAATAGCCGTTTAGGTAAGCGATATTGACACTATAGGTAAAACATAATATTTGAATAATTGAGTGCACTTGTGATTGTCATCTCCTTATGAGCTACACCCATGTTCATTGCTGCTCATCTCTTTTGAGAGTACACCCATGTTGACTTCCTATTGTGATTAAGGTAAGTCGACCATATATTTATCCTTAGACATGATAGGTCAACTTTCTCCCTATAGAGCTATCGCGAGCGAGCAAATGAGCTAGATACACAACTTTGATGCTTCCCTACACTGTGGCCTTCACGGTCTGCCACTTACAGCGCTATGATTGTGCGTTGAAGTCCATATTAAGAGTGAGGCATAGATAATGTTGTTTGTGGTGTTCAGAGTTGTAAAGAGTGTACCAAATCATGCATTGTACAAGTCAAAAAGACCCTCAAATGAAACGGACTGATGCAGCTTAAAGAACATTTGGAAAAGCCTTTACCAGTTGCTAACAACATACAGTTTTTCCTTTTCCACTTCATTGAAAGAGACGTGAAAATGACCAGCATAAATGTTCAAAACGTTTCCACTACTTAAAGGGACCACATAGCAAGCATCAATACACACAAACTTTATTTATTCAACATTGCTTTGATTACGCCCACCTGTCCATTATCGAAAGCTCGTTTCTCACTTGTCACGATTTATTCGACATTGGCTTGATTATGTCCAGCTTCTGCATCGTGGACACCTATTTTCTTAGTTGTCACGCTAAATTTTCGGTCACGTAGGAGGGAGCTACATACAGTAACGGCCTCGCCCACCGTAACAAAAAACCATTTTGGATTAATCACTTCATTGAACTTTGACTTATGAAGTTTCTCCATTAGTTCAGGTCCGGGATTCGCGAATGCAACCTACACGAAACAATAAACATGATCCATTATTCATATTGATAATGTTAGGGTGTTTGGGTGTTTACTCACATAGTAAACTCAAAAATAGAAATGGAGTGAAGTTATATTTTTGCATTACAGTAGTTAATAGTTTAATAGATTACCTAGGAGGTAATCAGTCATAAATTGAAACTAGAAGTAAACAAACCGATCCAAAACTGAAACTAACTATAACAACTAGCAAACAAGAAGTTATGGTTGGAATTATTTCTTCCAAGAGATTGTACCTCAAGTTCCCGGTTCTGCAGTGTCCTTTGCAGCTCTTGGAGCATGCTGATCCCGCTCGTGTCTATGCTGCTAACCCCTGCGAACGGGCAAGGACTTGTTATTATTTCTTATGATTTCTTACCACATGCAAATAAAGCTAGGCACATAGTACAGGAAAATGAATTTGTAGAAACGAGCTAAGAGCTAATTACCACTCATGTCGAGGACGATATAATGGAGTTTGTCTTGACTGCAGCTGGCTAAGTGATATTCTTCTTCTTCTTCTATCCATCTGAGTATCCTACATGTCGTATAGCAATTTACCAGTTAGACACATAATGAAAATGGTGTCAATTGGCAGTTCATGAAAATTGAGATAAGATGGAACAGACCTCTCTCTCATATAGTTACAGTTGGCGAAATAGATAGGGGAAGATATGCTGAGTATTAAAATGCCTGGGGTACGTTCTGAATGTGGGTACTGTTCCTTGTTTCTGTATATTGAAGTGCCACAAATGTTTTCCAGAACTGCTATGCGTGGCCTTATGACGTGCATCATTACTCTTGCTACAGATATAGATACCTGCAGCACCCATTCAAATTATAGCTCATTGATTTGAATTGAATGGGAAATCTCAACCTTGAGTAAGTATATATACATACTGCAACCATGAGGCCGAGTTGGAAGTCATCAAATACTACGCCAAGAAATGCTGCCATGCAGATAACAAAGTCTATTTTGTCGACCCTCCACATGTGGTAAGCGGCTTTGACGTCGATTATGCCCAACATTGCAGAAACAAGGATGGAGGCCAATACCACCAGAGGAGTATAGTAGAATAGCGGAGTCAAGAAAAGTAGAGTTATCATCAGTGAAATAGCCATCACTAAATTCGATACCGCTGTCTTGCACCCGGCGTTGAAGTTCACTGCTGATCTAGAGAAAGGAGCTGCAACACAAAATTTGATTAATTTGACCTTGATTCTATCAAAACGTATCTAAACTAGACGTCTGATTCTTAGATAAGGAAGCTAAATTAGTAGAGATTCACCTCCCTACAGAAAACGGAAAAGAATTATAAACGCATAAAACAAAATAAATGAAAATATATCATAACTAAATTTAGGTTAACAGGCTAAAGTGCTTGTATATAACATTCTAAGTCATGTTTTTGTTTTTGTATCCAACTGTTTTTGTATCCAACACTTTTATATGAGATTCTACTTTTTCGATAGATTACACAGTAAGCTTGGATATCCATTCTTGCAACAGTTTATCTTTAACTTTTTACTAAATGCAAATATGTCATAACTAAATTTAGGTTCACAGTCTAAAGTGGTTGTGTATAACCGTCTAAATCATCCTTTCTTGCAACAGTTTCTCCTTAACTTTTTACTAAATGCAAATATGTCATAACTAAATTTAGGTTCACAGTCTAAAGTGGTTGTATATAACCGTCTAAATCATGTTTTTGTTTTTGAATCCAACACTTTTATATGAGATTCTACTTTTTCGAGTAAATTTGCATATCCATTCTTGCACAGTTTCTCCTTAAATTTTTACTATTTTTGAGAAGATTTATGAAATCTACATACATGAATATATTTTGGATCTATTATGATTTTATTTCTTCATAATATTACAGGTTTAAGGGTTTGAATTTCGCATCATTTAGGTACAAAGGGGCTTGTCAATATTCTTTTTGCCAATTGTATTATCACGGGTGAACATTTCCCCATAATAAAATTACTCTTCTTCTTTTTTTGGAAAAAAAGCTAAATGTAACTTGAGATTTTAGTAAAAAACTCCCATATTAGGTTCATAGTACTTGCTCCAGGCTGGTTAGTCCCTTTAATCTAGGTAAATCCAACATCTCCCTTTGAAAGCAAATCTGGGAATCCAACCTGGACCAAGGTTCTAATACCATGATGAGGTTTTGGGTTACATCAAAACCTGCACATATTAGTAACCTTCCAACCCATTATCATTACCTTTTGACTGGTCTCATTAGTCAACTTAATTAATTCTCAACTAAACAAGTGTGAAAATCCAAATTTTGGAATTTCAGTTTTAGCCAGCAAAATTATGATTAAGGGAATTTTATCCATCAATCTAAAACTATAAAGAGATCTCTAAATCAATACAGATCATCAAAAATTGCGAAATTAAAAATCAAATAACAATTTTATCGTTTTAATCAAAAGATGTTTTAATTAATCGTTAGGCAACGGCTGCTACAAGGTTATCAACTGCTTTCTCTCAGTGAAATTAAAGAAAATAATACCTGTCGTGATGTAGCAGGAAGTGCAAGAACCGACTATATTCATCATTCCGATAGCCATCATCTCCTTGTTGCCATCGATATTGTAATTCTTAAACATGGCAAACGTTCTTCCAACGGCTATACCTTCCTGCAGTTCCCATTTGATTTATATATAATAACACATACAAATTAGTTAAATTAATTACTTTGCAATTCACATAAGTAGGGGACTTACTGTGAGGGAAATGATGCCAGAAATCAGTCCTGCCCTCAAGGTCGTCATCAGATATTGCCTCTCGAACACAAGCAGATTCAAGGAAAGGGGATTTAAACCCCTTCTCAAGTGACCAACCTATGCGCCAGGAGCATCCATGGTGTTGGTTAGAACATGCCCAATTTAACCTACTGTAATACAGTTTATTGTAATATTGGGGTCCACAATTGAGATTCCATACAATTTGGATTCCGTGTTTATCTGCGTGCGTGCAAAAGACCAAGATGCTTCCAAGTGCCACTGACAGAAGCGGAGCACCGGCGGCTACAAGGAGGAGTTTTGGTGCTTTTTTGCTCTGTCAATTTCACGTGAATCTATCAGAGTGGGTAAATTTCAATTCCATCGCCCTACACTCGATGCAAAACAGACGAGAAAAGAAACACTTACAACGTATCGAGAAAGAAGAAGAAAGCACAGAAAGCAGATGCCCATAACAATGCTTTCCCATCTCCACTGTGCAAAACTAAAACTAGTCATTAGCAGACTATATACATAACACATATACTCAATTTATAATAAATTAGCTGGCTAATATGATTAACCTTGTCAACTTGTTGAAAAACTGCATGCATCACGGAAACTACATCTGTTTTTGTTGTGAAGTGTCTGAGCCCAAGAATCACTTTAAGCTGCTGTAAACACACAATTGTAGCTGCTCCTGCCATGAATCCCACTATGGTTGCATGGGAGAGGAAATCTATGATGAAACCCAATCTGCAGCATACAAGATCAAATAGTTCAGTTGAGTTCTCCAAATCACAGAGTCTATTACAAGCTGCTATTTACTCAGAACTCAAGGGACACTGCAATACATTCAATAATAAAACTGTCTAAATCACATGAACAGATGATCACCATGAATGAGTACCTGAGAAGACCCAAAGAAGCTTGGAAAACGCCAGCAAAAAACGTAGCAGTGAAAACCAAACGCATATACAACTGAGGATTCTCTTCCGGAGACACTTCACTCCCAATCTTGGATGCTAGAATAAGCGATACAATTGCCACCGTTCCCACAACAAGATCTTTGGAGCTCCCCAAAATTACATATACAATAGGTGGCACAAAGCTAGAATCTGTAATAACCACACACCATATACTGTTATAACAAGCAAAAATAAATTGTCTGTGTGTGTAATATATCTAGCAATATGCAGCACAATATATTTAATCCCCATAGTGGGTGGGTTAATTAGCTTACAAAGACCAATTATAGGAGGCAAATCCGCAAGCTTAGCATAGCTTATTCCCTGATACCATAAACAAACAAAAAATACATAAACATATCACAAACAATACATAAACAATAAATATATTAATCAAGAAAAAACAAAACTCTGTTAGACTTCATGAAATCCTTAGTTACTTGTGGGATAGCGAGGCTGGCTATGGTGATGCCAGATATGATATCAGATTTAAACAAGTGAAGGGAGTATTTTGGAGCCCACTGGATGACTGGAAAGATATACTGAAGGACCATCAACACCTTTCGAGCAATGCTGCTCTGCTTCCTCATGTCCCTGAAGGGATCATCTGGAAACAGCGTTTCCTTCAAGGCCTCCTTAAAACGATGGCGTAGACTCCGCGGAGGAGCAGCCATCACAGTGAGTTTGTGATCAGCATCAGGGCGATGCACCACTAACTCCAATTCACCCTCATCACTGCAGGTCTTCATCATCTTTACAGAGATTTTTCTTGGCCAAGGGGCTTCTCTCTCTCACAATCCCAATGAACAAGTCGAGTGTTCTGGTGTTCCATTACTGTCATATAAATAACGTGTTGCTAGTGGGATTAATGATTTATGCTCCTCACCACAATTGACTTTACCTACTACACTCATCCAAAGTTCAGTGATCGTCCTAGTCGATGACATGTGTCAATGTTTTATCTAGTTTCTTCGATTCCAGCCCATTTAGTAGTTGTAAATAAATTCAGTGGTTGTAAATAAATTCAGTGTCCTATTTCGATTCTATTTCTGCCATCTTCAAATCAAGAAGGACTTATTAAGGATTTCTAAAGGTCACATTCATTTCGATTTCCTAATCTCTTTCGCTCAGGCTGAATTATCCATGTCATAGCTAATGTCATGTCATCCGGGCGTTTCGGACTGTCGAAAGTCAACATCAATGAAAAAAAAACATTATTTCTTTTAATATCTGAGTTTTAAAATATTTGCAAAAGTCACTTGATAACTTAGGTCATAATATTTTGCCAAATTTAAATTATTTTAAATTTATATATTATCAAACATCATTAATCACATCTTTTTGCATGTGACGGAGGCTTTCAAAACTCTAATTTACATAGTGGAGGGATGCCATTTGTTGTGCACCCTCCTTACCACGATGGCGTTTGATGTGCAGATTGACTCAATTGTAGTACGAAACATGTTTAGCTGTTTGTGCCACATATTTAGTTTGGTGAACGCATTAAATTGCCCCTTTAATCTTTCATTTAGGGTTTCCTCCAACTAATTTTGTAACATGACTTCATCGCCCTATGCTATCTTCTTTGGGCCCGGTGTGTGGACATTGCGCTTTGGCGACTATGGCTCCTCTCGACTCAAGTACAGGTGATGCTGTGTTCGTTTCTCATTTAGGGTTGCGCGTGTGGTTTCTTTCCTTGTTTTGAGGGGTTAATGAGTGTGGGGTTTACAAATACGGTTGTTTTAGTTTCAATTGCACTACTTGTTGTTTGCGAACAAGCCCGTGGGAGATTCAATTTAGCTTTGTGGTGGACATGTAAGTTTCAAGGTCCATTCTTATAAGTGGTTAAATTCATGGAGTGTTTTTGCAATTTTGCTGTAATTTTTTGGGTTTGTGCCAAAATGCTAATTTCTCTATGACACAGGTAATTTTTATGGTTGTAGCAGAAGCGGTATGACAACATTTGGGGCGACATTTGGACGTGGTGGTTTCTTTTGTAGCACTCTAGTAGGATTCTAAATCCTACCATCCAAAACCACTGTGATTTTCAACACTTGAATTTGTTGTTGGGAATTTAGCTCTTATTGCAATGTTCAACATGATTTATGGTTTATGGTAGGGTTCAACATGGTTTATGGTAGGGTTTATTGTAGGGTTTATGACTAGCTTTGGCTTGTTGATGCTTTATTTGGCTTCATAAGGCTGCAAGGGTTTTTGTGGCTATAGTGGTCTCACCACACATTGAATTTGTTTGTTTGGTTCATGGGGTCTTGTTTGTCTCGTTATTCATGCAGTTCCGACTCATAAATAAGTCTCGATATTCTTGTCTTCATTGGGCTGCAAGGGTTGTCCTGGTGTACTGGTCTCATTGCATATGCACTTTGTTTGTCTGGTTCGTGGGGTATTGTTTTTCTGGTTATTCATGCAGTTGCAGATCAGAAATAAGCCTCGTTATTCTTGGCTTCATTAGGCTGCGAGGGTTTTCCTGGCTATAGTGGTCTCACCACACATGCACTTTGTTTGTTTGGTTCGTGGGGTCTTTTTTTTTTTTCTGGTTATTCATGGGTCTTGTTTGTGTGGTTATTCATGCAGTTGTGATTCATAAATAAGTAAAGAATTTGTGAAGAATTAATTGTAATGCTTTGTTTCCGACACAACAATAATAATCTGGTTTTTAGAGTGATCAACGTATTTCAAGCATGTTTTATGCTTTGTGATAAGGCTCTTGCGTGGGATTTTCTCAAATTGCTTTAGAGCTTATATGGAATCTTATAGGAAACTTGGAATTTGTTTGACATTTTTCATATCATTGTGTCTATTATCGATTAAGAGGGTGTGAGGTTTGATGAACTGTTGCATTTCCAAGGGTTCTCTTCAAAAATCCTTGGTCTTTGAAAATTGTGATTGATCTCAATAGTTTCTCAATGCATGGTCTGTATAATTGTGCCCCAACCAACACTAACCACTTCTAAATCTAAACACTTGGCTTCTTATTTTGAGGCCTTGTTAAGTCGCAAATTTTCATTAGAAAATCCATTTGTCATTGCTGATTACTTATCTTCTTGTATTTCTACTTTTCTAGTCATGGGGTGTTGTTCCTAGCGATAGTACATTGTCAATAAGCTAGTAAACCGACGTAAATGGCAAGGATGTTGTTCTTCATGGTTGAAATATTGATGCAGTTATTGAAAATGAAAGCATATTTTTAAACTGTTGGCACCTATCTCGGATATTCATTGAATCGCCTGTTTCTATTCTGCAAGGATTCTAGCAGTTGGTATAATTTCAAAGATCTACCGAGATCCTTACGAAATTTGGGATGAGAACAACGAGTGTATTGAGGTCTCTATACTTGGAGAGATTCATAAAGACCATACAAGCCTTATGGATTGTTTGTAAATCAAAATATTTGCTCACTAGATGGATTTCTTAGTAAGAATCCTTATGGCGAGGTGAGTGAGACTTAGGAATCCATTGACTACATCTAATATTTTCTTCGATATGGGATTCACATATTGCAGTAAAATGTTGATGTTTGATTTTGGAACTATGATGGCAATCAAATACCAGATTCACCAACATGCATGTATTCATTCTTTCCTCTTTTAATTTGGAAGTATGAGATGGATTTTAGTGTCTCGGGGATGTCTGTGGTATTCTCTTGCCTTGTTGATGCTTCATGGCACATGCACTTGCTTATGTTCTAAGTTAACTTATAGTAAATGAGGTTTGATATGAGGTGTGAGGTTAGGTTCCTTTACTGTTCACTATTTTATGGAATTTTCATACTAGAAGAACTGACTTCTTCAATATTCCTTTATTCACTTGTTTTTCATGTAGTTAACAACTCAGTTATAAATGTGCTATAAATAATTTGGTGTGTAGAGGCATAACAGAAAATTCCATTTGCATTCTCAAGTAATAATTCTCCATTATAATAGACTATTAATGTTCATTCTAAAATGGATTTTGAAGGTTACAATGCCACAAACAATATGAAATAAAACAACCTAGGTTATAAGCCAAAATCTTCCTATGACAATAAAAAGAGACAATCCATCCTAAATACACATCATAATTATGTTATAACCAAAAACATATGACACCCCTATTCTTTATGGCCTCAAGAATCTTTAGTTCCAAAACTCCCTAAGTTGCCTACTTGAGCCAAGTAGGTTGGCCTACCTAATAATGGTTGATTAGGTTGTGGTGGATTTCTTCCATATGATTGAGTCCAATTTTCCCCTTCCAACCATGAAGGAATTGAGTACCCATACCTCACACCTGTGTTGCTAACCCCTAAATTAAGTGTAGGTGTGCGATGAGCATACATAGAATTGAGACCTCTCTAGTAGGAATAAAGCATGTGGGTAAACCCCCACTTTGATAGCGACAGACTTAAATGTTTATGAGGTCTTGGAATAATGGTGTATTATCTACAATATTGTCCAATGTGTTTGACATAATCCTAGTTTCATCAGTTACGCTTGCATCATTTTCAACCATAATGGTAATCCCTTGTTCCTTTTCAAGCATTTGTTTAGCCTTTCTTGTGTCCTCTTCCTATCTTGCCATTTTTTTATGGTCCCTATCTTGCCTCACATTATCTATTTTAAGCCTTTCATTTGCTCAATGTTGTGCTGCAACAATCCTTGTTGCCTTGTTCACCTTGGCTAAATCCTTATTTTTCTGTTTTAATTCTGGAATTCCAAATTTATTTTTTTTCACACTCAACTAATAATTGTATATAGTCTTTTGAGGTGAGTAACTATGAACTCTAGCCCAAATGTAGACTACTTTGTGTTCATTGTTTTTTTTCATTGACCCTCTTTCTAATGGTAGGTTTAGGAACCAACCAAGTATATTCTCAACCCCTCCCACCTACATGTCATTTCCCGGCACATTCCTTTCAATATCCAAGACAATTGATTGAACTATATTGTTCTCTTTATCTAATGCCTCATTATGTGCACTATCTTCTTCCATTGATCTATTTTCCACAAAAAAAGGACAATTTCATTATTTAATTCTATTGGTTGTGAAGACATGTTTGTGCTTTGTTCATTGGTTCTTGAGACACTATGTTTGTTCAAATTAGTCGTGCTTTTTGTAAGCCATGACGGTGGGGTTACTTGGATTTGAAATATAAATTGGTCATTTTTGCTTCCTAGTGTAATATCAATAATGTCATTTTCAACTACATTATCATTGTCAATTGCATGTTCAACAATGCCATTAAGAATATCAATAGTAGAAGTCCCATGTGCTTTAGTAGGTAGAAAAACCTCATGTTATTTTCAAATGGTTCATGATTATACTTTGTTTCACTTATATGTTCATCATAATCACCATATAAGTGTCCTTGAGATAGGGAAATCATATTATGAGTTGCAGCCACATCACCCTATTCATATACTTCTTCTTTCACTTCAACACCTGTTTGGACATGCCCTTCTTCTTGACCATCCACATGAAATGCTTAGCTACAACTAGTATCATGCGTAAGAGCATCATAATTCAATGGCCAAATTCCAGTCCTCCTAAATTCAACCTTGATATTTGATGGTGTTAAAGTCCTTCTAAATGCTTAACTTGCATGATCTGCTAGCTGGAACCTTTTCATGTCAACCCCTAGATTCTATGCCATCCATGCAACACACTCTAACTTAAAATGGTTCTCGAAAGGGCGAAACACACTGACATCAAAGGGTTGCAATCCGTGAGTGGTATGAGCAGGTAATGTTAATAGGTTGATGCCCAAATTTTTTACTTCATAAAGTGTTTGCATAGCAAGGTGGCTTCCATGGCCATATAATATGAATAGGTGTCAGTTATTAAGTGAGGCACCACCTGGTATAGATGCAACAAAGTGACAATGCCAATTTAAGAAACATTCTCTAGTCATCCATGCAAGGGGATATGCAACTATGCATGCACCTAGTTCACAGTTTTGTATATAGTTTTTTAGTTAATTTTTACCTTTGAATAGGTAACATCATGGGATTGAAACACCAACTACATTGACAAATCATAGATTAGCTATCCAGTCCCTTCTCTTAGGAAAAATCTTTGGCACGTTTTGGCTCCCTCTCTTGGAAATTACCTACATGCCACAATCCATTCCTGTGTGTAAACATGCTTCATCACAGTTCCATATATTGTATGCACCATAAGAATTTTTATCGTATGCACTAGAAAGAGTGTCATAGAACTTACATACAACTACAGGGTGCAAATTTAATGCTTTGTCTCTATCAAGGTCCTTAGTTGTATGCAATACAAGGTTTGGATGCCTTTTTTAAAACCATAACCACCATGATTTACCAGGAAACCCATCCCTCAATGGGTTTGTCCTCCCATGAAAGATTTGAGTTGTATCAACTGTAGCCCATGTCCCAATTGGGCCATCTCCTTACACCACTCAACTACCTCGGCCTCCTCATCTTCAGTAATAACTATAAGAGGCCCTTTACATTTTATATGAGAGAACCCATTTATCCAATATTTATTGATGGGGGAGGAATACAATGTTTTTTTGAAGATTCCCAAACTAAATATCCATTAAATTCTATGTCATTAATCGCAGCTAACATGTCTTATTTTTTCCAACCTCATATAGAGCTGATATTTTTAATTGAACTTGCCCCTTGGACTATGGTTGATGGTGGCTCTGTGGCTGATGATATGATAACATCAACTTCTATTGCATGTTCATCCTCAACAACAATGTTTGGAGAATTGTTGGCATTCACATCACTTGTCATGTCCTCATCTGATGAAGGGCATTGTAGCGGGGCACCCCTAGGCACCTGCCTACCACTTCTCCTTGTAAGAGCAATGTTACTAACTCTTGACATACATGCAACTACCTGTAGAATTATTGCATGCATTTAGTTAATAATAATTGAAATTGTGCTTTCGTGAAAGGCAATAGTATTCATGCTTTCTTACAGGAAATTAACAACATGTATGTTGGTAGCATCTTAACAAATTTTCATACATATGCCTTTTTGACAACATCCTTGAGAAAACAAATCTACAAAAGGGATTTGTTGTATGTCTTCAAATATATCAGTGATTGTTTTTTTTGATAAATTTCTTCTACACTTAAAATACCATGACTGTATTTTCACTTGGAACACTACTACCAGTGTGTCGAAATTGACCTAGAATTGGTTATATGTCTCAATTATATCAATATATGTGTTGGATAAAAAAAATTATGTGTTATAGGAGGAATTTCAACTAAAAAAAGTGACACATACTTCCTTTTCTGGTTAAGATGTTGATCTAGTCTAATTCTTTTTTATAAATTGTTGTTTGACTTAAATTGTTTAGCCTCATGTTTTCCAATATTGTTATTCCTAATCATCACTATATCCGGGCATGATGGAAGTTATAAGCTTGCCTTGCTAAATCAATTTAGCAGCTCAATAGAAGCTCTAGGCTTGCCTTAGTAATGTTTAGTGATTCTCCTATTGTGGGAATTGTTCTGAGTTTGTCAATTTTGTTATTCCTATAGATAACACTCTTCATCCATGAAGGAAGCTCTAGGCTTGCCTTAGTATTGGTTAGTGATTCCCCTAATTCCCGAACTGTTTTGAGTTTGTCAATTTTGTTATTCCTATAGATAACACTCTTCAGACATGAAGGAAGCTCTAGGCTTGCCTTAGAAATGGTTAGTGATTCTCCTATTGTGGCAATGGTTCTGAATTTGTCAATTTTGTTATTCCTATAAATAACACTCTTCAGTCATAAAGGAATCCCTAGAACTTCCTCAGTAAAGGTTCGATTGAGCTGCTAATTTCCTTTAAAAATGTTGAGCCTCATACAAGTTCAGTTTCTATAGGTTGTCTTGGGAAAAAAATAAAAACCAGTAAGGTGCACTGTCATAATAGTTAGGTTCTTATATAGTTTGTTTATACACACCTATTATTCATGACATTATTTGGTAGTGCTTATGGTGGTGGGACTCTATCTAAAGGGGCTCGCTTTTGACCTATTTTCTTTCACACTAGATATGGACCAGTGCATTTAGTCTCAATCCAGGAAAACCTGGGAAGACATTCTTTGATATGATGCCCTATGCGAGGGCAACATGTTAAGGCATATAAGGATATGATATATTATAGATAGATTATATATATTAATGATACAATGATCTTACATATTAGTTCCATCATGATAGGTCTTGATTTGATCTTAGATCTCTATTGACACTAAGATTTGTTATGAACCTATTCAATATATGTACCTCCCCTTGCATTCACAAGATGTCCTTGCTTTAAGGGGTCAATTTTATTTTTATCCAAGAAATATACTTGGTGACATTTGTTATTGTTTCAGGTGCCAAATCATGCAAATCACTCACCTTCACCTTTCACACTTTGTTAAAGGCATTAACATCAATTATTTTCAAAGGGATATTATATAGACAAAGACTATGAAATATGTATAACTAGAAATGACATTACAACAAGGGAAATGCTTTATAAGGTGGTCTCAAAGAGGTTGGCCTTCAACTTCTTAGCTCCTTTTGGACATCAAGATGCTTTAGTATTCAATTTTCCTTCACAATTTCTTTAGTTTTCTAATAGTTGAGTTGAGTTCCTAAACCACTTCAACCATCTGTAATTTTGGATTCCATCCCCACCATTGTATCCAAACCTTGGATTCACTAGTAGAAAATGAGAAATTAGTGACTAGGTGACTAAGAAATTTAGCCACCCCAACTTTTCCAAGTGAAATACTACTAATAATGTGTAATATTAAGTGACCCAACTAAAAAAGACTAACATAAACGACTAATTTAGTCCCGGGTCAAAATATGCAACTAACAAATAAGTAATAGAACTAAAAATGACTAACGTGAATGATTAATTTAGTCTAGGAACAAAAATATGACTACCTAACAAGTACTACAATAATACACACTACAACAACAAAAAAGTCATTGGTCAGGGTGATGCCTATGATGGATCTTTAAGGTTCATCACCAATGTTGCATATGGTGATGTTCCTTAAAAAAGTGTTTTTGTAAGTGGATATAGTGATATTCCTTTAATTTTTGTCACCAAAGCCATTTTTAATGACACTTTTGGTGACGTTTGTTAAAGGCCCATCACTAATTCTCTCTTTGGTGACACTTCTAGTGACGATATTTTATTAACCCTCACCAAATCTCTTTTTGGTTACTTTTGGTGGCGATCAAAAAATGTTTGTCATCATGGATCATTACAATGAGTCTTTGATGTTGTTATGTGACTCTTGATATATTTTTTGTCCAAAGATAATGAATTAAAACCATTTTTATGGAGTCATTTTTATTATGTGTCTGAGGCCATAGTGGTTAGCGTCAACCAATTTGTTAAGGAATAATTAGTGTGTATCATTTTCCTCAAGCAATGTGAATACATATTTCTTTTGAGTCAATACATGATTCATCTATGTTAGGTTTATTATCTAGCAAATTCCCTATAGATGAAGTTTGACTAGTGTGTGTAGGAACCATATTATTTAATACGTAATCAAGCTCAACCAATTCTATTAATGAGAGAGACCTAAAACTCCTCAACATTCATTCATTTATAGCTAGTACTCCCTTGTGTTACCCTATTACTCCCTAAAACTCTTTGGCATGCATTCACACTCTTTGGCCCACCTTAGCACTTTTTGACATGCCTTGCCACTCTATAGCATGTGTAACACTATCTGACACACATTGGAAATTGGAAAGTCTTAGCATGTCTAACATGTGCTGAGATGCCTTGGTATGCTTTGGCATGTATTGTCATGGTTTAGCATGCTTTAAAACTAAATTTATTTGAGATCATTAATTAATAGAAAGTAGGAGAGAAGTAACATAGGAATATTTGGCACTTAGAATGCAATAACACTTGGAACTTGGCATTTATTGACACCTGCATCACTACAAAAGAGGCATTTAAGGGTGGTTTGGTTTATGACAATCTTGAAAAAACCACCTCTAAAAGTGTTTTTTAGGATTTATGTGTGGTTTTTGAAACCCCCCCAAAAGTCATAAAAAAATTAATTTTTTTTCAGGGGGCTTTCTAACAACTACCTCTAAAAGTGTTTTCTCGTGTCTTTTGGAGGGGGATTTTAAATTATTCACCATAAATATAATTTTCATTACTTTTCCCATGATATCTTAAATTATTGTCACAATACTTCAATTAACTTACATCCATGTACAATACATGTAATGAAATTACATTATTAACAACATCATCATCACAATACACAATTTTCATGAAACAACCCTTCAACCTTCTACTTTTATTAAACAATGTAAAACTTATTTACATGAGGATCTAAGACAAAGGCTTAACCCTTAATACAAACAATAAGCCAACAAAAATTTTACTTGCCTAGAAACCTATCTCGCTCAGCTTAACTGACCCAATGAGTTGTCTCTACCCTACTCGTCGCTCCCTTTAGTTCCTTCTTGACTCACTTGGTTTTTCTACCAAGTGAAAGCTCACCTGATCTCCCTTTCTCTTGGTTTTGCTACCTCGACTTATCTTTCCCTCTTAATGCTTCACTGCTCCTCTTTGGCTTACGACGTTGCCAATTGTCCCTTGACTTGTATATTTGATGTGTTGCTCTTCTCCCCATCTATTGTGTGTGTCTTTTATATATATGCGACTTCACCCCTTTTGGTTAGCTTATGCCTTGTGACCCTTCCATTTAATTGGGTCATCTTGTCTCTATGAGTGTCTCTTCCACAACACTACTTTGGTTTGGGGGGACCTCCAATGTTCAACTCATTCCATGTTCATCCACCCTTGTTGGTCCAACCACAACAACTTCACCTTGCATTAGATCCATAGGCACTCTCATCAACGCGTTTGGACTAGTTGTTGGGGGTGTGCTCCTTAGTCGTGCCACGCCTTTGTGTCACTCGTTTCGCTTATGAGCTCATGTGCGCTCTCACCTGCCTTGGTTCTTCCTCGCTTGGGCAAGCTGGGATGGTTGGTCGTGTCACATAGTTCATGGCACTTGTTCACCAAGCCATCCTTATGCAAAATCAATGCGCCCAAGTGGAAACTCAAAACCTTGGTTGTTTTCCATTGTCTTGGTTTCATTGAAGCCTTGGCCCATTGCTCAACCCTTTACCAACTCCTCCATAACATTGGATTATTTGTTATATAAACATAAAAAATGGTGCAATAAGGATGTCACCTTGCCTCGATTAAATACACACCCAACTTAGGCCCTAACAACAACCCTCAACAAAATTAAACATTTCTCAATGATGAAAATTTCCTCAACATTTTATCATTAAATCAAACTTTTTCTATATTAATAAACTTCTTTGTTTTAGTTTTAAATATATCGTGTTAATCAAATTTACATTAACATTAATCTACTATTAAATTTTTATAAGAGTAAAATGCTATTCAACATTTATAAAAATAAAATTCATCTAAATTCTATAAATATAAAATTCATCTAAATTCCCACCTAAATTATAGATCTATATTATTATTTTTACTAAATAATTTACATCAAATAAATAGAAATGTTAATAATTTAAATAGGAATGTTCAAAATGTTTGTCATTATTAATGAATCCAAATATAAAATACAAATGAAATACCAAAGCTTCGTCAAACCAACATTCATCTAAATTCCCACATAAATTTATATATCTATATTATTATTTTTTACTAAATAATTTACGTTAAATAAATAGAAATGTTCCAAATGTATTTCATTCTTAATGAAAGAATCTAAATATAAATTGCAAATGAAATACCAAAGATTTGTTGAACAAACATTCATCTAAATTCTTACATGAATTTGTATATCTATATTATTAAATTTTACTAAATAATTTATGTTAATTAAATAGAAATGTTAATAATTTACATTAAATAAATAGAAATGTTCCAAATGTGTTATTCTTAATGAAAAAGCTAAATATAAAACACAAAAAAATACTAAAACTTCGTCAAACCAACATTCATCTAAATTCCGACAGGAATTTATATATCTATATTATTATTTTTTACTAGATAATTTACATTAAATAAATAGAAATGTTAATAATTTATATTAAATAAATAGAAATGATCCAAATGTGTCTCATCCTTGATGAAAAAAACTAAATATAAAATACAAATGAAATACGTAGGCTTGGTCGAATCAATATTCATCTAAATTCCCACATGAATTTATATATCTATATTATTATTTTTATAAAATAATTTACATTTAATTAATAGAAATGTTCAAAATGTATCTCATTATTAATCTAAATATAAAACACAAATGGAATACCAAATCTTTGTCAAACCAAAAACTGTCAAATCAGTTCCAATTTTTAAAGCTCGTAGACCGGTTTTATACGGACGTCATAATCGTGAGCACCTGCATCGGCACTAGTAGCGTATGCTTCGGGATTTTGAGAGTTCCGCTAGATCTTGAGCGGCGCTGGGTGTGGACCCTGCAATTCCCGCTTCGTCGCCGTTCGTGCTGTTGCTCCGGCGACGAATTCATGCCTGCCTTATTTTCGGCTCATTCAGTTCCAAATTCTATTTCACGTGGCCTAATTTGTCATCCTGCCTTACTCCAATAATTGTATTCCTAACAACGGCTTTTGTAGACTGGTGAGCGAGCAACTCAATACGCAACAGAAGCTACCTATTGCAGAAACAAGGAGGTAAGTTCTCTCGGATCTCCAAATACAATTACAAGGATTTCCAATGGCAGATCTACTAAGTCTTCTTCCTTATGTTCTTTCTTCACTTCCACGAGATGGAAATGGTCAGAGCTTATTAAAGAATGGATGGCGAATCAGGGCTAGAAACGTGGTCCGAGAGTGGGTGTGGGGTATTGGAATCCAGAAAGTATCGTGAGATAATTTACTCCAT